>JAPSGF010000009.1:1276989-1395813 GCA_035772895.1 Perdix hodgsoniae
TTCCCATTTTGTGTGGGGCCGAGCTGGAGTTAGAGGGGCAGGGGCCTACTGCCCCCTGTCACAGGCATAGATTGATCTAGTTAACGCCTTGACAATTTATAATCAAATAACTTTAATTAGAAGGAAAGCAAACAGTGATTGACATGTTAATGGCTTAACAGAACTTGGTTCTTACCACAGCATAAATGAATAACCGCTAATTCAACCTCCTTGGTGCCTTAAAGGTATGCCTGTGAAGTCCACTTGAGGGCAAACTTGTTCCTTGTGCTATTTTGCATACTACATATAAAGTGTTGTATTGTAAACTCGATTTAGTTCATATTGAAAGTGATACATCATCTTCTGAAATGAATTAATTGTTCACTAAAAAGGCCAGATGACTTCAGGTGCAAATACAGTGCATCCTCTATTAAATCAGATGCATTATTCACGGCATGAAATATATCACTTGTTAATTAAGATAATACATTTGTATCAAAGCCTTGAATCAGATATATCATTCATTAAATCTTATCAATATTGAATAAAATAAATTTCATATTAAGCAAGTGGAAGCATCAAAAAGTTATGACGTAGCCTAATAATTCTAAAAAGTTTTGCAGCACTTTCCATTACTCAGAAATATACTGACTTGTGTTTAGACTTCGGACAGCTTGAGATTTCAAGTAAAATCTCATCATGTGAGTAACCAGTCTCAATGTCTTTTTCCTTGAGGGTAATATAAATAATTCTTAGATTGTTTGAATGGTCCCATAAAGCTGTGAGGGGTGCTGTTCCTCTCAGGAGAGAATCAATAAAGTTAGATCAGAATAAGAAAAGTTATGACCCTTGCCAACTTACTGAAATATTCTGCAAGATGTTCCATCGATGACAGAAAAGCAGTTAGTTAGACAACTGCGATTAACAGCTACCACACTGAATGGAACATCAGAGATTTTTAAAGAGAAATATATACAAGGCGAGTAAAAATTTGTGCATAAAAGACCTGAGTTAACTTTAAGTGCATTATATAGTTACTAACAGAGATAACACACCTCCATCCAGACTAATATAGTATATAAGTGGTACAAGATGGCTATACCTCTGATATGTTATCCTGATCACCTAGAATGAGTGTCTTCATTTATGTGCAGTTGGTACTGTCATCTTGATGATGTACTTTCATGTGAAGGAAGAGCTGAGTACATCTATGCAGAGGAAAAAAAAATAATGCTTAGTAATAAGAAATTGTCAGCAATAGTCCTCAAAGGTACCTTCCAAAAAAATTTTGTTAAAGCTCTGGCTTCATGTCAAATACTTTTTACCCTCTTTCTGTTCTCTGATCTTCATAATCAAATCATTCCTTATTCCATCAGATTAAGTCAAGTTTACAAGCTGCTAATTATAATACGGTATAAAACTTTTATCTTTTTTTTTTTCTTCTTCTAGACATCTGCTAAAATTTAAAATTTATTGCTGCTGTTGTTTTCTACCTTCACACCCTCCATTTCATGAAAGGAAAAGAACCAGAAATGAAGGTTAATTCTTTCCTCTTTCTGATTCCCAAACATGAATGCCTACTAAAATTTGAATTAATTGTGTGTGTGTATGTGTATGTATATAAGTATTTTTTTTGTTTTGCTTTTGCTTTTAGTTAAGCTTCTTGTCCAACCAATATTTATTACCAACTGAACTTTTGGGTGGTTGATTCCCTACCTTCTAAAACATTCACAACTTTCTTCTTTATATTCTTTCTGATTTTCTTTATTTGAATTTTTCTCTTTCCATGAGATCCATTTACTTTATTTCACATACAAAGAGGCAAATGTTGATGGGATGGCAGTAAAATTTGACCCTTCCCACCAGTGCGCCACTACATATTGTTGCCATGTAATGGAGAACAGCAAAATGGCAGTCTGACAAAATGGCATCTGAAATGGAAGTGTGTAGGAAGCAGAAGTGTGCCAGTGAATTCCTCCACATGGAAGAAATGGCACCCATTGACATTCATTGTCAATTGACAATGCTAGATGCTTATGGAGACCAAACAGTAGATGTGGACACAGTGAGGCAGGGGGCTGTATTTCTCAGCAGCGATGATCATGAAAGTGGGTCACATCTGCTTCTGCAGATTTTTATAAGCAGAGAATGAAAGCTCTTGTTAATCACTTGAAAAATGATGGTGACTATGTTAAAAAAAAAAATAGCATTTTGTAGCTGTGAATTTGGTCTATCAAACAATGTTCTTTCACTGTTTGTATCTGTTGTAGTTGCCATGGAAATAAATAGGAGGCATTACTTTTGGAGCAACCCATGTATATATCCAATTTTGTTTAACTTGGATTAAGAAATTATTTTTTTCTTTTTCTCAACTGTCTTTTATTTAGTTTTCTTAGAGACAAGATATGTGCAAGGTGAAAGTCTCAGAAGGAGAAAACTGAGAACATCGAATATCAGAAGTATGGCGGCAAAAATAATAAGTTGACAGATCTATTCCCTAGTGTCTATTGTCTCATCTTTTCTGATGCTTTCTATAAAGGGAATCATGTTTCTTATGTCCAGTTTATGGATTGTGGTAGACTTTCACTGTTTATCACTATTATATACAAAATACTCAGCTCCTCTTACATAGATCTATTCTAGATACTCGTACAGTTTCTCTAGAAACACCAGATATCAGTGATCTAATTCTTATACAGAACTCATTGTTCTGAGCTGCTGTGGAAAGTTTTCAATCAGATATCTTTGATGTAGCACCACTGACCATTGACTCATTTGTCCACAGGATACAGAAAAAATAATCTAAGCCTTTACATCAATCTGGAAAGCTCAAACAAAACAAAAACAAATTCTGAAACATTTACAGACATCTTTAACTGAAAAAAGACACTTTTTTAAACGTTGTACTTAACCAGTATAAACCTGTTCCCTTCAGAAATCAAATTAACTGAACTTACAGTCTTAATTCAATCAAAAAAAAAAAAAAAAAAAAAAAAAAAGGAAGTTTTGATAAAGACAGGAGATTCTGGAGATTTCTTTGACAGTATTATATGATATGGTGAGTATATGATTTTGCGGAGGGTTGTTAGAGTTAGGGTACTACGGTTAGCTGCGGTTGGACTTGATGACCTTTGAGGTCCCTTCCAACCTTAGTAATTCTGTGATTCTATTTCTAATACAAGTAGAAATCTGTAAGGAACTACTGCAGTACCACTGCACCAGCAATCTTAATTGTAGCCATCTACCTCCAAACACACCTATAGCTGGAGATAGCCAGTATTTTCAAAACCAATTCAGTTCAGCTCCAGAGAAAGATCAATTAAGCTTAATTACAAAAAGAAACCTATTTTTTGTTACACAAATAATATTCTCATGTAACCTAATTTAAAATAATTGCCCACATTGCTTTTGTTCCAAAGGGAAAACAAAAACTAAAAAAAACAGTGCTGACTTACTGAAAATAGCCTTAATTATATTACATTATATTTAAGAGTTTTTCTGGTACTCTGAGTTACTTTTTAAACGAGAAATGTGAGGAAAATGTTTATACACTGATACTAGAGAAAGAACAGTATACAATTTAATTTACGACTAAAATTCCTAGATTGAGTGGAAATCAGCAGGAGTTCTAACTTCTATGTAGATAAAGATATGTAGACAACTGTTATTGCAAAGGAGAGAAAATAATTTAGTGCTGAATGAAATGCTTATGCTATTTTTAAACGGCAAAACAAAATATCTGATTTTTATTGTGGCATGTTCAGTGATATTGAAAGACAAAAGTAATAGAAAAAGAATTTTGGCATTATAAAATTATCACTTCTACACTGAATTGTGAAAGAAAAGAAGTGGACAAAGTTATTAGATTACTTGAAACAGCAGATATGAACAGATATTAAACAGTCACAACTGATCTCTTACTGAGGTCAGTCCATTCTTTCAGAAGTAATTACCAATATTAACCAATTATTTGCTTGGTGTCTATCAACTAATCATCACTCAAATTTCTCCTTAAGAAAACAAACCAACACAGTGAATTGTATTATATTCCTTTTTTTCAACATCTCTAGAGACAAAACATTCGTGCTAATAAAGCTATTTGAAGATCCACTTAAGGGGAGATGTTTTCAACATTTTTCTGTATTTTATAGTATGAGGGCTGCTCTGAAAGTAATGCATTTCTTATGTCAGTCTATGATGTTGCAGGTGAATTCTGGTGGTATGGCCGTAGAGGCTGAACCTTTCCACCAATGTTCTGTTACAATTTGATGCCAGTTCCTCACCAGTTCCTACTCCCATCTGTTTAGGTTGATGAAAGATGGGCCTCATGGGAAATATTTTCCTTGCAACTAAGCAGTCACTGCAGCTATGAGTGAATCACCTCTGCTGGTGTAGATTTTCACATGCATGGCATGCAGGTTCTTCTTCATCACTGGTGAAAATGCATAGCTAATGGTGGTGAATATTGAGAAACAGTGTTTAGTGTTTATAGCTGAGAATTTGCTCTATCAAATAGTGTTATTGTACTGCTTGTATTTACTCTATTTTCCATGGAAATAAATAAGAAGCATTACTTTCAGAGCAATCTATGTATAATAGCAGTAGGAGGTCTAGAGCTTCCAAAGATCCTTACCATATCAGAGATACTTGGTAAGTGCTGAAACAGGCTTTGCATAATAATACTGTAACTTAAACAACATAAATCATAATATAGTCTTTCTAATGATCAAATACTTTGAAATGAGTGCTACTGCACAGAAAAACAATGTGAACATGCAAGGAAGATTTGATGGATACTGTGTCAATATTGGAAGATATTTCAGTTATTTCCTTTATAAAAGCATTCTTACAACTTCCCATAGAAATTCTGCTAAGATGAAAGATCAGTCCCCAAAACTCAAAAGTTACTTCTCTAAAGTTTTGTCACTATCTGCTCCCTGATGAACTCCGGGATATCATTTTCAAAAGTTTTCAGCAACACTTTTCTATTAGTGCTGTTTCACATGCCTTTCATTCATGTTCCCCTGCAATATATTAAATCCAGAATTCTTTTGAATTCTATTTTTTTTTTTTTTTAAGGTATTCCAACAAATTATTCTTCAGGTAATTAGTATACTACTTATTAATGTGTTTATTGGAAACCAAACAGATATTAAGGCCTTTCTAATACTGTCATTCTTATTTTGCTCTTTAATTTACTTTGTATGTCCATTATCATAATCATTTCCAGTGAGTAAACTGAACAAACTCTTGCTATTCCCTTGATCAACCAAAGATTACTTTGAAGAAAGGGATAAGGGATATGTGAATGTCCATTCTATGTAGTTATGTAATGAATGTAGATTCAGTCTACTGACCTTTCTTAGATATCATAGCTATAATAGTACAAATACAAAAAATGTGTTCAGGAGCCTACTTCCCTAGCCATGAATGCTAGCTGATTCATAGATTAGAAAATAGTTTCCAATACTGGATATATTTTAGTTGCTGCTGCATTTTTAGTCTCATACATTTTATTTTATTTTTTGAAGTCTCAATTAATTCCAAGTTAATTTGAATGCAATGTTTGAGTTTAAAACAGATATATGACAAGCCCAGGACCAACTCATACTGATACTGCAAGGTTTCCACTTATAACATCCAAGTCTAAAGGCATGATTTCAATTTGTACTTTTTTTTTGGTGAAATATCCATTGAAGTTTTGACATTATTCCTTTAGGATCAGCTCTGTATGTCTGAAGTTTTTCTATTCACAGATCAAATCTCAATGAAGAGAATACCTTGTCTTCTTGAAATGGACAAGGCAACTGTGTAGAAAATATATGAATGGAAGCTGAAAAAAAGAGGGAAATCAGGAGAGTTACAAAAAGACAAATATTATTTAAGACAACACTTTTGTATGTTTTTTTCTTCCCAGAAATAGGTATCAGTTTTTGTATTTTACACTATAGAAGTCACCCAACATTAGGGATGGAAAAAAATATCTTTAGAGCAGGACAAACTATATAATATTAAACAATCATTCAAAAAAGAATTATTGAACAGACAGGACTACAGTCAGTATAAGAGAAAACAGAATCAGGAGCTGACAGGATTGCAGGCAAGTACTGCGCATGTGTATGCCTACACTGCATATTGCCAAAGACCACTCTGTGCCAGCTGGCTCTAGTGGAGATAGGAAGCTTACATTCAACTTATTGTCTTGGTAGGTTTACACTTGAAATATCAACAGTACTCAAACCAACATACAGGATGTTGTTAAGCACTAATATGAACTTAAATTATATTTTATTATAATAATCTCTCACTACTTGATTTGCTGCAGAAGTCACAGTGAATCCTATAACAGAAGCACACTATTTTCTTTCCTAATCCACTTTTTCACACCTCTGCACTGCAGCTGACAAATGCACAAGTAAACCAAGCTATAAAAAAGTTGTTTTGGAATATCTGTCATTAACACAATGCCAGTGGAAAAAAAAAAAATAAAATAAATCCAATACTAAAGTAAAAATGTATCTTATTTTTAGCATCATTTACGCAAAGTCAAACTTGCTATCCAGTCAACTATTGTCATCTAGTTACAGGAGGTTTGAGCTTGTATATTGCTAAAATTACCTATATAAGTATGATTTCATTATTTTAAAGAAAATTCACTGCACTATTGAACATTTCTGAAGGCTGGTTCCTCTGTGCCTCAGAGCAAAATATGAATAATGATTTATTACTGACTCTGTGCAGCTTCTCCAGGAAACTGGTTTAATAAAAACTGACCACGGGAATAATACTCGGTCATTGGATTATCACATCCCTAATTTTTAATTTTCTGGGAAATTGGATAGGAGTTTACAGTCAACTCAAGACAGATGTTCTCACTTCAATTTTTTGGAAGTGCTAGTAACAGAGGCTTTTTTCCAGTACATAGTACAGGAACCTCTTGGCAATATCTAGCTCATTTTTAAAAAGCAGTTTGTTTGTGAAAGGTGACAGACAGTTCCGGAGACAGAAATCCTCCACTGATTTACTAGACAGGTACAGAATAAGCAACTGGCATTTCGTCAGCTTTCTTTTCAATGAGTTTCAAATCTAAAGGGGAGGAATTTATTTATTTATTGGCAATTTCTATGTTCTTTCAGACACTTTTATTTGTGGAATCATCCTGAAAAGTATTAATTAGCTCGAAGTGCATCAAGAATTAAACTGTGAGAATTTTTTTTTTTTCTATAGGAAAAAGCAAGTTCCTTGAGTACTAATGTTTTCAGTCAGGCATTACTGGATTTACAGTAGTACAAATAAATGTGAACCACTGCTAGAAAAATAATATGGAGTTGTATTAGTAATTGCAGTTATAACTGATATTGTACTAAACTGAAAAAAAATAAAATCACAATTCTATTGTTACTAATTGCTGGTAATTTTATTCTGCAACTGACTAAAAAAATTAGCAAATGAAATTCACAAACAAAAAGAAAATCTAGAAATGTAGCCAGATACTGATGACCTTCACATTCCCACTTCCTATACGGGCAACAGCAAAGCCAATGCAAAGCGAAGAGAAGCTGTTTCCTTATCTTGCCGGTTGCAACAAAGTGTCTGATTTGTCAGTAAGTTGATTCAAGTACAACAGCCTATGGAATCTTTACCTGTTCTTACAAAATAAAGAACAACAACTGAACTCTGTATGTGAATGTTCCAAAGACATTGCTAACCACACTATTTGCAATTCAATCGATAAGATCAACAAAGAGGCTCTGGAACTAGATCTTTAACTACTCAGCTCCAGGTAGAGCCTCCCTCCGGCTATGTGCAATAAATACTTCAAAAATGCTCTCCAGTAAATAAATGAAGTGGCATAATCATAGAATCACAGAATGGCCTAGGTTGAAAAAGACATCAAAAATTGACTAGTTTCAACCCCCAGCTTTGGGCAGGGTTGCCAACCACTAGACCGCACTGTACAAAACTACATCCAGCCTGGTCTTGAATGCCTCCTGGGATGGGACATTCACAACCCCTCTGGGCAACCTGTTCCAGTGCGTCACCACTCTGTGTGAAAAATTTCCTCATAAAATCATAAGAATGTTAATCTTCGTAACTATGTTGTTACAGAACTAACAAACAAAGGCTCTTGGTAAATACAGGCTTACAACAGTTACAAGTGAGTTCAAGAAAGAAAAACAAGAAGGAAAAAAAACACATTCTGGAAGAAAAGAGAAATTTGCCTTCAAATCAGGTGGATGGAAGGTGGGCAATCTGAGAGATATTCTTCTGATATATCAAAACAGCGCTCTAGCAGGTATGTTAGCATATATATCATAATGATGAATAGTGTACGTTACCTACAGAAGATGAGGAAAATCTGGATGGTTTTCTGAACTTCCATAAATATTTTTCAGATGCCACTCAAAATCCTTGGTGATTCTTGAGAGCAATTTGAAATTGAGATGTGTATCATAAGCACAATCATCAGAGCTTTTTGAATTTAATCATGATGTAAACTGCTTTACTTTAGAAACACTGAATGACGCTAACATGCATTTTACTGGACATATATAGAAATTTTCTTTAAATATTTTAGGAATGACACAATAATACATTATAATTGAATTTGATAGGATATTTATAGTTGTTTTTTTTCTTTTTCTTTTATTTCCTGCTCCCCTCCCCCAAGAATGAAACTATGCAAAACTTTCCTGAAAGTTTTGCAAAGATTGGTAATTAGGAGTAGGGCTGCAATTAATGTGGCTTTCCTGTATTTCTCACTGTAGAGAATGCCATTTCTGGAAGGAATTAAATTATTCTGCAGTATATAATGATTCAAGTGATAGAATGAAGATGATAGGGGATTAGAAGATCTTTGATTTGAAATTGCTGTTGAACAGATGGACAGCAAAAGATTTTGCTATTTATTGTAGCCTCAGCGCAGAGATGTCACAGTGCTGCATGCCTCTTTTAGAGAATTGGTATCACAGTGAAGCAGACTTGCCTTGCTGCTCTGGATGTGGACCCTTCTGACTCAGAGTTAAGCTAAAACTGCTAAACTGCATGGATGTACTTGAATTGCCCTACACATAGGCCTGGATTCATAATGGTATCTGCTACATTCTTGTAATGAATTTAGAATCTTAAAGGCTACAATGATCTGTTTTACATAAATAGGGAATATCAATCTTTACATCTGTCAAGTCACTGCTTCTCATAAACGCTGATTCACTTTACTTTGCAATGTCTTCACAGATAGGGGAGAAAGGTAGCAACAAAGTACTTTTGATCCATCTACAGGTAGGGGATAGTTGTAACAATGGGATAGAACTTCTGGGGAGATTTGTGATGTAATTTCCAGCTCAGAGAGACACATATGATTTTAATAGCTACAGGCTCATCTGAAAATTTGAGGTAGACCCATTTCTAGATGTTAAGTACTGCAGTTATGATAACTATATTTCAAAGCAAATTATATAACTCTACCTTTTCTTAATGCTGACAGCATTTTAGGAATGCCCTTCATCCTGGGTGTGCAAGTTTACTGTTGGAAGTAGCTAACAGAATACCAGTGACATAAATCACCTGATTACAGAAAAAGAAACATGGTGATTTAATAATACAATTTCAAAGGTCAATGAAAATCTTCAATCCTTACTTATACTATTTGGTGCTGCAGTATTATATTACCTGTGTGTCTTTAGAAGTATAACTAGAGAACTGATAGCTCAGTGAAAATTTAATATTTGAGATTTGGAAGTCCACTTCTAATCCTGCATCCCTCTTGATATACTTATTTAACCCAGAAGTGGTGAAAATTAAGATAAAGACCATATCAACAATACTAATTTAGATGGAGCTTCTTAACCTAAGAGTCAAGAAAAAGAATTGGGAACCTGGAGTGCTGGTATCAATCCACACAGTTTTTCAGATTTCAGTAATTTTGCTAATTTTTTTTCAGAGAAAAAATTCTGCTTTCAGATATATATGAATTACAAAATTATACTTGTTGCAGTAAATGGAATTACACTTGAATGTATTCCCTCACGGAATAAGTCCGACCTTATTTGATGTGAACAGATGCCAAATCAGAGTGTTTCCCTTAATCCTTAAATTGTTCCCCACTGCTCAATGGA
Organism: Perdix hodgsoniae; assembly: GCA_035772895.1. Classification (NCBI taxonomy): domain Eukaryota; kingdom Metazoa; phylum Chordata; class Aves; order Galliformes; family Phasianidae; genus Perdix; species Perdix hodgsoniae. The sequence goes on from JAPSGF010000009.1 coordinate 1,287,087, forward strand.
GATTCTTCTGGAAGTCTTTGCTGTTATCCAGTCTCAAGAATGAAGTCAGTCAAATAAAACTGATGAAGTAATCCTAACCAGTAACAGCTTGCTTTTAGGCCAAGATCTTCTTTCTATATGTCTCCTACGAAAATGAGAAAACTTGACTTAAGATCTGATTTCTACATTTTAAATATGAGGGACAAATTGTCAGAAAAGTCTCTTTACTAAGATTTACTTGCCAAACTCCTTTGACAAAATTTATACTTGTTAATCTTCAAGGAGTAAAGCTGATCTTAACTCTGACATTTGGAGAGGACATAGAAGGATGGGATGAATAACTTTTAATGAGATTTCCTTGTGGGATGCATTTATGATTCTGGTATTTATTAGTGGGCATTTATTTGAATATGAAAAGCAACCCATTATAAAACTGAAGTGATTGAATATATATCCTTTGCTCCACAGGCTATCATTCAAAATGTTGTCAGTTATGAAGACGCTGATCTGTGTCTGTTGCTATTTTTTTTTTTTTCCTGGCAAGAGAAGAGATTAACATTTCAGGAAACAAAGAAGTATCTAAAGAGAGATATTTTTATGTTATGTGTATATATATATATGTGTGTGTGTGTGTGTGTTTGTGTGTGTATTTAGAATATATGTGTGCAAGACACTATTCAACACCTTTGATCTTCACCCTATTGTTTCTGCATAGCTTTGTCAGTTAATTAATCTCATATTTACCAATTTATTTCTTTTACTAAGAAGTTCCAGAAGAAAAAGAAACACTGGATTGTTTTTCAGTGTTATATTTCAGAACAGTCAAAAAAGGATCTACTGTAACAACCCTAAGAATACAGTACTTTAAGAGCTGTTGACTGTATCAAATTCCTATTAACCTTATGTTTGTCATCCTGCTAATGTCTAACTGACCTAGCTAATTTTATAGTAATAGGTATTAAATGCGTGAACTGACTAGTTTCACTCCAGTGTCTCCCAGGTCCACTGTAAATAACCTGTGCAAGCACTGTGACCTGTGCATTTGAAGCAAAATTCCTGATATGGTTTTTATTTATTTTGATTTTTTAAAGATAATAGCATCTTTTTAACACATTCCAGCATGCCTGTTTCTCTCAGGATTAATCTATATATTTCTAAACAATGAAGGTTCATATAGATTTTTTGTACAATTAGATTACGTGTATAATTCGAATGTATGTGATCAAGTACGTAATTACCTCCTACATTTTAAAAGGAACTAGAACCTAATCTAATTAGGAGAAGAGACTGTAGAGGGCAGTATTACACCCTCACCAAAGACGTATTTCAGTTCAGATGTTTGGCAATCTGATTATCAAGACTCTTATGCCAACAGAATAATGATTCCATTGAAGTCAAGAAAATTACATCAGTGGATAGCCCCAGTATTTCCAAATCACTGCATAAACTTGACAGATAGAAAATCAATAGCACACAATTCAATCATATCATTACACTGCTTGACGGAACGTATATATGAACAATTGATGAACCAAGCATTAAATGAAAGGGTTTGGCACTATATGACTAAGTGTATAATTGATAATTATTGATTGCCACATGAAAACATTACAAGGAACATTCAATATTCTAGAGAGAATATATTGGGAGGTGACATACATACACCACAGATAAAGTAGAAAAGGATGTTCCATGTATTAGTAGAAGAATGTTTTTGAAAGTTTTCAGTAAATCTTCTGCATATATTTTACTGTTTGTGGATAAGTGTATTTAGTTTATTTTTATCCTATTTCCAGAAATGGAAAAGTCCTACCAGTGATGACAGATTCAGAAAAGTAAACAGAAAATATATATACCATTGTCTGGTCAGATTCAATTAATACATTCTCAATTTGAATAGAACAACATGAACATCATTTCTGTGCAGGCATACAACAATTAACAGAACACTTTTGTAATCACTTAGTGCAATTACAAAATGATTATTTTAGTAAAATTAAAGAGTGAGGATCTGTGTCCATTAAAACAAGACTTGCCAATGACACACATGCCATGCCTTGTGGATCACCAGGGATCTGTAGGCATTTCAACTGCTTGAAAAGTTATTTAATTCATTTAACTCAGAAGCAATACATGTCCATGTGAGGAAAAGGTGATTTGATCCACTAGACTACAAAAGTAGACTAACTAGTTTCAGGCAGCAGAAAAACTTGCTGCAAACAGCTGGGAACACAAAGGGAGTTTTATGTTCTGAAACAAGAGGTTTATTCACTTTAACGCTCTCCAGCTTTGTGGGAGAGTGTTACCCACCAGAGTTTGTTGTTACTTTTCACGAGGTAACAACAAATATTCCTATGGCATGTAATAAAATCATTTCTGGTGAGATATTTCTCAAATTATTTACAAAGCAGATATGGGAACTGATTTTTCACTTTCTCACAAGTTTTCTTGGGAACAGTATAAGCCTGAAAAATTACTGCTCAGCCTGGTTAATCAAGCCCCTCTGTTGTTGCTATTCCATGCCTGTGTTAGAGGGTGCACAGTGAACCACACCAGCTCAGTGAGGGCTGAATACAAAAAAAAAAAAATATATATATATATATATATATATATATATATGATATTTCTTACATAGTTTCCTTGCTACACAATTCCACGTGGCCTGCACACCAAGCCACGCAGACAGCAGAAGTGGAAACATCTGAGTGGGAGGAAGGCTGAAGGTAGTAGCTGATTAACTAGCCTTAGCAGTCAGTGTGAAATGATGAGATTTTGGGGCTTAATGACCTTTTGTGCACAGATAGAATTTCACTGCTTTTCATAAGGCTTGACCAAGCCTATCTCTGAACACCAAATAATCCTTCCTTATGCTTCTAGTGCTGGAGGCGGGAGTATTGATGCGCTCTGTGCCCATCCAGATGACTCAATTCTCCCCCAAAGTTTACTGTGGGACTAGCTTCTCCCTTTATTTTTTTCTTCCCAAATAGCTCACTGGCATCTGAAAGCTCTGCACTGAAGCCCTCAAAGATATTCAGCTCCATATTTCACAAAATATTTTTTGTTTATATTTAAATTATGTATTATTAGTTATATATATAATATTATTATATTATGTATTTAAATTTTTGCAGTGTGAACCTGCACTCAAGGCTGTATCTCCCACTTTTAAAAGGTGTGATTATCTCTGGTGTGCTATTGTATTGCTGCAGTGCCTACTTCAGGAACTAAGGCATCCTACTTTGAGAACACCATTTTGTTGCCCTTGTTCAGAGCAGCTTGGCAATGAGCACTTCTGGGGACAGAGCCATGAGTGGTATACGAGAACTAAGATATATATGAGGAGACATGATTGAAGGCCTGGCTACTAGTGGAACTTCTTTCATAAAGATAGCAGTGAGGTTTGATTTGAAGGAGAGATGTTGTGCCAGGAGTCTAGTAAAATTAAAATTCAATAATGAATGAATAAGGCTAGTAATAACATTATTAAGTATGTTTGTGTAATTTCCTAAATATAGTATTTCTTCAGTTTTCAGAAAACAAACCAAGGATAAGAATTATCTATCAGTGTATATGGAATGGTTTAAAATGCATAATCATATTTTTATCAAAAGATTTTTTCCTGATTTTTTTTTCTACTGAAAAATCAGTACTTAACCAAATGTTTCATTTGTGTCTCAGTCAATTCTGACATTTTTATGTGAATCATAACTAACAGATCTTTTTTTCTTTAGACATAATTTGTAATAGTGAATAATAGTAATTGTTATGCTTTACCTACCCATCATAATGCTTAAGTACCTACACAATGAAAAAGAAGCAAATGTATTTATAAATTAAACTTCAGCTATTACCTCCGTGGGGTTTACTGACTACTGCAATTGAGAATACTTTGTAGACAATAAATTCACAAAATAAATTTTGTAAGATGGTACTATAAAAATAGTTTCCTTTATTGAAGATAAATAAAGATAGAAACATCTATTATATGTTCTCTGTACTACTTATTAATACATTATATAAAAGCAATCGTATATTTACTAGATGATGGAAATAATTCTACTTTCCTCATCTACAACAAAAATGAAAATGACCAGACATGTTCCTTTTCCCCAGGATACGGAAATGTGGCTTTCATCACTGCTGGGCCATTCCTTATCCTAGCTCCAACTTCAGTCGAATGTTGAAAGTGTGCCCTCCAACCATTTAAGATGCAGTCCCAACTGCAACTTTAGTATGCTTATCAGAAGGAAATCCAGGGAACATTTAAAATGAAAAATTCTTGCCAACTTTCTGAGCATATCCAATTTTAAATTTTAGGCATGAAATAAGAATTACAGGGTGTCATAGCACAAGTCACAGTACAACACTAAAATAATCGAGGAGTGGATGCTCCATTTGCTAAACAAGCTGTTTCTCATTGATAAACTTTGAGAAAGTCAGTTCCACTTGGGCATGCAGAAGAAAAACACATAAAACTTTTAAATTACAATGAAAATGTCATATAAAAAGTGATGCAGCTCAGCAGGAACCAAGCATAGGATTTTTGCATAGTTGCTGCTGGTTACTTAGTTTAATTGGTAAGTGAATATGAACGACATTTGGACTTCCTACATTTCCTGATGTAAAATCAGAATAAGTCACCTTACAATCTGGCCTATATCTCTAAGATTTTCCACTACAGTTAGCACTATCTTTCAGAACCATATTAGAGTCAGGGGTACAGTATCATCATGGGTGCTAGCTTGACAGAGCAGATTCTGATATTAGGGGTTAATTAACTTTTTTTTTAGGTGCTCACTTAACCTCTGTTAGCCTATTAGGTGGAGTTCCAGCCTTACTCATGATACCTCAAAGAAATGTGGAAATACATTAACCCTTAAAGGACCTTAAAATTTGCCTTCCTTGAACTCCTAATCCATGATTCATCCTTTGCCATCACTGTATTACTTGCTTTACCTGTGTATTTTAGACAGTTTATAGAAAAAGCAAGAGGTGACACTTTTTTCTATAATGGCCATTTACTACTTTCCACTGTAATATGAACCTGCTAAATATAATTATTTGAGAACCTGAAACCAAAAAGTAAAGAAAGCTTTAAAGAAATTCAGGATCAGAAGTTTACATTTACCTGAACAATTTTGAGTAATGTATTCAGCATACTGAAATCTTTTCTTTACCTTCTCTAAAGCTTTAGTACTAGAGTGCATTACAAGTAAAAGCATTGGTTCAGTTTATCTAAGGTAGATAAAAAAAAAAAAAACGAACAATTCTTAATGTACATATTGTTATCATTTTTCAGCCTGAGCTTTTCTGAGGGTTTCAGTTTTATATTAACTCAAGAAGAAATAGTTAAAATTCCCACTTTTTCATGGCAAAATTTAAGCGCAGAGGTTTGTGTAACGCTATTCCTTGACCTTTAAAATATTTTACTTAACTGAGCTACAAGTTAGTAATTAAATCCTACCCCATGTTCAGAATTTGCTGTATGTGTATTCATTCAGACCTGTACAACTTTTATTATTTTGTAAAGTATCAAGAAAATAAATATATTTTTTGGATAATTGTCATAATTTTCTAGTGAGAAGTATGACTGATGATCTTAGAGTTTTTTTTTTTTGGAAATGCCATATTTAAAATCACTACCTCAAGGACAAACACGATTGCAAAGGAACTGTTGACTTTTTTTTTTCAGAAAACATTTCAGTTCTTATCATTAGAACACTTTTGTGCTTATAAATATCCTATTTTTCCACTGATTTGAAAGAGGAATACAAAAATATTTCTTTAGCAAAACTTCTCAGCTTTTCACCAAGGCACTGAAAAGACTATAAAAAAAATTGACTTCACAAAACACTTGCATACTGGTAACACAACTAAATCTTATCAATACCGAATACTTTTGTCTTTTCACTGTATGTTCCATATTAGTCTTTCTCCAGATTGCAATTTTCAACTTTAATGTAATAAAAATCTATGCTTGCCTTTAAAGACATATTCCTGTTTCTCCTTTTCACACAATTTTTATCCTTTCTGTTTAGCCAGGAACGAGTTTCCTCTCAGACCATTCCCCTGAACATTTAGGTTGGTTTTAGATGCTCACTCTATAGTTTTCCCACAAGATTTTGTACTTATCTTTCTGCCTCCTTCACACAAAACTAAAACTCGCATCCATATGATTATTTTCATTAGAGCAAACTACAGAGACAATCCAAAGACTGTTCTCTGTTGTACTTATATCACGTATATCTGGTGAGACAGGCATATTCAACATTTGCTGCCCCGGGCAGCTTAAACTTCATCACCAAATCCTTTTTCCACCTTTTCCTCAGTGTCTGGTATTAAGGCTTCTTGTTCTCATTTGTGAGGCCATAGCTGTTCAACTATTTTATCATGTATCTGTTTTTGTCTCCTTATGAAAGCATCTCTTCTTGTCTACTTGTGAAATTCAAACTTTTCTGTGTGTATGCTTGTGTGTCTGTCTGACTGTGTGTGTGGGTATATGCACAAAGAGAAGCCATTTCTATATTTTACCTTAAAAGTGATTTTAGCTATTTTTCCTTTTGTTTGGAAAATTTCCATTAAATGTAACAAAAAGGAAAATACTCATATCAATAGCCTCTTACTAAAAATATGAGTGAGGAAGTGTTGGTTACATTTTTTATTGGATTCTTTACTTGTTAGTACTAATTTTAAAAATTCAGATTTAATGCCAAAATATTAATATATTAACCAGCCGTTATCCTTACCACTTTCTTTTTGTGTTATTATGCATATCAACTTGTTTTAAAATGAATGAAGAGTCTTCTGTGTGGATTTGCAGAGCATCCAGCTACCTCGTGTATTGCATTTCTGTCTTTTTGAATAGAGTTTTCTTGATCTGGTCCAGATTCTTTAATAACAGGTAGTAAGACATTCACAACAGGCTGACCTTTCTCAGTTGATTTCTGTTGATCCTTTTATCTACAGGAATGCAAAAAGCAATGAAAGCTGCTAATTAAGACTGTAGTTGTCAGTACATTTTACAGTCATTAAATGTTGTATGCCACAAGAAGCATATGAGAAAGGAGTATACTATTACACTGCTTCAGAAACATGACGCTGGGTCGCTTCAAATGCATATATGTATGCTGTTAAGTTTGTTTATTGTATATTCTGTACCAGATACACTTCATCACATACACTTGTGTTTGTTGCTGTATGTGCTAACATTGCAGATCCAGTATAGGTCAGATCCAGGTGTCCATTCAGCATAGTTGCCATGGTTCAGAGGTCAGCCTGACAGATGATCTACCCAATACACAGTGTAGACGTGGGCTGTGCCACATATGGAAGTCTTAGGAAACTTGGTTTCGTACTCCTTAATGTCTTCACAGGCTTTGATCTCTTGTCAGCTGACTCAGAATGGAGAAGAGCTTGTATTGCCAAGAAGAAGATAATGGGAGAATTATAACAGCATCGCAGATTCCTGCTGATGTACAGTGAAGACACAGTCAATCTTAAACATTCTCTTAGAAGGGCAAAAAAACTTGAGTAGCGAGGATATAAGCCAGGCCACCATATGGCCAAGGGATCAGTAAGGAGGGTTCTTATCCAATAACAGATATATCCATAGAGACTAATTGTAAAGTCCAAAGGAGTATGGCACTATATTTAACTTGAAAGAGTAAAAGAAAAAGAATTAGATATTCAGGATAAAAAAGAAGGACACGATCTCGCTCAACCTGACTTTCCTGGAGTAAGAACTACATCCTTTTATTTTGTCTGAGGGACTCAACAGCAAAGTTGTCTTTGCAGTGATTGCAGTTTCCTATGTCTCAAATTCTGAGCAGCCCCAAGGTACACCTTTACTCATTAAGGCACGTATTTTTTCATAAGGAAATCTGTGTTCCCATATACTAACCCATAATTTGTCAATATAGGAGAAGAATACACAAGAGTAGACTTTTACTACTAGTAAAAGCAGACAGAGACTACTCAGAATTCGAAATTTTATGAAAAAACACAAAAAATGCCACTTGGTGAGTGAGTTCAATATCTACTAGCGAAGACAAATCACAGGGACAGAATGGTAGCTATAAAATTCATGCAAAGCTTCTCTTCCTACTTTTCTTCATGATTTTGAAAATGCAGCTAACCTTACTCTCCTCTGCCTCCTCCCTTCTTTATTTTATAATAGTCTTATCTGCCTATAGTCAACTATCCATTACAATGAGCAGATAAGCAGTTTATACACAACTGTGTAATGGATAGAGACAGATGTCCAAGCTAACTCAAACATGGGGTAGTGCTGATATTCAAGCACTATGAATATTTGCATTTCTCCTTCACATTGGTTATTCCACATTTTCATGGCTACATTAATGAAGAGCTGGCTGTACAGAAATTTTGCACCTCTATTTTGCTTTCCAGCCACAAATCATAAAGCAGTTTTCAGCAGATAATCATAATAAGTGTTTTACAGATTTAGAAACTTGAGTCCCATAATTCAAAATTATTCAGTGAGAGATAGAACCCAGGATTCCTGACTCATAGTTCAATTGCTCAAAGCAGTATGTAATGCTAAGTTCCTTTAGAGGATGCCTTTAGATGGCAGAAAGGAACCGGAGTAGAATAGCATCTCCTCCTACTATTCATGTGCAGTGTGTGCAGTCAGCCTCTCCATTTTCTCATTCCTCAGGGGGTCCATCATCTCTCACCTCTTGTTTGGCAGACTCTACACTAACTAATGCTGCCCAGGGTTAAGAGAAAAGGGAGAAAGAACTAGAGAGAAGGCTTGACAGCTGTGCTGCAAAAGACTATACAACTTCTTTTTAGTCTACAAAATATTTAGCATTCACACTTTACATTTCAGGAGAAAGTTTTGTCACGTCTTTCACAGACACATCGCAGGCAGGGAAACAGGAAAATACAGTAATTAAAAATGCTTGCTTCTCAAGGCATGACTGTTTTTGTTGTTGTTGTAGTTGTAATGCTTTTTTTTTTTTTTACTTTTTCCAAAAATTATTTTACCATTTATAATGTATCAGTTCAATCTGCAAGCCCTCTTACCCAAACTTCAGCTTCACTTACATCTTGAATCAAATCACTCAAATCCAGTATTTGCAATTTGCTAGTCAGCAGCTGTGTGAATGACAATGATTGATGAAAAGGAAATTCCTTTGGTAGGAATGTTTAAACGATCGTTTTCTAGGGGGAAATATAGGAAGGATGTAAATTTAGGTCTTAATTCTTTTCGCTACCTTCTATAACAGACATTCTGAGCATTTCTAACGGTGCTTTTTTATACCTTTGTGTGCTAATAGATCACTCAAAGACAGTGCAGATTAAAAGACTGCAAGAAGAAATTTGGTGGAGGATTGTTAATGTAAGTTGTTTAAAGAGATTACACTATGCATTCACATTTTCCTGACTTCATCAACAGCTTTGTATAAATAAAAATTAAATTGTATGTTTTGGCATATATAGAAAGGCTACTCTCTGCCTGTCAGCTTTGTAGGCAGTTTTTGAGCTTTAAAGAACTTTTGCCTTTTCTTTTTTTTATTTTTTGGCATCTGTGACAGAACACATCCAAAAAATAGCTTCAAATAATGATTTGTATGGGGTGACAAGGGCTGTCAATGAGAAACAGAAAGTAGTATTATTGAATCAAGCTTGAATTAACTGAATAGACAAACATAGACCAGAGTGAAATTATTTTCCTATTACATTTTGATTAGTTTGTGGTTGTCTCCAATTTGTAATTTATCTTCTAAAAGAGTCTGGATTTGTCTCTGGGAGCCTCCCATACAACTGTCTCAGTAGGAGTAGTGGAATACTGAGATCCCAGATGAAGAGGCCTTTTGTTCCAAATTGATGACATCAATAAGGTGGGATCCACAGTTGAAGGAAATGAAATGAAGCAGAAAATCTTGCTGTGGTTTTGAAGCAGGACACTAGTATAGTATATATATATATCCTATATATAGGTATAGAAAACTCCTAAAGATTATCAGTTTCCGTATGATTGAATTTACTTCAAATTATTTTTGTATAAAGTATAATGTTAAAACATTACATGAACTCCCCCTCTGTATAAAATAATTTAAGAAATTGAAACCAGAATTCTACTACATGCATCTGAGAGTAAATCATTTATGTAAATTTAGAATTATCAGTCAGAAAGAAGCTGGCTATTGGCATATTTCCAAAATGAATATTGTTGGTTTATTTCAATCAACAAAAAAAATATTTAAACTAATTTTTTATAATCTTCTTCAATGATATCCCAAAATCTCTTTTCACCAAAATGTGGAAGTCATTCTTTCTCTTATAGTAATTTAATAATTATATATAATGAGTTTTAACTCCCTAAGCTACTGAACTAAAAAAAAAAAAAAAAAAGCATTTACAGCTTACTGTAACTTCAACTTTCAACCTATTCTCCCTTCTCTGTATGAGTGCAGCCCTCCTTTCTCTTACTGCCTTATCCTCTTGCTGGTTACCCTTATTTGTGACTGTATAAATAACTAGTTTCTAAAATGAGAAATATATTTGACAGAAGACAGCAAATAAATGAGAAACATTTTTATGATAAGACACAGAAAACCCTCACAAATGTTCCAGGTCAACAACACAGCTCAGATCCTCTCAGACAGAATTCAACTTGACTTTTTCTCACAATAGAAGAACTGGCATTATCACAAAGTTGTTGGAAATGTCTAATGCAACATTAAACTGGAGCTAAGTTTATTAAGGCCACAACTAGGCAAATCTTTTAAATAATGCATTTTCAGTAGCATAATAGAAAAGCACACACACATTCACTGTTCAAAGAAAAAAACAGAGTAACTTCTCTAATTACAGCTTTTTTTTGTAATGTATAGGACTGTGACGATGGTATACATATAGTAATGATGAATGTGTTATCTGTTTTGTGAACTATAATTCACAAGTGTTCAATAACCTCCTACACTAAAAGGCTTGAGGAGATAACAACAAGCTATTTTTTACATAGGTGGAGCCAAAGAAATGTTAGATGAAAGACAAAATTTTAAATTAAGGAAATAATTGAATGACCTCTGCCTGAAAAACTGTACCATAAATTATCTTTGCACTCAGTAGAAACATTCTCCTTTGTCTTTAGAGTAAATCAGACAATTTTCAGGCCAAACCAATTTTCTAAATCATAATTAGACATGAGGCTAAAATAGGCCTTTGTAACAGAAGTGGGTTATAATTTTAACATGATATCCATAATTCATCCCTGAAGAAAGATCCTTTACGTTCCAAAAGCTTGGATAATCTAAAGAGCTGGCCTGCTAAATGGTGTAACAGTCTATCTTGCTTAGTTTACTTCAGAACTTTGATTCATACTGTGCTCAGTTCTTTTCCCAGTGGGAAAGCTAGATTCTTAAACCTCTTTCTCACACTTATTAAAGTAATTCCCTCCTCACCAGGACATCAGCCTTGGGCATACTCAGAATTTTTAGCTAATAAATTTGTATTTTTCAGTTGTTAGATGAGTTCTGAATTATAATTGACCAATAAAAAGCTTAATTTTTTTGTATATACACACAAAGATGCTTAAAGTCCTATGCTAACAGATGAAGAAAATACCCACTGCCATTCAATAAACACATTAGGCACTGATAATGTGAAAAGAAGTAGGAAAGAACAGTTTGCACGGTGACAACAGATGTGGCAGTAGGCAAGTATAAGCTTGGCAAAAACTTTTTCTTAAAAAATGTGAGTAGTAAGAAATGTAATTTACATAGCAAAATGAGAAATGCTTGATACTTCACAAATAATTGAATTTCAAGCATTTTCAATATCAGGTCAACCTCCCATCAATTAACAGTAAAAACACAACACTTTTTATTTTCTTATTACAGTTTCATTATTTTTTCAAGTCAGAGAAGAAAAGAAAGTTTACCATAAACACTTATCATGAATATTTTCATATTCCAAATTCAAGAATTTTGGAAATGAATGTTGTCTCTGATTGAGCCACACTTTCTATCACAGTCCAGAAAATCTATAATCTCTTTATTTTCCCAGCACTGCTTCCATTTCTTCAGATACTGATCAGAAGCTCCTGCAGTGCAGATCATAGGGAGTTATCATGAAATAAATCTGACAAGCTGTTGTTCAAGGTAAATTTAGTTGCATTTGTGAAATTACATAGGTACTGAAGTAACAAAGGGAGTCTCTTTTACAGTAAACTTTAGAGCTACCATTTAGGAAAATCATGCACTAGTCCTAAATAGGAAATAATGATGCTCTCTAATACTACTGTACCATCAAACAATCTGCTTATAGGATCTCTGACGATATGTCACATATAAAACATTTAGCCAAAACCACTGACCACTTGCTTTGCTCTCGAAATGAGTTTGCTAAGTCCATTCCTGTTTTGACCTCATTTTCAGAAACTTTTTCATCATTTTCGTGTGATACTTGGCCACAAGGAAGTGTGGCCTCCTGCCAGCATTGTTTGTCTTACTCAGAGCTGATCTGAAAACATTGAATCAACATCTAATTGAGCAGACAAGCTGTCTCTATTTGCCCTCTTGTATCCATTTGTGGTTTTCCATCCCTTTGTAGAGATTTTCTCATAAGGAGCTTCTCATTAGATTGCAAGTTCTTTAAGTCAGATATTGTCTTTCTACTAACTGTGTGTACAGATCAACTTTAAAAAGGTCTCAAAACTTGTTTGGTCAGTTCTGTGATGGCAACAGATGTTAAGTCTATCCTGACTAAAGCTCCTGTCTTTCAGTACTCCTCTGTTTTCTGTCTGCAACATACTACTGCTGCATTTCTGCATTTCTGTAATTTTCTGCTGTAATTGCTTTCTCTTGCTTATGACCTAGTGAATAATATATGTTCACATTAGAGTGTTTGTCCCCATGGGAGGACCTTCCAGTCACCTCAGTGTTTTTTCAAACGTGTGACCGTGTGTGACACTATGAGATAAAGAAAGTAAACAACCAGATTGCAGCCTGAATGGGTGCCACAGCTCAGATCTAAAAACACCTAAATAGAATAAAATATCCTTTCTGGTTAGCACTGTATGCATGATAATTGGAACAGTAAGTTGCACTTACTTTGAGTCTTTTGATTTAAGGAATTCATAAGATAAAAAAATGAGGAATATTAATGTTCTCTGGGTATTTTGCCTATGAGCAAAGCAAGATCCTCTGAGGTAAGGTGACTCATTCAAGGTCACATAAAACTGTAGTGCAACAGGATTGCATTGCTATCTAGAACTAGCTATACAATAAAGATGAAATTCAGTGAAGTCAATAGCGCCAAGATTTTACTTGCAGAGCAGGTCATAAAACATTTGCCATTTTGTCAAAGTGTAAAACCTGTTAAAAAAAATAAGTGATGTGATTACAGGCTGTCTATGAAGGAAGGAATGTGTGCTTTGACTTAGAAGAATGAAGACTCATGATTACTAATACCCAGAACACAATGTAGAGTGTGTGGCATATAGGTGAGCAACCTTCCCTTATGTCATGCGCTATATTTGCCCCATCACTGGAGGAAATACACCCAAGGACAAAGAGAGCAATGAGTAAGCCACTTGGAAATCTTATCATGTAGCTTCTGCAAAATATTTCCTGCAGTGTAGGATTGTTCAAAGTTATACATGCTGTGTGTTGCTTGCTGAGTGAGAAAACTAGCTGCCTCTCACTGAGATAGATAGAAAAGAGATAGAAACTTGGTGACCTGCTAACAGATGTGCTGTGTGTGGTTTCTCCTGACTGTAAGTCCATCTAGTAGTGATCAAATGTATCCTTTTCAAATAAGATGCTATTTAATTTTTACTGATTAGTGCAATGGTTTTTAAATGTTTCCCAGTAGCAAGTGACTCCTGAACATACCAACATGAATAATTTTCTTTCTGTTTTATTCCCTCTTTTCATTCTTCACACTGAAGGTACAAAACTCAAACTCAGCACTCCAGCCAGTTTTTGTTTATTTGTTTGTTTGTTTTTACCTCCAATGCTATAAATTATGAAACTAAAATATGAATTTAAGACTATTTTTGTATGCTATACAATACCTCGTATCTCTTAAACAGCCTAGATTTTTGATAGTACTGAAAAATATAGTTTCCACTAAAATCAGGTTGGATACAGTAGAACTGTGCTTTCTCAGCATATTCTAAAAATAGAATATCATGAACTTCTAGGGAAACAAACAAACAAGCAAACAAAACAAAAACAAAAAAACCCTAGAGCTTGTATTTTACTCAGGCACACACTCAGAGACCATCCAAGAGATTTACAAAGGATCACAAGAAATATCCACCTGTCGACCTGTTATTAGGACCTCAACTTTCGAGTGCTTGGTTTTCTTATCAGTCTGAAAGGCTATCAGAGAATACAATGATGTGTGCAAAGTGCTGTTGGCTACACCACAGAAATATCTTCAGAGTAATAGCTGGAGAAAATACTTCACTGCCTCAAAGAGATTTTTTTTGGTCCTTTTTTCTATCAGTTTGGATGGTTGTTTAGGTGGGAAAATAAACTAAATTTTAAAATGGTAATATAAAAATTAACTAACTGGGACATTGTAGATTGACTAACAAAGATTTTTTAGAAGTAGATTAACTGCATTTTTACATTAATTAATTTTTAAATTCTTAAAATATATAGTTCAGTGAACATAGAGAAAACAATGGTTTAAAGGGTACATTTTGAACAGAAAGATATATCACCGTCTATTTTTTGTATACAAAGAAATCCTGTAAAATACCTGGCAGTACGTCACAGAACTGCCAGCTACAATTGAACAAAAAGGACCAAGAAAAGCACAAATGAAACTGCTTTTTGATATATGACATTAGTACAAAAACTTATATAGAGCCATCTGTCTTTCCTCTCCAAATTATAAGGATCTCATGCTTTAAATACTCTTAATATTTTTTATGGAGAAGCAACTCTTGGTGCTTGGGGAAGACAGAACAGCACAGTGTGAAAAATAACATCCTATGACATGCTAATAGAAAGTAAATTTAGCATTTATACCTTCTTTAATGAGCCATAGTCATTTCCTGTTTTGCTCATTTCAATGTCGCATCATAGAATTTTATGAATGTTTTTCATAAAATAATGTGGGGCATTTTTGATATTTTTAATAATACTGTGCTGAATTTGGATAGTTTCATTTGCAATTTAAGTAATGCTTTGTTCTGATGAGATCTCTGGAGGTGGTTTTGACATTTAAAAGTGATGTGAAGAGATTCAAAGTGATTAAAGCTGTCAAATGTTACCCTAATTGTGTAACTGCAATCTTTTCAGCCTCTTTCAATGAGTGTATACATTATACACGCTGCACAGCACTTCTGTTTAGATTGAGGTTTTTTATTAATACCATCCTGATTGACAGAAATTATTGCAAGATCACAAGTGGAACTAAATTAGTTTGCCACTACATTCAAGCAACATGCATAGCCATGAACTTTCAAGATGCAGTTATCTACTTAACATAGTCTTTCTTCCTTCCTCCATCCCTGCTCTCCCCCTCTCCAGCCCCCAGTAAAAATGTTATGGTAGTGACAGATTATATCTTTCACATTTATACAAAGTCATATTTGCCTATAAGAATAAGAAGGTCTTGCCCATATTAGAAATATTGTGATGTTCAGTTTATGTTTAAAATTGTGCTTGACAGGTCACTTTTTTGTTGTTTGATTTTAGCTAAAAAAAGTACAAATTAATGGTGAATAAATCAGATTTTCATAACTGATTTTATTAATGTTTTGCTATATATCCATAGAATCTATAATACTTATTTATACCTTCTCTATTAGAAATAAGAAAGCTTCTAAATCATGAGAATCCTCAGATACTCATGTCATAGCTATTTGAATAGGAAAAATGGGAGTGGAAGTATTCCTAATATTTGAGAGTTTAGTGTTGAATATCATGTGTTTTTTTGTTTGGTTATTTTTGTTTAGAATTTCCTCTTTTTAGCACAACCTTGTCCAAATTCAGTGCTGCCTTCATAGATTTGTCTCCACACACTTAAAGGATAAAAATCTACCCTCAAATGATTTTTTTTTTTCCTCTTGTTGAACAATTAATTATGTGTGGTTTTAAAAAGAACGTATCAATTTGAACAAACAGAATAAAATGCATTGTAATTGCATATATCAAAATGGTCTGTAACATAGAGAGAAACTTAGATGGGTGTAACTATAATTAGAAGTTTTCTTGTAAGATTAACTGCAATGATAGTTATGTTTATAATGATAAGATTCTTTAGACAAGAAATGAAACATCTGCTAGCTTCTAGATTCCAAACGGCCACACAAATAGTGGAAGCTCACATCTCAAGTAGCCTGGTTAGTCATGCTGCTAGAAGAGATAAGCAAAAGTGTAGATTCAAAAGAAATCAAATTAAACCTCAATACTGATGATGACAGCAGCAATTATTGTGACAAGATTATCTCAACTGAAAATACAGTAGAAAGTGCATAAAGCAATGGAGAAGTTTTTAATGACCTCCAAACTCTAGATCAAAGACTCTTACAGCAAGGAAACAGCATTGTTTGTTAATATCTTAAAAAAGTAACAAATTAAATATAAGAACAAGTTCTTCAGGAAAAAGCTGTAAAGATGCAAATACAACTACCCTAGACAGATACTCAGTTTAACTCATGAAGAGTTAGAGGAGATGAGGCAGCATTTCAAATGAACATTTTCTTGTAGGTAGGATGACCACAATGAAAACATATAAAGGTCATAATCTCTTTAATTTTTAAAAATTATTTCTATTTTCATTTTAAAAGCCCAGATAGATGTATATAGATGTAATGTAATCCTCAGTAGCACTAATGCATAAGGTAAATAATGTTTTAAAAATTGCCCAACAACTGCTACAAAGAGATAGGAGGTAAATTCTCCAAAGTAACTGTTTTTCCTTTGCGTTGCTGAGTTAGATTTGCTTGCAGCATTCTCAAGCTACATGAATCATTGTTATCAGGGCTGTGGAGAATAAATGAATTAACATTTGAAATGTTAATTGTTTTAGTAGCAAATTACTATATTTCTTACCCATTGTCAACGATTTATTTTCAGCCTATTTTAAAGCCATGTTTTGCATTGAGGGAATTATTTGTGTCATTGATACCTTTGGAATATTGCACACTTTTCTGTCATGTTGCAGTCTCTTGACAACAGTGTTAAGAATTAATTATAATTCATAATTATAATGGCTAACAATAAAGCTCAAGTTTTGATGGCTTTAATGCCTGATGAGGCTAAGTAATAGAGTTAGGTGAATAATTCATAGTCAATAATTTATTCAGTGAATTTGCCAAATCAGGTCTGCAAATAATTCCTCAGCTTGTTTGCAAGCAGTTCATTGTGAGTATTCCCACATTTGAAATCTGAGCTCATTAAAATGGACACATGGTCTTTATGATGTTCTTCTGCTCACCGGTAGTAAGTCTAGATTACAATTTTCTCATTTATAGAATTCATCATTTGCTTTTTATAAAAAGTTTACCCATATTTTCTTTAATTTGACCAATAATGCATGACAAAAACATCAGGGGATAGTAAATATTAAAAGAGAAGGAATGTGATATTAATGTGATTCATATTTTCAGAATTATTTTTTAAATTCTTTTTTTAAAAGCACAATTTTCTCACACATGTTACTTTACAGTAGATAATACAGTTGTTTTTGGCTACATTTAACCTCAACTATGGTGGCAACTGATATCAGAAAATTTTCAAAATTTATCATTCAACTGTTAGATTTTATTGCATTGTATGGAACAGAACAGACCAGTAACCCAGTGTGATCCAGCTAAACTCACACAAAGGGTGTCTTTGATCAATATTTAAATAACTTCTTCACTCAGTTGCTCATTATGGTGGACATACTTTCATGTTATTTCATGCTATTGTGGTAAATAATTTGTGTTACTACTGCATATGTTAATTTATTTCTGTCTCTCTGCCTGCAGCACTGTCATTATTTACTCCAAAGTGACTTTTGAAAACAGCTCATATGCAGGTACTGGATGCTGCGCACAAATGAAGCTGTACACAGCTCTCCTGAGGAAGGAGCTGCCTAGCTGTTTCATACCAGAAGCTTATGTTTGGTAGCTAGGGGCAGGAGTGAGAGAGAGACAAAGAGAGATCCTCAGATTTCTCCTGTTTTCTTTTAAAGGAACATATATCCACAGTGGAATTTTATGTAACTCCACAGTGGCAGAGCTTGCATTTACCAGCCACATAAAAATGTAAGAACTACACTATGTCAAACCAAAGGTCCACCTTGCTTAATATTCTCCCCTAAAGGACATTAATAGCAGATATTCAGGGAGAAATATAGAAAACAGATAATTACAAACAGATTAATTTCTTCTCTTATAAATCTGCTATCTTCCACAATTTCCTGAGCTGAAAGTCCATTGAAAACTGTCACTGGTGATTTTATTAAATAATTGCCCAGTCTGCCAAATGACATGTTTATGCAGTGAGAACTGATCAGTGTTCAATGAAATTACAACCTCTGCTCTCTCAAGTTTACAGATCACTCAAATTTATTAAGTATTTTTCATTTATATATATCTGTTGCAGATCACAGAATCATAAAAATATAGAATCACAGAATGGCTTGGATTGTAAGGGACCTTAAAGATCAACAACCCAAGCCCCTGGTGTGGGCAGGGTTGACAACCAATAAATCAGGCTCTAGATTAGGTTGCCCAAAGCCTCACCCAGGTTGGCCTTGAACACCTCCAGGAATTGGGCACCACAACTTCTCCATGCATTTGATAGTACACTTATTTGCAATGTGAAGACACTGAACATGGAACAAACTCATGGGATTTTGCTAAAGTAGCATCAGAATGTTTAGGTTTTGGGCATTATACATTTGAAAAGGTACTAGCTCAACTTTTTTTTAACAAAATGGGTTTCTTACCATCAAACTCTTTAACTGCCAAAATTGCCATCCTGAAATAAAAGTCTGACGGAGACCAGCTCAAGACGCCTGGGACAGACGGGCTTAGGCTCTGGTGGCGCAAAAGCAAAGTTTAATGAAGGCACAGGCCTTTTATAGATTGGTTACACATCATTACATCATTACATCATTAATTTGCTATTGTGATCTAAGAACAGAAGCCTTCATGCTAGCAAGTTGTACTGTACTGTACTGTTGAACCTTATCTTACTTCTCTGTATTCATAGTTGCTACAACAATACATTTGTGATCTGCTGCCAAGCCTTTCGGCAGGTGTATTCCTGCAATATAGTACCTATCCCTTTCAGGACAGACGCCATTTACCTGATTACTGACCCTTTCAGGCCAGTCACGCAGTTTGCACAAACACAGTTCCCTACAAAAGTCTGAGAAAAAAAGTGCATCCTTCAAATGAGATTTGAGAACATTGAGAGTTCAACTTTCATCAGTCATTGAGAGATTTTCAGACTTTAGCATTGTCTATCACATAGAAGTTTAACATACTGCAGATCCTTCTCTTTCTAAAGAAGAGAAGATCCATCAAATAAAATGCTAGCTTGGGCTGAAACCTGACTTGGAAAAGAAGAGAGGAGTCTATATACTTGAAAGAATAATTCCTTAGAGAAATGAGAAGGGAGCAATTGGACAATGACCAATTAAGTCCTTTTAATCTATCGACAATTATATAGAAAATTTGATTTTTTTAAATAGGGAACTAGAGTAGCCCCTTGTCACTCACAGCACAAATGGCTTTAAGAATGTGAAATCTATTAATTTGTCCATTTAAAGCAAAATCACTTCCTTACAATCATACTGTAGAAAAAGGGAAGAAAGCATTTACTGCATATTAAACTGCACTTTCCCAGAAATATTTTGTTTCTCTGTTAAAAATAGCCAGTTAAGTTTGCACATCTCAGATTATCAGAATGCTTTGACAATCTTTAAATTTTAGCTTGTTTCAAAGTGATAGCATTTTTGTGTATCTCACAGATATCTTCTTTTGGCATTTCTATTGCAGTGAACCAGCCCTTTCCAAAATCTTTGGAGAGAAGATTTTTCTTAAACTTTAAGATAGAATCTAACGTGTGGGAGCAGTGAATTGCTCCCAAATTTACCTTAATGATTGAGTTATTTTTTTAATATGAGATATCCTCTGTGACTTTGAACTATCAAAATGCATGATTTAAATAAATAGTATTTTACTTAGACTCAGCTTGACACATGAATTTGCTGACTGGAGGCTACACAAGGCCTTAGCCTTTATTAGTGCCTCTCTGACTTCTCCCCGCTTTGTCAAATTCCTTTTGTCACCTGTGCCTTTATTCAGCTCTGCTCCTCACATCACTCTCACCTACTGTGGCTCACTCCTTCTGGCACTTAACAGAATTATTCTCTCCAGAGTGGTCTGGGAAGTGGCTGAGGATGCTGCTCTCTGTCTCTCAGTTCTCTTTAGATTCTAGTCACAAGAGAAAGACCTGAACAGGAAAAAGGGGATGATGGGTATAAAGAGTAGGACACTAAGTGTCTTAGAAATCTCTTGCAATAGGGTTTTCAAGATATTCTTGCAGATAGAGGAGAGGTGATGGTGTTAGGCTCCTTGTTTTCAAGGAAAGAGATTGTAGCCTCTCATGATAAAGATCATGAAGAGAGTGAATGGACTCTAAAAAGCAAAGATTTCCCATGTATGCCCTAATTCTCCAGTAAATCTGAGGAAGGATCCAGTTTGAATGTAGTAGGCTTTTTCTGCTTATTTAGTAGCATAAAAGTAGTCTATTAGCAGGGGATTTAAAGCCACGCTCTTAGGTAATCATGAGTCAGTCCTGCAGTATAGAGTAGATTAGCTACTGTCTCAAATATTTCTCAGATTAATTTTGTGATAGTGGGAAGGAAAGCTTTGGAAATAAATGATTTTTTTTTATGATTAATTATAACAAATTTCAGACAAATATTTCTGAAAACAATGGACCTTGCCAAAAGAAAACTCACTGCAGGTGGGAATCCAGGTATGCTGTCCAGATATACCCCAAATAAATATTCCAATGTTACAATAATACCACAAAAGAAGAAAATAAGGATAGACTGTAAGGCTGGAGGAGGACAATGAGCCTGTGAAAATATACCTAAAACTTATAGGCAGCGTTTCATTTTCAATGCACTTCACAAACTTTGACTGATTAATAAATAATCTCACAGCAGTACACTGAGGCAGGCAGTACTTTTCCTACCTATTGTTATCCCCAGTAGAAAGCGGGAATGCATAGAACTAGATGGTAATAGAGGGGATACATCAAAAGCTGTTTGAATCCTGAGTAGCATGCTATAGGATTTTTTTGTTATTTTGATTTAGGCAAATTTAAGCTTTTAAAATCAGGGTCCAGAGAGTGCTTCATTAACAACATTTTGTCGTCAGTGCTTCCATTTTTTCATTTCCAATTACATGGCAACAAGTGATTTCTTTGTGTACAGCAGACATGCCAGTCATCCATGGTTGCAATATATCTGTTGTTGTTTCTGCTGGTGGGTATAAGGAAAGAGGCACTGTGAATGGCAGTGAGTGGTGTGCTCCCAGCAGCTGTCACTGCTGTCAATTACTTGGTTTTCTTTTATAAAAGGCAATATGGGATCTTTAGCTTTTATAGTACCCAAGGAAGGCTGGTTGGTGATTATTGATTTTGTTTAGTCCAGGGGAGCTGCTCACACACAGACTATAGCGAGTTGTGTGCTTCCTGCTGCTGGCTCTCCTGCCACTTATTGTTTTCAATTATTTATAAAATCCAAGTCACATCACAGAGCAGTTCAGCACAATCTCTGAGACAGGCTGTTATTACAGTGCTCCATCCGTGTGCCTACTGCTTTTATAACAGGAATTGACATGAGCAAATTGCCCTAACGAGGTCTGATGCATTATGAAGGCCTGGGCAGTCAAAAACTATCCAAAAGCTGGTATAACCATCATAAACTGCAAATGCCATAGTCATCACTTTCCCCAGTAACCACCACTATGTCACTTGCTATCAGCAATTTAATGTGCTCTTCTGCAAATGACTCCATCCATTTTCTGTTTGTCCTGGCTTCTCTAAGTGCCTTGCATGGATAACGATATGAGTAGACCTGTTTTCTTCAGTGAGAGAGACTACTTTGAGTCTCCTTGCTAAAAATGGCTTGGAAAACTAAAGAAAATCTGCTTGTCTCCACTCAAAAGATCCATGAAAAAATACTATAAAGGCTTCAGAAGTAACTTAATTGTAGGCACATACTGGGAGGGGAGGTGAGAGGGAAGTGCTTAAGGGGGAAAAAAATAAGAAGTCATTCTTGGTCATAATTGTTACTCAGAATAGATTAGAATTCTCATATTACTATCACATCATATATGTTCTAATAAGGACATTTAGCAGTGATAATGCTGAAAGATGAGCACAATGTGTTTTTCCCATGTGATACTATTAAAATGTCTTCTTAAAGTATATGACAAATAATGCATTTTTTGTTTTGTATTTTCTCAGAATTGTAACACTAAATCCATAACTTATAGTTTAATTCTGAGAAATGTGTGCAGCCAAGTACCTAGCTCAAATTGCTTCCTGAAGTTTGTGATTTAATTAATATAATTTGTCTATTTAAATACTGTTTTTACTTTTTTTTTTTTTTTTGCCTTAGTATATCCGCATCAGAAGTAATGCAACATTTAACTACATTTCTATATTTACATGAAAAATTCTCTGGAATTTTTTTAAAGGATTTTTTTTTTTTGCCTGTAACTTGGAAAATATTATTATTATTATTATTATTTTCCAAATCATGTTCTCTGAAGATAGCCTCTGTGGCTTTTGTGGAGATTCATGCCTAATAAGTATGGTCAAACTGATACTAAGATATCTGACAAGATCTCTCTTTCAGCAATTTCCTTTTCTGTGCAGGTAGATCTTATGCTTAATTTTTACCTTTATCTCCATGGATAAAAATAAAATTTAAGCCATCAGCTTCATGTCAAATTTAATGCTTTTCAAAAATACTTGAAAACATACAGAGACCAAAAGCTGTAATTCTGTTAGAAGTATAAGAGAGCGGCCATAAAAAACAGTACTCAGAATGAACAAAAAACATTCTACATTTCTATGTGTGATTTTTATTTGTATAGAATTTTGGTTATTGTGCTTGAGATCATAATCCTATAGGACATAAGGGAGTTTTTTGATCCATTTTATAGCATTTGTTGCAAGTGAGTCATTCAAAATATCGTATAGGAAAGATCTGTTTTGTATTACAGTCTACTATTACTTCAGCTTCTAAAGCTGGATATGTGATTCATAAACTAAATCATTTCTTTATTTTTCCCAAAATGCACTAGTACACTTAAGAAGATAAAATAAAATGATTCTTTTTCTTTGAAGAACAGTTTGAGCACAAGGACATATAATATTGTGAATGTTTTGAAGTTAAAATATAAATGGAGTAGAGGAAATATTTGAGGATAATTATTAAAAGTAGCTTCAGTCATTAGCATATTTATGCACTGCAACACACATGTATTCTCATTAGCAGAAGCGTAATGCAAACATACACGTATTCTCATTAGCACACGCACAGTAGATTCAACCACTACATGAATCACTGCACACAGCCACATGTACTTGCGTGGATTCAGCTGTAGAACTGTAGTTTAACTGCAAGACATATGCATTAACGTGCACAGAATGAATACAGGGTTTAAAGTAAAACAGAAAATAGAAATGATGTACTTTTTACTAACAAGTTTTTGACTGAGATAATTTAGAACAGAAGAAAAGTTATACTCTACTATACTATAACCATCAATCCCAACTGTTTCTAGAAATCTAGTTTTTAAAGAATTCAATAGTGGCAACAGTGAAAACAGTTGTCTATTTTTTTTTTCTCCAAAAACAATCTTTCAGCCCAATATTTATTTGATCTTTTTCTAAACATTAGTAGAACGTTTCCCCCTTTTCCATTCTTTTTTGTCTTACTTCTTTATTCCCAGAATATAAACAGAGAATGAAGAGGAATTTTCTGTATATCACATAGCAAAATTAATGTAGAGGCCTCATGTAGACATGTAGAAAAAGTACACTTGGATGGCAGCCAAGTTTTTTAATAGTGCTCTAGAAGTAGTTTTGGAAGTGTTAAGCTAGACATCTACGATACTTAGACATCATAAGATTAGTCATCCTTGATGTGCAAAGATGTCTTATCTGATTTTAGTGTAAGCTGAGTACATTAAAAGTAAAATTCTTGTCCTGTCAAAGTCCAAGATTTCATCCTAATAGCTGAATCTGTGTCACATTAAGCTATAACCTGTGTGGGTGGTACTTGGTGTGGGTGGTAGCTACAGGGGGTGGTTCTGGGTGGTGCTTAATGGGTCACGGGGTGATCGCGTGTCATGGTATATAAGTGAGTGTTGCACAGCAATAAATCAACACTTGAGCTACATACTCGGTCATGTGTCTCTCATTTCCCTGTGCTGGGTCGCAGCCAGTAAGGGCACTGACGTGGTGTTGTTAACTGGGCATGGGTTGCAAGGAGGTTAGCAACACCTGAAAAAGTTTTATCTGAGATTTTCACTGAGATAAGAACATGGGCCATGCAAATGCCTTGACCATTTTGAAACTGCTTTTTCCATATTATGAAGGTGAAAGTTTATTTTGAGAACTCTTTTTTTGTTTGTTTTACCTTGAATTCAATCATTCTTTCAATTTCTGAACATCTTGAACGTGATTAGCCTTGGACAATAAATTTGACCACACTTTCTTATTCAGGCCCATAATTGAATAATACCTGCAGAACTTATATTTAATTCAGTATGCTTTTTTTTTTTTTTTTGAGGTTAATTATTTCTACAGTTTGAAAAGCTGGTTTTTAATAACCAGCCATGAACAGAGATTTAAAAAGTTATCACTAGGAGTGATCATTCTAAAGTAAATATAAGCTGTGATGGATAGACAAAGTCTGATGAAAGTTGTTTACCACAAGCTCTCCACTTGCAGACAACAAATTTTTAACATCTTCAGAAAGATGCTTTGTAATAAATGAATAATAAAATTCTGTTGAGTTCTAGAATTTCCATAAATTAAAAGTGATCTTCCAATCATTCTTTATATAAGGAATTATATGGCACTTGATTAGCAAATCTTCCTGTGGGAAATGATTGAGTACACAGCTGAACAGGACACCTTCTGTTTCATATATATACTATAATAAAACTTTAGGTAAACTGTGTATACACTGACAGGTGAAACAGTATACTCACATAAAATCTGAAATATTAACTTTCGATTTAATTTTACTGGTAAAATTTTTATACCAAGTTCAAGTTTAGGATTTTATTTTAAAAGCTTATCAAAAAATTTCTCAACTCTTGTGATCTGATTAGCTGAGTTCAGTGTCAACGCATTGGAAAAAGTCTGGTTGCTAATAACTATATAGTTGAAGTGCTTTTTTTTCACTCATCTGACATTCATTTTCAGGAAATTAAGTAAGAAACATCTCATTAACATTGAAAGAGAATAAACCTAGTAATAAACAAACCAGCCATAGTCACGGGGTCAGTCATTACGTGGGTGAAAATTGGTATCATTCTATTAAAACGAATGCCACTTTACACTGGCTGAAAATCTGGACATTACTTCTTTAATTAAAGTTGATTCCAAGATATTAAACAAGGACTATTATCAGGCTTTTTGGCTTATTGCAGACTCTTGCCTATACTATTTTAATCAACTGAGACCAAATTGGTCTTATTAAACATAGATTAGCATTTATCAATGTAAGGAAAGAGCTTAACAGAGGACAAATATACCCTTGAAGCATACAACTATCATTTCACTACATGCAGAGGAAAAGTTCAGCAAAGTTAGACGTCCTATTTAAAGACTGGTGTGATAGTAGAAGTTCAGAATACAAAAAATGCTTTTATTAAGAGTATTATAAAATCCTTACAGCAACTGGAAATGAGAGCCACAACATTTGTTATAAATAGAAGCAGATATCTGGGAGCTACCCTTGTTCCTTTTGCCCTTCCTTTCCCTCAATCAAAACTGATATTAAGCCTTTTTGCACAATGGAGTAACTGTTGGAGCTTGTCACAAAGAAGGCATCTGTTTAGTGATGGCAGTGCATACTTTTCTGCAGTCTGATGCCCACTTCCTTATCTGGGAATGCTGGCTTGAGTTATTTCCCCCTGTCCCCCAACCCAACATGGCTTATTTCCACCCACCTGCTGGATGCTGTACACTTCATTGGCAGTCATTTGTGTGAACACTCCCATATGTCTTAACTGTAAAATTAGTCCTGTTAGCTCAGGCTACGCTTACTCAGTTTAAATAGCACAATTAGTTTTGCAACCTACTCCATGGTACAATAGTGAGAGCAATGATCTTCCTTAACAGGAGACAACAATCAGTAGCTACAGGTGGTAATTTGTTAAAACACAACAGCTGCTCACAGAATAAACATCGGTCGGTGTCCATCCTTCTGCAGCCACCTGCTTTTCTCAGTTCAGTGGCTGTAATCAACCTGAGGCCTGTGAGCTGCCTGAACTATTTAACAGATTATGCACTTTTTTTTTTTTTTTTTTTTTGGATAAATGGATAGATACAATGCAAACTTTGCTTTGAATTGTTCAGGATAGATATCCAAAGTTACAGAATTTAGATGGGCTATGCTCACTGAGGTGATTTCACTGTAAATACTGAAAAAACTATCTGGCCTGGTTCTGTATCTCATTAGAGAGACTTTGAATCAGTCTATAATAAAAATCACCCTGTTCTTATGTTTTCTTAAAGCAATACCAGACTCTTTTGACCTAGGAAAAGATCTAGGTAAAGTGTACAATAAGTTATCTGTTTCTGGAAAAGGCCTACCTACGTCAAATTTTACTAAGGATAACAGATTCACAAGGGAGAAATATAGTCTCAAAGTCTATCCTAAATTCTCTGGACTTCTTTCATAATCCTTTCAGGATATTACATCTTCTATCTATTGCTTTTATTTTCCTTGTCCTTTGTATGGCTTGATGCAGTTTTAAGGTATGGAATTTGGCTTTATATTGAAGTCTATAGGAATTTTGCTTTTATATACAGGAAACTTGGTTTGCTTTAACTTATAAACTCTTCCAGATTGAAACATACAGAAGCACCATTTTTTTCTTGACAGAACATAGCTGGAATATTTTCTCTATTTGTGCTCTGAATTACAGAGAATAGCCTATTCATTCCATTCAGAGAGTATTGCAATATAACAGTTTAGAGAGCGTGAATTTTCTTTCTTTTACTGAAGTGAACACTTAGGTAACATCCTCAAATGATAAGGGAATAAAAGAAACTTTCCCTTCATTCTATTGAGCAAGGAGATATTTATCCCAATGTATATCTTCCCATAAATTTCTTGTAGCAGATATCATGAATGCTCCCAATAAAACAGCTATTTTTCAGCTAGAAAAATACTTGTCACAATTTATATGGTTCAAAATAAGAGGTAGACTTGGCAAAGGCAAAGCAATCCAATTTTAGGCACAGGTAGCTGTAACGCTGGAAATGTATGTTTTTCATTAAATGACCTTGAGGGTAAATGTCAAGGCTGAACAGCTCAAGACTTGCTAAGATACAACTTGAGATAATAATAGAACTATTCCTTGGCATACTGTGATCTCTGATATTAATGGACATAGACCATAGATAAAAGAATAAACCCTGAAAAATTAATACATGAATATGAGCGGATAAACCGGAAAATTCGATTTTTTTTTTCCTTTCTTCAATTAAACAAGTAAATAAACAAACAAAAAACCTTATAAGTAGATTTCAGTCATTCTTTTTTATTTCTTTTTTCTTTTTTTCTTTTTTTCTTTTTTTTTTTTTTTTCCTAAGTAGTTAAATAAAGAATTATATTATGGAATTATAATAGGTCTTTTAACTTTCATTTAATTTGTGTTGTTAAACCATCTTTCAATACAGACAAGATAATCCATTCACAGGAATAGAACAATATTTTATCCCTACTTAGCTATAAGATATTGCAGTCACAGACTTAGAGTACATTTCTGCAGATCTCCATTTGAAAGTATATTAATAAATCTGAAGAAAAATATAGTTTCTTTTTTTATAAAATAACTTATTAACTTGCACTGTGGAAACTGAAATGTGATTTAAATAATAAATACCAGCTACTAAGCTGGCCATGATAAAAGACTAAGAAATACCCATTCTTTCCCTTTTTGCCAGTATACAGAAGGCTGATAAGGCCACAAAGAAAAGTTAGAATTGCTTCATCTATAGAATAATTTACTGCATTTGCCTTTGCATAAGCATCACTGGAATGTACACATGTATTCACCTCCTGTAATTAATTCACAACTTCAAAACCATTAGGAAAAATATCATAGGATCAAGGCTCTGGGGGGAGATGAAAAACATACACAACAGAACAAGAAATAAAGTAAAAAATAATGAGTGATTCTGGGTTCAAGGGGACTTCAAAAGCTGAAAACCAAAATTTCTTTGAATTAATATTCAAGAAAGCGTTAAGAAAACGATTTATTTTTTTCTAACAGAAATTGCATGACTTTTTAAATTCTTGATTTGAAAAAATGACCTTTCATAATTATTCTGCTTTAAGACTCATGTGGAAGATAGAAGATGTAATTTTCTGGAGAAGGGAGAAATTCTAACAACATACTTGGCCAAAACCCTAATCAAGAAATCAAATTAGTTAAAGAATAGACACAGCATTACTTCTAAACTAAAGCAAATCTTTCTATTTTTCATGTCTTATTGTAGAATTTAACAGTTTCTAAGATAGCCTGGTTTATCATTCAAAGATGGGAATATATTAACTTCTCTGTGCTAAAACAAATATAGAACTGTAAAGTCAAGCAGGCTTTGCTACATGCTTTTTTTGAAAATCTGGCCTTTCACAGTTAAATATGCCTCTTGTCTGTGACACTAGACAAGACACTAAACACAAATCATCCAAATAAGATAAAATAAATGAGTATTACAAGGACAGTTTTCACAGGCTATGTGAAAGTGCAATAAATTATTTGCCATGATCTGTAGGTGCCAAGAGGTATACTACATTAATTAACATAGCATAAACATTACTGTTGTGTTTGTTAATAATGCATATTAATGAAAAAATCTTAAATTACTGTTAATAATTTGACCTATAAGGGAGATAAAAACATAGAACTTGATGAAGCACCTTGGCATTTAAAATGATGATTAAGATGAAACACATTTAATGTTTTCCTTTCAAGCAAATGAATAACTATTTCACTTTAAGTGAAATTATATCAAATCACAAGGGTAATCTCAAAACACAAAAAGATTTGTCATACTATACAGTTAGCTTTGTTCCAGCACAGGTATGGATATATTTTGAACCAAATTACACTCTAATTTTAATGAGGTTGCATGGGGAATAGGCTAAAAATTTTTTTCTTCAATATCAAATAATCTTAAATCGCTTCTTGTCCTAATGTGTTTTAGAAGTGCATATTTGTATTTTCTGAATGGATTCCCTGCTGTATAGAGACAATTAATGTGCACGCATGAATTAGTGTGCAAAATACGAATTATACACTATCACACATTTGCTAGTTCAGACTGTCCAAATTTAAGCTCTGAATCCAATCTGACACTCACTGGCACCTGGACAACCACATCAAAGCACATGTAGTATGATAACATTCAATTTGGCTTTAATTTTGCATGTCTCCTCAGATAAATTCCCTTCTATGGATCAGATTCTATGAACATAGAATAAAAGAGCAAAACAGTGATATTTCTTTGCTAGCATAATACAGCATTGTGCATATAGTTTATTAAAACAAAATGCAGGATAGATTATTTGCTTAGCTTTACTTGCTAATGTACAATACATTTTCCCATCTCCTCCCATTTAGTGAAATCACCCCAAAAGAAATATATCCCTTTTTATTGAAGTATACTGGATTAAAGTGAATTATTAAAATGCATAAAACAAGACAGTAATGTATAATGTGGTTTGTGACAAAATGTACTGTAACCTTAACTGTAATTATATCAAATATATTGATTTAAATTTCATAATCAAATTGTGCAGGTAACGATCCATATCTTCAGTAATTGAGTTGTGTGTGCAAATGTAATTATAGTAATGGTATAAAAATTTGATGATGCCATCTAGATTAGATTGAACTTTGGGTGTACTTTAAAGAATATGCAGGGATTCATAAAAAATCAGTTTATGTGGAACTATATCATAACACAGGACTGATGTGTTCCTGAGAATAGAGCTTAATCCCTGTTAAAAATATGGCAGAAAAAGTTTCCAACAGAAAAACATCTTGAAATTTTATGTTCCTATTAAAATACATGACATAGTTGATGCATGTCTTTTAGGAATACATCAAGTCTGCTTTGCATAGATGCAATTTTAAGTTGTTTCTGGGTGGACTTTTAATCTAGCAATGTTTCTTAGAGATGCCAAGAATTTCAATGTTTAAAAGGATTCTACACTTTTAAAATAATGTCCAGTAAGATCATATTTTGCAGGTTATCTGGGGGATGCGTTTAATTATTCTGCACAACTTTTTAAGAAAGAAAGGAAAAGAAAGAAAAAGATACTCCTTGACATAGTACCAATGTCAGCTATCTGAAATGATATGCAGAGTTCAATATCAAATTATTTCTTCTGATTGCTGTTGTAATGGTAAGAAATGCCTATCACCTTTGCCTAATTTACTGTAGTCACACATTTTTGCTTCAGATTGAAAGAGAAATTCTAAACAAATTTTTAGTGATATGCAAAAAACTAAAAGAAAACATATACATATATACATATATATATAAATCCTGTTTCCAGGGAAAATTCTTCCCTTAGCTATGTTTTTAAATCACACAGAAATGATTAGTATCATAGAATCATGGAATCACCAAGGTTGGAAAAGACCTCTAAGATCGTCCAGTCCAACTGTCCATTTATCACCAATATTTCCCACAGAACTATGATCCTCACCATAACACCTACATGTTTCTTGAACACCTTCAGTGTTGGTGACTTCACCACCACACTGGGTAGCCTATTTCAGTGCCTGATCACTCTCATGGAGAAGAATTATTTCCTAACATCCAAACTGAATCTGCCCTGGCACAACTTGAGACTATTCCTTCCATTCCTACTGCTAGTTACATGAGAGAAGAGGCCAACTCCCAGCTCACCAGAAACTCCTTTCAGGTAGTTGTAGAGAATGATAAGGTCACCCCTGAGCCTCCTCTTCTCCAGACGGAATAGCAAGACTCTATATGTAAGTTTTTAAAGAGCAGACTGTGACTCAAAAACATTTTTTTATGAAGGCACATACCTACAAACTTTCTCATATACTTCATGGGAATTGCCTGCAAGTGTAAGACAACAAATATTTATTTTCTACAATAAAAATATCTCAACCAAAAAATCAACTGCAATAGAATTACCTTTACTGAAAAAGAAAATCCAGAAAGATGTGGAAATTGTGCCCTATTTATGTCTTATTTTTCCAGCTGTGCATGATTCTCAAATTGAAAACCTGTACCACATTTGCTGTTGGTAGAACAATGTATTTAGCAGACTTTTAGTTGCAGTATTGAAAATGTTAGTCTGTTGTATCTCAATACTTGAGAATGTGAATTAAAAAAATCTGCCATACAGATTTCTAGATTAATCAAAACTTTTTTTTTAAGGATTGGAGATTCAGAAAATGTAGATAAAATTGGAATACATCTTCAGATAGCAGCATGCGGTTATTGTAAGTTCAGCTAGTTAGTTTTCTTGTATCAAGCATAGGAACAGAAATTCTATGTTTCTGTCACATCTGATCAAACATTCAAAAATGTCAAGGACAACTATTCATCACAATTAAGGAAAAACATCATCACTTTGTAAGATAAAGAATGACTATATACCAATAGTATGACATAAGGAAACAAGAAGAAAAATAGTGATTTTATATATTTATTCAGATTGTTTACTGAGAGACGATGTTTTGAGTATAGGAGGCAGAGGAATATGAATGCTTCATTTTGTTTCCTTATTCTCTTCTCTAGGTCATATCTGAAAGAGTGGTAAATAAAGAAGTTTACTAGAAAACTCACTGTTCCATAAGGAGTGTTAAGTTCCATAAAAGTATTACTTTTATGAAAAACGTTCAATGAAGAAAACAAGCAATGACCTTTTTTCTGAAAGAGCAGTAGAAGGGAAAGTGAGAAGGAACCACATCGCACATTATTAGTGTGCTGAAAACTGCAACCATGTGTCATAATGTTTTTTAAGTGATTTTTTTTTTAAGGTTAAAATCATGCCACACAACAAACCACTAACAATAACTACTAATTCAATATAATTGTGTCCCATACAGATTAATGTCACACAGTTTAGTATGGCATGGCAACATACCTATTGAATTGCAAGAACATGCTTTTACCACAAAAAATCTACCTGTAGCAGGAGGACAAATTCTATAATAGTGATATATTCTATAATAGTCACTTTCATGTCACGGGTCAAAAATATTTCTGAATAAGTCAGAGTGCATATACCTCTTTGCTTCAAGACCTTCTGTTTAAAGTCAGAGCTAGAGGTTTCAGTAAGGGAAAAAAATAGCTCTCAGTGCCTGTTTCCCCAAACTCCTGGCTGTGAGAGAAAAAACATGGGGTTGAGGAGCCAGACAAAATCTGCTGAACTACCTGGGGAGCAGAGCAGATGACACAGGTGTCATACTGCATGTTGACTCCTGCTTCCTGATAGGCTCAGCACTGCCTGAGGACTATGCAGACAGACACAGGGCAATAAGACTGTTGAGTCACTCTGTTGTCAAGATGATCCGGTCATCATGAAAATGCTCTACTGTTACCTCTGCTTTCACTGAAGATGTTTAGTGTCTTGGTCAAGGAAAGCAACAATAGCCCACTAAGGAAAAAAATTCAGATAATACATTCACTTGTATCACTATAGAAAAGTAAAGCACAATTCCAGGCACAGAACATACTTCTGCCATGTATAAACCATGTAGTTAGTAGTCATACTGTAGTGTTTGAATTTGTTTTTTTTTTTTTGTCTGTGTGTGTGTTTAATTATGCTCATTAGTTTGATACATGCTAATACTTTTCAGTTCAAAACACTCAAAGGAGAAAAATCTTCCCAGTTACAATCCATCCAAGTTTAGATACAAGAAATATTAATATCACGTATTTCATATGGAATATATCCAGATCACTAAAATACAAATCACTAAAAGTCTGGGTTGCTTGAATCTTGCTATCGTTGATTCTCGTGACCACAGCACCCATGAAGAGGAGAGACAGATTAATGCACCCGCTAATTCCACCTGTTTACATCAGTACATTTTCAGAATCTGTAATTGTTATGTAGGCATGAAAGATAATCATATCCCCTAATAAATGCCAGAAAATGGAAAAAAAATACATGCACAATAACCTCAAAAACACCTGTTAAATATTTCATAAAGTACTAATAAATAAGCAATCGATTATTTTTCTAGGTGCTAAAAAAATCTAAAGAATAAATGTGCTAGTTTTTTGAAGGTGAAGAAGAAGGAAGTTTATGTTTTTAATAGACATTTATAATTAGGTTTTTAAACTCATATTTAGCCACTCTGTGTTTACAGGTGTATTGAGAACTCAGACATTATCGCAGAGGTCAATGCAGTTACACAACATAATGGTATTAAATAAGAAAAAACAAACTGTCTCATTTCTTTGATATGCTTCCTAGCAATATATATTTTTACCTTTGATATTTCTTAAGTAGTATTCCTAATTATATGGTAAGAAAAGAAACAGCTTGTGAAACTTTGTGAATAAATCCTACTTTAAAACATATATATATATAAACATTCAAAATAAATAAAATTATCTACTAAGAACATAAAACCAGTATTCGCAGTTTAACAAGAGTGATAACAATCAGATTATCTTATTCCAATTATCGAAATAATTTTATTACTGAATTGATTTTTCAGCAAAATGAGTGTATTTGGCCAGAATTTCCTTTTAACTTAAACCAGTTAATTTAATCTTCACTGCCTCCATAAGTCAGCAGTTGTCAGAAGCAGGAAGTGTTTTTCTCGTGACATAATGCATTTGAATTTATTAGTTTCTTTTTATTGATGAACTTATGAGACTTAATGATGTTGAATTATCTGAATTTCTGTGTGAAGTAGGGAAGTAGGGCTCCTTTTTTTTTTTTTTTTTTTTTTTTTGGTGTGTGTGTGTGTAGAAATGCATTCATTTTGCAAGCCAGAGTCACAAACACTAAGAATAAGACTAATTGAAACTTAAAGTTATCAGGGAAAAGAATTATGAAAGAAAGAATGCTGGCCCTCCAATGTTCATAGAGAAGAAAGGAAATTTATACGTAAAAATTTACATGCAAAGTATTGATCTCCTTCTTATTAAATACATTTTGTTTGCGAAGCAACCGTGCAAGTGAAAATAAAGTTTTTGCAGCTTATCCCAGAAAGAAAACCTTTCAATTAGGAGTAAAAGTATAGCTCTTAATTTCTCCAGTTGAAAGCTTTCTGCATGAAATTCAAGCTGAGCCCTTTTTTTTTTTATTTATTTTTTGTGCTGAAGCAGTTAAATGATTTAGCTGTTCATGATGCAGTTGTCTCCTAATTATTCATTAAATAAAATATTATTTTAACAGTTCTGCATGCTGCAAACAAATAAAAACTGACCAAATTATCTCAAATTTCTTGCTGATCCTTCAGTTTCATGAGCTTTTTTTTTACAGTAAGCTAAAATAGAAGTTACGAATGCTACCTTTTCATTTCTGTGAGATGTTTAACTTGGTATCAAACTCTTATTGCCCACTCAGTAGAAATATTGTGCTGCTTTGCACGCCTTGTAAGTTTAAAGCTTTTGAAGAAGCTATTCTTCAGAATACTGTAATCAGCTAGAAGACCTGGTTTCTAAAATCCAAGGTGTCTTTCTCAGTTTTGAATCCTACTTTTTGAAAGATTAATATAAATTATTTAAACAATTCAGTAGATATTTGCACTTACTCATATATGGAGGTACTCGTTTCTTTCTACCTTTTATCTCTTTAGCCCCAGCTCAGTAGTTCAATAAAATATGTGAGCACATAAGTGATCATCAACTTAATGGACCAACAAACAGACAAATAAATAAAAGGAAGAGACTGCAATAGCGCCTGAAGTGTATGAGCATGAAATCACTTCCCAATTTAAGCTTATAGGGATTGAGTCAAGAATCCAGTCAGTAAGATTCTTTCATATGGGATGTTTTGTGTTTAGGGCTGTCAGTATAATGACTCAACTAAAATGTGAAACATGTTTTGTTGCTCTGTACACAGTCATAAAAATTTTTACAGCTCACAAGTATGATTGCATATAAAATATTAACACTCTGAGGGAGTCTGAAAGAAGCTGAGGGTCATTACAATGCTATCAACAAAAATTATCT
Source organism: Perdix hodgsoniae (assembly GCA_035772895.1). Lineage (NCBI taxonomy): Eukaryota > Metazoa > Chordata > Aves > Galliformes > Phasianidae > Perdix > Perdix hodgsoniae. The sequence continues at coordinate 1,322,513 of JAPSGF010000009.1, forward strand.
AATGTGCTTTCTAGAAATAGTGAGAGAAGATAAGCCTGGAATATGAATATCAAGTTGTTACTTGTTCAGAAGTCATGTGCATACTTACGGAGTCCTAGGAAAGACTAATAGAGAGTTACTAAATCATTACCTTAATAAAAGATACAAATGCTTATGTTCAGCAGATATTTTGCAACATGTGCCTCCTGTACAGTGATTTAACATCACTGTTTATAAGCATTTGGGGTTTTGTTCCCATTTGCAAACTTGACTTCCATCTGCCAGTAAGAAAAAGCCTCATTTGTAATAGCTTCAGTCAGTTACTAATTCAGTTCAAGCTGCTGCCGCAGGAGAGTCCCTAGTCATGACTAGTGGGAGCTTCCTGATAATTAGGGGTAATAGCTGCCATAAAAGTATTGAAATTACAGAACAGAACAGAAATGGAAGCTTGGGTTTTAAAAATTGTTTTCAATTGCATATATTACAATTCTTTTTTTTTTTTCTTCTTTTTTTTTTTCAATTGTATTCATGTATTTCAGAAAATTCTTTACAGCACTAATCTGGGTCCTCACGTACTCTGTCCAATTTCTGTATAATATTGCATGCCTGCAAGAGTAAAGAACAGCCAACTGGAATTAATCTGAAGCTTGAAGGATCAAGAATTTATTTGGACATTCTTTTGAGACATCATTTTGTAATTACAACATGTGGATAAAGAAAGATTAAGTAGTTGGGAGAGAATGTCACATTTTGCTAGCTTTGATTTCCAGAATATAAATAACAATAAATATTTTGTTAAAGAAAAAAGACACAAAGAGATAGAAAAGTGAAAGAATGATCAAATGGAATGACCAAATCCACCTACTTAAAACTATCACCCATAAAATATTATCAGGTGATTCCTGTGTTTCACAACATTCTACTTCAACAGGAAACAGGAAAATTTCTGTTACATCATGTGAAATCTCTCCACTTTTTCCAATAGATTTATGAAAAAAGTCCATGGCTATGAATTTCAGAGTTCAACAGTTGAATATTATTTATTAACTTAATTAGATAAAATCTTTTAAAAAATGTCCAGTGCTGATGGAAATTGAGGCGGATTGAATTTTCTTATGTATGTCAGAGGGGAGTATTTGGTTTCCTTCCACTTCAGCAATAATTTCTCTGCTTCAGAAGTATAATCTTATATTTAGTTATTTATGCAATGATTCTCATTAAAAAATTCTGGAAGTGAATGTTGTAGCAATGAGCAGCTCAGAAATTGGGTCTTCTACAGAAAATCATGTTATATGAAAGTACGAATCTGAGTTTCCCATTACACAAGAGAATACTGAATATTTTTAAAAATTGTAAGGTTCTACTTTTTCAGAGTGACTGAATATTTTCTGCTTAGGTCTGAGAGAATAATTAAAAAACAATTTATTGAGATTACAATTCCCAGTAAATGGATATATATATATACACACAGACATAAATATTTGTTCTGATATTTCCAAGAAATAAAAATGATCCATTCTAACATTGTGACTGTCTTTCAAAATACATCAGGCTTTTAAAAACAGAAGGTCTTATAGATGAAAATATAAATTGTTGAAATGAATCCACTCTAATACCATTTTTCAAGTAGCTGGATAAGTAAAACACAGTTTTGCTATGGAAATGGGAATTACTGCTGTAGGAACAGTATCGTTTCAGCAAAAACCTACCAATAAGCTACCACAGAGTTTAATTCAATGGTAAGTACTTTGAGGCTTTTCTAGAATGAAAGGCTGAGACAGCTGTAAAAATTGAGTCTCCACTAGTCTATCTGATTCAGCAAGCAATTAGCCATGCTCAGGAAGTCCTTTATAAAATGCTGCATTCCTAGGCATCAAACCATAACAATATGTGGAGCTACTATAATTGAGCAGTGCAGAACACATGTCCACATATTAAATACTGTACACAAAATCTCTGCCTCGCATTGGTGGCTCTGTGGACTGTGTTCCAATTGTCTTTAATATATCTGTCTTTACAGGCCAGTTGGAAGAAAGGATAAAGCCATGATTTTTAAACTTTATATTCACTCTTTCAAAAAGTTGGTCACTGATATTTTGAGAACACAGTAGAAGGTCATTTTCCAACTTTCCAGTGGTACAAAGAATAGAATAACCCTTCTCTGGGGTGCTTATGCAGAAATTGCAAATCTCACATTCCTTCTTCTTCTGAAGTGCTTAACCTTCTCTTCGCAGTTTGGCTCCAACATGTAATTATATACAATTATCAGCACTTTGATTGTAGTGTCCTCAATTATAGTATGAAAAAAATTCTAACCTTCACTGTTCTGGGGAATAAAACTAAAATGTGTGAATGTGAAATGAAAAGCATATGAGAACTTAAATGCGACTTAAGTCATTATTTTTTATCAGCTTCAGGAATTATGTAGGTATGCACTCATGTTTTTTAATACTTGGAAAGTAAATAGCCAATAGACCACCGGACAAATCATTTCTGCTAATACATTTAACTGTTAATACTAATACATTACTCTCCTGCACAGTACTGCAACAACAACAACAACAAAAAAAAGGAAATCTAAATCCTCTAGCGCACTGTGATGAGATCTAGAAGTCCTAAGTCCTATTCTCTTGTATATACAATAAATTTTGAAGGTGGAGAATTATTTTGCTATAATTAGTTGCACTGTAGTCTTCATACTTTCAAATTAAATAACATCTGAAATACCTGACTGATATCTCACAAAATTTTCATTATTTCTAGCAAGTACAATAATGCATCTTTAGAATGGTTTTCTACTTTTTTCATTTTCTTGACTTTTTCTGATGCTTTTGCTAAGCTAATATTTAATACTCCTGTCTTTCAATTGCTTTACAGTTCTTGACTTTCTCCATTACAAATCTTGAGACAACATATCTAAGGTTCCACACTGAATTTTCAATTAATTTCTGGATCACACTAATTACTTTCACCTTGATTTTTCATTTCCCCAAATAATCAACATGACCAGACATTGGAAATTTCAAGTATCCTACATTTTGCGTATATGAACTCTTTATCTTCATTATTAGCACAACACATTATTTTCACTCCAAGCTTTACTTCAAACTCCATGAAGTATCAAGTCTCAACATTCAGTAGTCACATTTGATTTCTCTACAGTTACAGACATTTTCCTCTGGATCCATGTTTCCTGTATCCATCAGAACCATCTTTCTGACATAACTGTTATGACAGGTTGCCAGAAACCCATTTTGTTTTCATCAAAACTTTTATGCCTTCTAGGCTTGCTTCTTAATCCACTAATGTTCAGAAAGATGAAGAGCAACTTGCTTCTCCTTGCTTACATTTGTTCTTCCCCTGTTGTTGATGATGATTCTTTTAAATTTTGTTTCCCTAATTCATGTGCACTATTTGTTAATCTTTTCGATCTCATATTTTATTTAAAAAGTCACAGCAAAGTTAGTTAGAGTAACATTAGCTTGGTGAGTGGATTTTCTTCTTCCTATTTTTTCACCTTCATATCTGTATTTCCTTCTTCTCTGATACTAAATCAGATGTACAGAAAAAGAACACAGCTCATGGGTACTGCCTAGGAAGCCTGTTGGTGGTCATCAGGCTCTTTCCTATATGTGATTACTCTTTGGTCATATCTGTGTCATTTAGAACTTTCTTCTTACTCTTCTACACATTTTCTCGGTATTTTACTTAGAGGAAAATTAAATTAGGAACATGTATCATTTCTGGAATGTTTTTATAGAAAATCATTAAATTAATAAAATTTCTTTGATGACAAGATATAGTAGTCACCTTCTCAAATCATTCAGGCTGGCTGAAGGTTAACAGAAGCAGAACCTTTCTATACCAGTATTTAAGTCAGGGCAATACTTTTTAATATACAATAATGCTTAAATAATCAACATCTCGTCAAGTTCCTATGGTCAGGGAATCACTGCTCCAACCGGACTGTCACAAGTCCATGGGTCTGGATGAGATTCACCTGAGAGTGCTAAAGGAACTGGCGGAGGTGATTGCTGAGCCTCTTTCCATTATCTTTCAGCGCTCCTTGTTAACGGGTGTGGTCCCAGAAGACTGGAGGCTTGCCAACGTGACTCCCATTTACAAGAAAGGTTGTAAGGAGGATCCGGGGAACTACAGGCCTGTTAGCCTGACCTCAGTGCCAGGGAAGGTAATGGAACGGATTATCTTGAGGGAGATCATGCGGCGGGTGTGGGATGACCAGGAGATCAGATCTAGCCAGCATGGGTTCGTGAAGGGCAGGTCCTGCTTGACCAATCTGATCTCCTTCTACGATCCTGTGACCTGTCTGCTGGATGAAGGAAAGGCTGTTGATGTGGTCTACTTAGACTTCAGCAAAGCCTTTGACACTGTCTCCCATGCTATCCTCCTGCAAAAGCTGGCAGCCCATGGCTTGGATGTGTACACTCTCGGCTGGGTAAGCAGCTGGCTGGAGGGCCGGGCCCAGAGAGTGGTGGTAAATGGAGTCAAATCCAGTTGGAGACCAGTCACGAGTGGAGCCCCCCAGGGGTCGGTACTGGGGCCTGTCCTTTTCAACATCATTCTTGATGACTTGGACGAGGGCATTGAGTGCACCCTCAGTAAGTTCGCAAATGACACCAAATTGGCAGGGAGTGTCAATCTGCCTGAGGGTAGCGAGGCCCTACAGAGGGATCTGGATAGGCTGGAGAGCTGGGCCAAAGCCAACGGGATGAGGTTTAACAAGACCAAATGCCGGGTCCTGCACTTTGGCCACAACAACCCCAGGCAGCGCTATAGGCTTGGGGCGGAGTGGCTGGAGGACTGTGTGGAGGAAACAGACCTGGGGGTACTGATTGATGCTCAGCTGAACATGAGCCAACAGTGTGCCCGGATGGCCAAGAAGGCCAACGGCATTCTGGCTTGCATCAAAAACAGTGTTACTAGCAGGAACAGGGAGGTCATTGTCCCCCTGTACTCTGCACTGGTGAGGCCGCACCTCGAGTACTGTGTTCAGTTTTGGGCCCCTCATTGCAAGAAAGACATTGAGGCCCTGGAACGTGTTCAGAGGAGGGCTACGAAGCTGGTGAGGGGTCTGGAGCACAGGCCTTATGAGGAGCGGCTGAGGGAGCTGGGATTGTTCAGCCTGGAAAAGAGGAGGCTCAGGGGAGACCTCATTGCTCTCTATAACTTCCTGAAGGGAGGTTGTAGTGAGCTGGGGGTCGGCCTCTTCTCTCGTATAATTAGTAATAGAACTAGAGGGAATGGATTTAAGCTGCGCCAGGGAAGATTCAGGCTGGACATTAGGAAATATTACTTCTCGGAAAGGGTGATCAGGCACTGGAATGCACTGCCCAGGGAGGTGGTGGAGTCACCGACCATGGGAGTGTTCAAGAAACGTTTGGATGTTGTGTTGAGGAATATGGTTTAGCTGGGAAGTATTGGTAACGGTTGGACTAGATGATCTTCTAGGTCTTTTTCAACCTTGATAATTCTGTGATTCTGTGATTCTGTGATTCTGAGACTACAAAATTACAGCAGTGATACTATCACTAACATGTTCTCAGTATCTGCAGTAAAAACTGGATACTAGAATGAGATTCACCAATAGCATATTTGGCATATACATAATTGAAACAAAGAACTATCGTCTATGCAACTTGGGCTTGCACATACACACATGCAGCCTTGTTAGAGGAACAATAAGTTTTTGTTCCATCATGATGTTCTTCAATAGGTGTACATGACAGTATCATTTTTTCTTTGTAGTCTGTTAATACACAGTATTTATACTATGCAAATTAGTAAGAATTTTTTTTTTCAAATGTTTTTTCAAATACTTGACATGCAGCAGCCCAAGGAGTCACTGTCTTTTGATTCTTTTCTATGACATACCACTTCTAGAGTAACCTGGGCTTTATGAATTCAGCGTAATTACTTTCAATTTACACAATATGAGAGAAAAATAAGGCCTTTAGTTACAGATTTCCCACCTGGAAGAATATTGCTGTAATATTCACATTCATATGTATGAACATAGATGTTAATGTGAGAATGTAAAAGTCCATTTTAATTTTTCCAGGTTCTGATTTTGCAGATGTTAATTTGCATATTTGGAAAAGGCAGTTTTCATACAGAAGCAGGGAGAAAAATTATAAAACAGATCTCGTTTTATAACTCAAAGTATTTATCCTAAATGCTTTTGTTCAACAGCTGAAATAAGATGGAAAAAAATGCTTCCTCATCATTCTCTGACATTAGTGCAGGACTGCTCACAAAATAAATGTTATTCCTGCTTGTTAGCAGGCTGTGAAAGTAAGGCTTGAAACGTCTCCCTGATTACAACCTTAACACCAACACCTCCTTAATCAGTATTGCTTAACTCCCTTCAAATAAGCTCTGTATGATGTTATGATTTATTATATTGACTATGGCTTTTTTCCATTTTGCTTTTAGGATCTCTAAGAAAGTTGTAATTTCATTCCTTCCCACCCCCTGGTTCCCCCACAGTGAAGTGGCTGCCTTTGATTAGATTTGCAAGGATTTAGTTCCGAGGGAATTCATTTTTATTCAACTAAAAATATATATATATATAAAAATAATAATAATAATAATAATAATAAAGTCCAAAAGAATGGGCATTAATAGGTTCACTGCCAAAATAAACCAAAACAAAATCCACAGTATTAGATCTTTGATATCATTTCCTTTAATATTTTGCTTTCTACATAAAAGATAGGAAAAAAAATTTCTTCTCTCCTAGTCTCTCAATTTACTTTTTGAGGAAAACATTGAATCAAAAAGATAAGATTGCTAGAGTTCTGAAGCAGAAGAGGCAATTTATTCACTACAGTACTTTTCAGAATGAACAACTATTTCTCATGAGTTTTCAACCAATTATAAAATGAAACATGTCTTCTTATTTTGAACAATATATTCTCCCTATGTGGAAGAGATTACTTATACTAAAGGACATGTTTCTATTAATACCTAGTAGAGCCTCAGATGAGCTCTCCAGTACTTCAAAGTACTATTTTAAAAATACTATTTTTGAAATCAGAACATAATCAGAATATATTCCAGACAATTACCATCTTCTGCAATACATTATTAGTTGTAACCTTGATCTCTAACTCTGACATACGGAAAGTTTACCTGGTAGGCATATCATCAGCTACCATTTTATAGTACAATTTTTTCCCCTTCAGAAACCATCGCATATATTGTTTTGATGTTTTTGAAACAGATACACAGACACACCAATTATTTTGCTCCTTTCCTGCTAAGGATTAAAAATATGTTATGAATCTTAGTTGACTCACAACATGGTAATCTAAAGATGGAGAAGGGGTTTTAACAACTTTTTGCTATTTTTATAACCAGCAACATGATTAAAAAAAAAAAAAAAAGTCGTTTGCTGAAAAATCACTAGCGTTATACTGTAGCTATTCATAAAATTTGTACTTCACTTGAGAATTCATCTTTATCTTAGTGTAATAAAATTTGAAGTGACAAACACAGATAAGGAAACAATTAATTAAAATAAAGTATATAACATGATTTAAATGTGCAGTTCATTAGAACAATTTTTACTGAAAGGTGGCATTATGATCTGATCTTTGAAACGGCTTCCAGCAACTACACTTAAATGTTTTCAAACTTTACACATTCTCTTAAGTGTTTGATTGTGTGGCTTTAAGGAAGCAGAAAGGTGAAAGTTCAGCAAGATGCAGAACTTCATTGTGAGCCAATGATGAACTGGCTGGTTCCAGTTGCTTTCAGGATTGCTTTTAAATTATTTGCTTTGATAATTATTCTGTTCATGAAGCCATCCCTGAAGACTTTTGGCTTCAAAGGTATATTTGAACAGGGCAATGAATTAGAAAGAGATTTACTTCCCTATGGGTCTCTGGCTTGACCTGGCTAACTACACTGGCAACCTTCAAAACTTCTTCAAGACAAAGGAACTTCTTCAGTAACTTCTTAACAAAACTAGAATATTTTCCTTGAGGATATCAGTTCACATCCATAAGGAAAACAAAACAAAACAAAACAAAACAGAAACCACTCTTATTTATATGAATATTTATTCTCTGTAGAAAGTGATGCAAGAACTAAATCAACAGGCAATTGTTTCTTTTCATTAGTCTGCAGTGAGTCAGTTCCTCCAAGCAGAAAAAGGAGTCCCCTACCTTAACCATGTATTAGAGTAGCTACACACCTGTTTGTAGGTGATCTTCCTACATAAGCATTTGTATTCACCACCTTATTTGCAGTTACTTAGAATTAGCCAAGGGAGTATTTTCATTTTCATTGAAAGGTTAAAAAGCATGCAGTCTTTGGGAGTAAGAAATTATCCAAATTGATGGAAGTATGAAATACTACAGGCTTGATGCCATTTGTACAAAATTCCATTTACATTGTCCTAAGATGTGAGTCTTTCCAGGAGTCTGTAATAGTTTCAATGCCATGTAATATATGGATGCATAATTGGTCTAATCCTTTAGTGTCTTTCACACAGTATCTAAACTTGTTGCTTTTTGCTCAGCCTTATCTGGAATTTGCCTACCCTTTAGGGATATATATGCTATGGGAAAGGTTTAATTAATTGCAAATCAGAAATAACGCAGAAAAGAAAGATATTGAAGGAGTATTATATTAGGAATGACAATAATAACAGAGAAGAGAAACCTCCTCAATCTGGTTGAGATACAAGGTGCCAAAGCGACAAAAGCTAGAAAATTCAAAGGTACAGCACAGTCAAGATAAAGTGAAAATAAAGCCATCAGACTTTTAGGATTAAACTCCATTTGTGTGTCTTTTGAAAATTCACTCACCAGATTCCTAGCCAACCATTTTTATGAACTCACCATTAATACGACAGCCACTGTAACAAGGACTATTTCCTGTTCATAACAATTCCATTTGTAAACTGTTAACAATCTGAGCTATAGTGGAGATTAATGTCTTTGCCAAATGCAAAGATTCAGTTAAAATACTGCATGAGTAAGAATGAGATAAAATGCTATTTTGGGTGGGATGATCATCAAAAATAGTTGTTAACAGTACAGGTAAAAACAGGCGGGGGGGACAGGGGGCGAGGATTACCTGAATACACAGTTCTTTTACTTTAAAACAGCAAATAAAGAATACCATTGTATTTTCTTTCTTCTTGACTACATGTACAAATACTTACTATATATAGATGACAGCATATTTGCACTCACTTGTTAATCATAGTAACTATGTAGATGGAGAAAGAAAGATTTAGAAATTTCTGTTTTAATATTTTATATTAATTGAGACCAAAATGTAAAGTTTCTTTCAAGAGCGTAACAAATTACTGATTTCTATATGCTCACTATTATCAGTAGGATTTCAAAATCACATAACTAATGCTATGATTTGTAAAAGATCTAAATATACTTTTTGAGAAGAATGCAATATCCTATTCATCATTTATTCACTTAGTAGATAAGATTGTAGTGTTGAAAGCACCCTTACCCTTAAATCATTTTTTTTTTTTTAATGGAAATATGGGCATAAGATAAAAATTTGTGCTTCATCAGTTTAAGATGATACTTGTACTGTTGATTGAACTGGTGAGGAAGACTTTAGTATTACAGTGCCACATCTAGAATGCCACTTCTAAACTGCTGAAAGTGGTCCTCATAAATTATTTTCATGTGACTGTTCTTTAGGATACAAACAGGCACTGTGCCTGAAGCTAAGTCAGCAGATTCTGTCTAAGATGGCAAAACTGGCACACCACCATATTTTCAACAGTGTATTACTGCTGTTCTGACGGTAGTATCATTTTGCTTCACAGTCAAGTTTGCCTTTTGCTTCACAGTCCCACACATCAGCCCAAGAAAGACTACGGACTGTTGAAGAAAAAGAGCATTTGTAGAAGTTAAAATCTCACTCTGAACCCCTTCCCAACAACTCCTATGTGAGAATTTTTGACATCTGGCATGACGTTATTCCCAGTCATCATTCTAAATGGAAGGTGCTCTATGATATTTTTTTTCTAAACCATTGACATTTTCACTATTAGGGGTTTTCTTGATGATGCATTGGAGTAGTCTTTTATAGATTTTTTCCAGATTATAGCTATGTAGAAAAATGAAGAATGGAGTAAGAATATGAGTAAGGAAATAGACAAAAAACATCATCACATGATTAACTATGATGTGAATTTACTTAGAGCTTGAGCTATTCTTAACTTGAAGCTGTAATACAAATAGTTTGAGATTAAGGTCCTTATTTTTATCATTTATGTGTTAATGCTAACCATCACAGTTCTATGCTTTAACAAAGTTTGAACAAATTTGACAATTAATTTTAAAATTAATTATCAGCTGTAAAAAAAAAAAAAAAAAAAAAAAGTGTTGGTACCCATGATCTTTACCTATGATGGTGTAAATACTGAATATCCCTGAATATCCAAGCACATTTTGCAGACAGCAATTTTTTTTTTTTTTTTTTTGTGGTATATGAAAGAAGTCAAAGTATAAAATAGTAAAATTTATTTAAAAACAAAGAAATAACAAATAAACAAAAAAATAATACAATACCTGAAACCTTGTGTACTCAGATTTAGCCTGAAGTAACTTTTCACTGCCAAGTTATAAACAACCCGAAATAGGAAGTTACATAATAAATGTGCTGACACCATCTTAACTACATCCTAGATTGCAAACAGCAATGCTATCTCTAATGAATCAGACCCATTGTGTGTTTCACAGAGGTGGTTTCATTGTTGGAAGTACTTTACCACTGATGGCCCACATTTGCATTGCATAAACTTTCATGATGAAACACCACACCTGTTCATCTGCAAAACATGGAACACCTTTGTTTAATTAGTTCTGTGTTTGCCTAAAGGCTTTAGAAACTCCAAAATTTGCAAGCTTGTTTTTACAAATCAGTTGTGAAGTAAAATCCCTTTTTTTCTGTTCTTCCATCAAGGTAATAGGCTTTGCTCACATTTAATTTTTTTTTCCCCTCCCCTAAAGAGCTGTTGCTGATAGTCAGCTGCTTTTTCTGCTCTATAGTTCACTGAGAGCACCATATTATCTGCATTATTCATTACTGGAGCTGCGGTATACTTTAGTTAGATTGTAAACACAAAACAGTTTCTAGGCATAACGCAATGTCTTCTACAAAAAATCATGAATTATGTAATGCACAGATCTCTCCACAATAACCTCACCACTTTCTCTGGAATATCGGTTGGCTATTTTTATTAAATATTGCTCATCTGCCATATGGACTTCAAATTATGAAACTGAAATACAGCAATACCTTATGAATCTGTAAAATCGTTTTCAAATTAAAACTATTTTAGAACAGTATATACAAAGTAATTTCATATAATTATGCACATCAAGAAGTAGGGATCTTTTTAATCACCAAAGCATTATACAGATACTTCCATTTCTAGTCTCTCAAACTGCTCTATGTAGAATTGAGCATGCCTCAGTGAACAAATTCTATCAGTTTGAGAAAACCAGAACAAGTGCAGTAACTGCAAAACAAACAAAGAGCTTTTTATTCCTGATTGCCAGTTCTTGTATTCCTGGATTATTTTTAATGTTTCCTATTTATGTTCTATACTGCTGAAATGAATAGCATGCCAAAAAATGTTTTGAACTTTACTTTTAGATTTCTGTGGTCTATGACCAAAATTGCCGGTCAAGAAAGAAATCAGTTCTTTTCATATGAGCAGAATGCTTTGCCTCTGAAAGGAAAATGTTTCTACAGCTAGACAGGTGTTAGGAATGATGAATTAGATAATTCCTCTGTGATGGCATCTAGCACACTTTATGCTGAAGCAGAAGAGCATGAAATGTAGAGTACTGAGGACCAGCATAAGCAATAACTGGTAAATAGCTAGCGTTTGTTGATTTGTTATTCTTTCTCTGAATAGTATATGTGCTTCTCCATATTTTAATAGTGCGCCTCACTATAAAAAAAAAAAAAAAAAAAAGTTGCATTCAGAAATTTTCTCCACAGGACACTGTTTCTATTGTGTGTTAAATGCAATTATCATCTGCATTTCATGTAGGTTGCTAATTTAAAGTGACAGGAGAAGTCTTATTTTGCAATAGCCTGGTTACAAACAGTGATGTGCTAATTAAGCACAAAATTGTCCTTATGCTTTCCTATGCCAACATAAAAACTTGCATACACAACAGATCCTCACCGTTCTGAAAAAATTCCTGGATTGTAGGAGAATACACAATGATAAATAAAACTATATTCTCACAATGTCTGATAGCTCGTTAGAAACTGAGCTGCACTCCCTACAATGTTTTCTTCACATAATTGCCAATTCAAGATAAGACAATGAGAGTGTAAAATGTAATAAGTGAGAGGATCACAGGGAAAAAAGTCTGGTATTTCTGGTGCCTAACAATGACCCAAGTACTTTTCTTCGTAATTCTCACAAAGCTGCTGACTGAATTATCTGTAAACAGGATAACTTCCTTTTCCTCTCTTGGGAATTCAAGGAAGAATATAATTTTAAAGCATATTGTAAGAAATGGTCTTGGGAGTGAAGGAATGTAGAAGGTCCAGATTAAGTGAGAAATGTATGAAATAAGTAGTGCTGATATAATGCATTTGGTAATTTATAAGACATGGATTTGTCACTTTAATCAAGAGGTACGGTATGAATACATTTAAATGTTACTGTGAGGCTGCAAACATTACGACATATTTCTAGTGAGATGCTTATCACTGTATTAAAACATTTGACCCATGAAGTAGGAAAAAAATATACAAAAAGCTTCTACAAATGATCCTGAGTGAATTTTTAAATGAAGTCACTGACACCATGTGCTCCTGTTTGCTCTGGAAACTGGGTATAAATAGTTAATACACACTTTAATAATACCACACATTAAAAAGGAAGCATATCTAATAGAAAGATTAACTATCCTCTAAGTAGTCACTATAATAAAAAGGTTGGACAATATGACAGATAAACAGCTGTGCTTGATTTCATATAACAAAAGGCGAGTGCAGTATATACAGAAAGGAGATCCTTTGAACAGTGTAGGAAGTCATTTAGCACTAGTCTTACTCCTTCAGAATCACTTTTTCTATTGTCAGCATCTTCAGCTAAGGAAGGATGTTAAAGTCTGCAAACAACACAGGGAAAACATATGTAAACGTTGTTTTAGCATAGTAAGTAGAAGTAATAGTTTAATGTCTTTACTGAAGATGAGGAAAAAAACACCCTTATCAAATACATAGACATCAAACTGCACACAGCTGACAATACACTGAAGGTAAGGCTGCTTTAGAGAGTCCCTGACTGAAGAAGTGGGATGGCAGTTCATGAAGGTAAATGCAAAGACCTACCCCAGAAATAGAATGAATCATATATTTGTACAGTCTGGAGTTCTACTGGATAGAAAGCAGCTTTGGATGTTTGGAGGAAAGGACGTACAGATCCCTGTAGTCAATGAGATGGATATTAATTGGCCCTGAATGTGGCAGGGGGGTTGGCGATTCATGATCCTTGAGGTCCCTTCCAACCCTGGCCATTCTGTGATTCTGTGATTAATGTATTATGTGTCTTTGTGGCAAAGTCTAAGCACATACCGTGATGTATTAGCAAAAGCATTGCCAGCAGGTAAAGAGAAGTTGACATTGCCCTTACTCAACACACTTGACACTGCATCAGGAGTATTATGCCCAGTTTTGTGTTCCAGTCTGACATCACCAGTCCTTGTATCTCAGAATTATCACATTGTATAAATAATTATACAAGAAACCAAATGTCAATAGTTGAAGATAAGTGATGTGAGGAACACGTGGTAAGATCCAGCTTCCAGAACTTGAGATAGAAATTCAGTCTAGACACAACAGGTACATTTTAAATAGCATGGATAACTGGAAACAAGAACTAGAGCTGCATTGGAGAATCCAGCTAATGGAATATTTAAATCAGGATTAGATTTTTTTCCCCTAAAAATAGCCTACTCAAGGATCAATTCAGGGAAATCCTATAGTTTGCTTTAAACAAGAGCTCAGACTGTTCAAGGGTCTGGTCTCTAGTCTCATAAAAAATGAATCCATGAACCTTAAGTCCTTCTTTAGTATCATAATGTGTACAATATACATGCTCCAACTGAGCTCACACATTTTCAATGATCACTACGGACACTCTCAGGACAAAGATAAAGGCAGAGAAAATTTTTGAGCATGTCTGAATTGGAGCTGTCTCCTCTATTTTTAATATAAAGGAAAAATAATTTATCAAGTATGCAGAGCTAAGGTCAGAGACTTTCTAAAAGCTAACAGTGTATATATTATCCCTAACTCTGAGCCACTAGCATATTCAACTATAATTATCAGCAAGGTTATCATGCATTCAAAATGACAAGTCTGTATTTCTACCAACCAATATTTAAGCTGTAGGGGCATCCTAAATTAGCTTTTCTTTCCTCTTGAGACCATGAGAAGTAGAAAATACTTTGGCTGATGAATGAAACATCCAGCTCAGAAAAATGTAACAGAAGCAGTGAGCATATTTCTGTTGGAGAACAGAATGATAGAACAATCATGAAAATCTAAATATAATTCTGGATCATATTCCATTGATCTCTTGAGCATCTGCTATTTGGACTGAAGGCCCAGAATATTTTAGGTGATCAGCAGGCTTTCACCATCCTTTGAAATAATTTTATGATTTTTTTTCCCCAGAAAATATAGAAGTCAATATATAGATTAATATGGCAGAATACTTACTGATGTACCATGTGTCAATGTACTATAATCTTTCTATAATATGGAGCGTGAATTCATCATATATATGTTTCACTACCTGACATGCTTTAGTACAGTTATTTAATGCAATGGATTTCATATTTTTTTCTAGCAGATTGCACTTGCAGTGATGTCTATGCAACCTGAATTACTTGACAAGGAATTGACCAGGAAATAGTTGACCTATTTCATCTCTTGTAAAGCCTGTAAGAAGACATAATGAAAAAGGGTAAGACTCAACTTAGAAAAGGATGTCAGACAACAATAAAATATATCTCAGATTACAAGTTAATGGGTAAAAATTTGTCTGTTTCTTGTCTAAAGCCAATGGACAAAATATTAATCTCTTTTGATTAGAAATTCTTTATACAAGAGAGAAAAAAATGCATACAGCAAATGTAACGTGGTATCAAATAAATAAAATTGGAAGTCCACCAAGCTGGAAATCCCTTTGTTAATCTTTGCCATTCCAATGGAGCTTGCATTATCATGTCTATATGTTTTGAGCTAATACTAGAGCAAAGCAACCGTGGAAGAATACAGAGTCCCCTGTGGCTGCAACTGAAGCTTTAAAAGCCTGTTTTTCATTTTTAAACTGTTCCTCTGGGCATAGGTAATGTTCAAAGAAACATTTTAAAGAGAAAATGAAACTTTAAAAGCTTCAAAATGCAGTTGTAGGAAATCCAAGATGCTGTCTGTGACATCTGACTTACTGATAGCCTTATGGGAAACAGCAACATTCAGGGCTCCTCTTGCTGCATCATAACACTTTAGAAAAGATTGGCCACGTTTTCCTTGAGGATCATCACAAATTTGCAAAATCAAAATCATTATTATTTAAAAAAAAATAGATTAAAAGAAGTTTGCTTCAAGGGCAAGATTATACCTTTATAAAGAAAAAATAATAATTCTGGTTACATTGAACAGGTAAAGCAAGGGAAAAAGAAAGTGCGTTCTGTATCCTGTGAAGACAGGATGCAAGCTGGTGCCTCCCTGCTTCCTCTTATCTACTGGCTTAAATTTGCAAGGCCTGGAAGACAAGAATAAAGGAGTTCCTGCTGAGATACAAAAGCCAGAAGCTGCCACTCCAAAAAAACTGACCTGATCACTTTGGACTATAAGTAAGAGTTTGTATTGTCATTGAAACAGTCATCCACTGAACAACACAACCTCCCATGACCCATCACTACTGAAGCTCATCATCTGACACTAGGAGCAATGCTGGAAGTGTGGTGGTGACTATATCTCTTGCTTCCTACAAAGACTCCTTGCTTTTACTTCCTATCTTTTTCCTATCACCTGTCTTCCCCATCTCCACTAAGCTACTAGGATTTCTATTTAATTGGTCCGGCAAACATTTGACCGGTTGTGTCTTAATCTCACTGTCAGGTATACATATATATCAAGGAATCTCCCTCCAATAATTAGAGCAAGACACCTGATCTAGTGAGAGGTGCCCCTGCCTGTAGCAGGGGGGCTGGAACTAGATAATCTTAAAGATCCCTCCCAGTCAAAACCATTCTATGATTCTATGACATATTAATGATAGGACCATAGATGCCTCATTTCTGTCACCAGCAAAAATGGAAAAAAAAAAAAAAAAAAAAAAAAAAAGTAGTTTTAAGGCAATTTCTGTTGAAAAATCCTCTAAAATTTCTTATGAAGTGATCTTTGAAGACTTTTTCTTCCTAAATATAATAGAATCTGTACACTAATACCTCTATGGCTGTAGGCATGTAACTGAAAGTCATATACATTTGAAATGGAAAGTTACCAAAATGAAAGATTAGACACAAATAAGTAGAAAGCTGGGAGTCAACAGCAGTTTCTGCAAGGGCACACCATTATAGGATAAGAATTTCAAACTGAGATAGAGGAAAAAATCCTCTGAAATACGTTTATCAGCAAATGACCCTGATCAACTGTGTTCCATCTGAGGAAGATCATTACTGTAGATGTCAAGGTAGTACAGGAGACAGGTTAAAAATGGTTTTTAGATTGACACGTACTTTTTATTTAATTTTATTTACAGCTAGGGACAAGAGAATATAGGCCCAGAATAATGGAACTCTTATAATATCTATAATTTTTATTTTTGAAAACCTTTGCAAAATTTGTAAAGTTTCAATTTCTTACATTAATCCTCTCTGGATGAATGTCTTTCAAATGCAATACTCTAATTCTTTCCAATTTCTTATTCTTTCCAATTCATAAATATTTAAATGTATTTTCATTTATGATTTGTTTTCTGCTTATACTTCTATCAAAGACCAAGCCTTTCCTGAATAAAACACATGTTTAAGGGCTTTGCTGAATAGGGAGAGAATTAAATAAGTGTAATCATTTAAGTTCTCCATGCAGTCTGGATTTAAAGGTTATATACAGTACATAGGTACCTGTCTAAAGGACAGACTCTACTGGAAATGTAATAAGACTGGATGGTTGCTTTGAGCAACCTGGTCTGGAGGGAGGTGTCCATACCTATATCATGGGGGTTGGAACAAAATAATTTTAAGAGTCTCTTTCAACCCAAACCATTCCATGATTCTATAAATATACTTGTAAACTTACAGGTCACCTGCAACGATTTTCTTTTCCTTCATTAACCTGAGATTTTCACACAGTGTCCACTAATGACTGATGCTTAAGGATGCGCATACAATTATAATGGACCTTTGTATTTCTGAAGGAACGTTATTCTCTAAACAATTAGAAAAGAGAAAAAAATAATAAAGCTTCAGTTTCTTCAAAGCAGTTCTTTCTTATGGAGAGAAACCAGAATTTATTTACGCATAGACTGGGCTCTCAGAAACACAAAACATCATTTATGATGGTTATTGATTCAACAAGGAATCAAAAAGGGAAGTTGTAAGTACTTATTTCTGGTGGAATTTCTCTGCCAGCTGCAGCTGAGATTTATGTTCCAAACTTGTTTTTTTATTAATGAAAATTTAGTAGAAAAAAAATTTCCAGGTGCAGAAACATTTCTTTTCTACAGAACTGATGTAAAAACATACACAATTTTGATCATTTCGGAAGATTTTTAAGAGCTGATTCAAGAAGAATGATTCAAGATCACTCAAAACCAGAGGTAGTTATACAATACTGTTAATCATATTAACACACTTATATCACTACCCTCTTTTTGAACTGTCCAGTTGCAGCTTCTTTTACACTACGTAATGGTGTTTTATAAATTGCATATACTTTTTCCTATTTTGTTTTATTATTATTATTATCTTTAATACTTTCAAGAAGTCATACATATAGAAAGAAACTATCAAATCATTCAAAATATGATCACACAGACAGGCAAGAAGATATAGAGTATATCTGGATATAGGCCATATTTCAGCTCTGAATTTTCAGATTAGGGTTCCTATGCGTAGCAGGTAGTTTCTTTATTTTTCTATGTCATTTTCTTGATGAGTGCAGATTCTCCATTCAAAGCACACATGTAACCACAAGAACTTTTGCATGTACTGAAAAAAAATCCACCAACAAACCTCCTTAAATATTAGACAACTCACTACTACTTCTGTGCTCATTCCCTTGGAAGGCAGTTCCAGAAATACGTTACTTTAATAGCTTAGAACTGTCTCATTTCCAGCTAAATACATTCACAGCCATCACCATTTTGTAACCTTGTGACTGCATTGTCCTTTAGCATACAGTATCACTGCTCAATATTTACTCCTGCAATGTGTTTTTAGACAGCAGTCATATATGTTCACAGACTTCAATAGTTTTACTCAGCTAAACAATTCAGATTCTTTGAATTTCTTCTTGCAAAAGAGGCTCGCAGTTCCTTAATTATCCTAGCAGCCCTGCTTTGCAGTTTTTCCACATTTGAGGGTACTTTTCTTGCACATTGGTGCCCATGCAGTGTTATTGATATAAGTAATTGATATAAGTATTGATAAGTAGAGAAAGTTATAATTTTAAAGAGATGTAATATAAGTGGGAGCCTCAATAGGGAGAACATACCATCATTGCTGAAGTTGGAATCTGAGTTGGACATATGATGTTTAAAATTTGAAGCAATGTTTCAAAGCATTTTGTTTCAACGTATGCAGAAGGGCTTATATGATGCTTTTTTGTCCTTATCCAGAGTTCAATGGAAACTAACTGTTTTGGTCAGGAAACTCTAGTCTCATAAATATAATTTGGAAAATTCAAAAATTCAGATTTAACTTCAGGTCAGCTGTAGGTTTTTTCTTAAATTCTATTATAGTGAAATAAATGTTTGTCCTGTAAATTTAAAGTGAATTAATTAATTAGAAAGGAATTAAAAGTTAAAAGGGAAATCTATTTAGGAAGACAAAAAGTAGAACAACAAAATCTGACACTTATTTCAGTGGATTTATTTCCATGGGAAGAAAATCTTTTTGTTCTCCTATGAACAGGAAGACATTATAGTAGTGCAGAGCAGGCCCATACACAGTGAACCACTGTTTGATAAAGTATATCTACAAGTTCTTAAATATTTAAGGAAACACAGTATAACTGGTAAACGTGGAAATTACCTTTTGTTGCTGAATGTTATTGTAACTACTGGATGAGAGCAACATCACTATTTTTTTTTTCCTTAAAAAAAAAACAATATTTTCTTGGTAAATGTTGGTAAGTACTGATCTGACATGTTAACTATGATTTGCCTTTTAAGACAAACTGCTTCAGCAGTATATTAAGCTATGCAGCTGAGACCAGAATGTTTTTATGCAGAAAGATGAAGGGAATAATTTTGATCCATTTCAAGCATTACTTGACAATTTCTGAATCAAGAAGAGGCAGCTGAGTTCGAAATTTCTCAGTTCATGCTTCCTATCAAATGAGAACAGGGAATTACTTATGTTTTCTTGATTTATTTATTTATTTATTTATTTATTTCATATCCAACCAATGGTTAAACTTATCTGGTAGGACACAGAAATCAACATTTTTCATGATGATAATGTATCAAACATCCTCTGTGAATATTATCTTCCTGCTCTTTTTTGTTTGTTTGGGGAAGTTTTTGCCTTAAGCAGATTTATTTTATTAATTTCATTGACCTTTTTTAAAATCTCTTTAATTGCAGAATTTCTTTTGGAGAGCACCGCTTCTTTATTTGCTTAGTAAGCTAGTTAGTAAGCATGGTACTGTGTCAGTAAGAGCCAAGAATACTTTCCTGGCATACTGTCTCAGCAGTGCATATCAACTTCCAAGATGTTGAGTGTCAGATCTTCAGTAAGCAAAAATTGTCATAGCTCCACTGATATAAATGTTACAGTGATAATACCTGGGACTTTTTTTTTTTTTTTTTTTCCTATATACATCATTAATGTATTTAGTGTTACTGCCTGCACTGCAACTTTTCCTCATCTTCTCACTGGTCCTAAGGTTGCAGACGGTTTATAAGTATTCACAGAATCATGGTCACTACATACCTATGTTGCACTTTGCTTTGCATCATTTCTCATTCTTATTACATATACTTTAGTTCTACTTGGCTGGTAAGTGAGGTGTAATGTGAATACTCAAGTTGCTCATTGAGCAGGTCAAGATAAAGAGAAGAACAAAGGAGTTTTTTGGGGTCTGACAAAGCCATTAAGGAATCTTTTGTGAGTTGTCCTTCTGTTGCTGAATGTATTGCTTTAGCATCTATTGCTCTTGTGAATCAAGCAGATACCCATGACCAGATGATATGGGATTCTGGCATTTAACAGCTTTCACTAAACAGCTTGGAGGTCTTCTTTGTTATTCAAACCGTGAGGTGAAAGACTCAGCAAACCACCTGCCTCCCAACCATGGACACCTTCAAGGGACAATGGGCTGGTGTCAAAGGCTGCACTAAATGACCCCTGTGCATTCAGGACAGTGCTTTCACATATTAATCAATACATGCCAAAACCAAGCTCTCCCAAAGCTGCATGCCATTTCAAGGCTTCCTGAATGATATTCCATTTTGGACACTCGAATTGGATTGCTGATATTAAAAACAGATTTTCAGCTCACCAGAATGAATTGCATTGAACAAAAGAACTCGAAATAAAAAAAAAAATGAAAACAGCTTCCTCATTACTTTTTCATAAAAATTCAAAAGATAAAGTATTTTGATAGATTCTGCAGGAGGAATGGTAACGGAAATTATTTTCAGTAAATGGTGTTCTTCATTTTGGTTTTGCCTGGCTTTTAAGGGCAAAAAATCATTCTCATCTTAATGAATATGAACAGAACGAAGTTATTAGAGTAGGATTTGATCAATAATAATAAACTATCCACACAGTTGGAAGTGTTCTAAAAGTGATCCATTTGCTCTTTCACATATTCTTGTGAGCACTAAATCAGTACACATAACAATTCATACCTAGAATTAGTACAAATAGTTGTCTTATTCTGAAAATAAGTAAAATTACTTATAAGAACTCAGGTTAGCACAACTGGTCACAAGAATGGTTATTCTCACGCATGTAGGAAGATTCA
The DNA here is from genome assembly GCA_035772895.1 of Perdix hodgsoniae. Taxonomy (NCBI): domain Eukaryota; kingdom Metazoa; phylum Chordata; class Aves; order Galliformes; family Phasianidae; genus Perdix; species Perdix hodgsoniae. Next base: position 1,343,735 of record JAPSGF010000009.1, read on the forward strand.
GCTGTGATGGCTGAAATAGGCATCAGTGTTGCAGGGTTCAGGAAAAAACAAAACAAAACACTGTAAAATGATATCTACATCTATTATTTTTCTTTGAAAATGTCAGTGATGAGAATTCAAGTGTTATTTTAGTGTGATATATTTATTTCCATTGTATTTACTAATACCAAGCAGACACAGTCGCAAAATCACCTATAATGGATAATGGAAGCAATTCTTTCACTTCTATCAGGAAAAGATGCCCAATTGCCTTTATTGTTACCTCATAAAGATATCTTAAATTCTTACAAATGGTGCCATGACTAATTGCACTATTGTCAAATACATGTTTCAATATTTAAAAGGCCAAAAGGAAAATATGCACTACACAAAAATAGTGTAAAATTAAAAAACAAAGACAACGTTTAATTTCATTAACTGAACTCAACTAAGGCTCTTTAAACCTTTTCTTTTCACTGTAATAAAAAACAACTTGAGCCCCTTTTGAAACTGGTACAAAGGGATCTGAAGACTGAAAAAACATTGATTGACTGTCACTGCATGCAATAATGTGAAATGAGCACAATCTTTTCATGTAAAATTGGAACAGTGTTCCATATATGTATGAACGAAGTTCCTCCCTACTGCCCAGGGCAGGCAGCAGAGTGGAGATGGACTGTAACTAAGACCTAGCAAGCATTACAGAATCATTTTTTTCCCCCACATACCTCTTAAGCTAATCTGTAACATCAAACACACACCACTCCAGTTTCCCTAGCTTTACGTAATCTGCTGTTGCTTTCACAGCTATGGGGCTCATCCCCAGCTTCTTAGGGCTGCACTCTTTGGTAAGGTGATTCCCAGGTATCAAGCTGGGCCTCACAGGCCTTGGTCATCAGCCAACTCCCTCATGGTGCCCATGATCTAGTGTGCCATGACCAGCACAGCTGAGAGATGCTGTTTTGCAGATGCTGCATTTTGCTAACAGTACAGATTTAAGAGCCCTGACCACATTTGTGCTTTCTCTCATATTAGTATTACAGATAAATAATCTGAAGGTCAACATCAGACATGGGCAAGATCTCTCATGTGGACCGCATGGCTGTGCCTTAGGCTTCAGCATCTGTAGCAGCTGGCATCCCAGCCTTTATGCAGATCTTAAAACATGGAGAGAGGGCTGCAGATTTTTCTTTCTCTATCTGTGGTTCAGTAGGTCTGTATTTTGAGGTTTCATACTCACTAGCTCAAAAAAATAGAGAAAACATGAAGTTATGCATTTTTAAAAGCAATGATAGTTATTTTTTCTATGTTTCTGAAATCTCTTCTGAGTAGGTCATTTCTTTAAAATCCCAGATGTAAAATTCATCATCACTTGTGAGTCAAAAAAAAAAAAAAAAAAAAAAAAAAAAAAAGAGGCTGAGGAACAGGCATGGCTGTTCTTATTTACCTATTCAATCACTGAAGTTACCACACGTGACAATCTATTAGATCTATGGAAATACATATATGTATCAACATAATATGGAGATATGGAGACTTTCACAGCAGTTAACTGTGGTGCTGTAGAAACAATGCAGCTTTGTTTCTTAGTGTTTAAAACGTTGCTTGCACTGAATCAAATATATATAAGCAGAAGTTTGAAAACTGCTTGAATAAATAAATCATTTAACATAGTACATCATTTTAGTATGTGCATAACTGAAACTATGAATGTAATTTTTCAAGATTATGTTTTGAACTTGAAAATATTTCAGTTAAGAACTGTAAAAAATTTGTTAATTCACTATCAAATTCTTGTCATAGTGGAAAGAGTTTGGAATTACCTAGGAGTTGTAAAATCTTTTTATAACCCAAAAGGTTCAAGTTGCTTAGTTCAGTCAATTTTTGCTTTTACCATAGAGACTTGACTGGCATAGCCCTTGGCTTTTGTTTTCATCCAATGAAGTTTGATAAGTTTTTTTTTGTATATGTTTGCATTCTGAAGTTCCAGAATAGGCATTTTCTAAATAACATATTGCCTTACTTATGGGTTACTTAATTTCCTAAAGATTGTATTTCATCCTTTCCAGTTTCACACTTATTTTCTAGACATATGTACTTTTTGCTACTGGTTAGCTGTATTGAGAACTGTGTCAATGTAGCTGATTTATTATAACATAAGGATATAACATTTTTAATACTTATTGGCAAATAAAGAGGCATACAACAGGTTGATTATGAAGAAACATAATACAAAAATACTTTGCTAAAATAAGAGGCTACTAGTTTCAGCAGCATCTGATGGTATTGCCTGGTCTAAATCAGTTGACAAACAAGAGAAGATTTACTGAAAGGAAAAACATGATATAATGACAGGGAAAATGTTTGCTCTGCTAAACTCTGTAAAGCTCATTATATTACAGGGAAATTGTTTTTCACCAGTCTCAATCAATGTTATTCTCTTTAAGGGCCTACAGTCTTACCCCTGGCAAAAATTTCTTTGCAATTAATCTATTTAAAGAGAACCACTGAGAGTTTTCTTTGTCATAGGACTTCAGGAACAGACCTTAAGGCAGCTCTCTGAAAGTCAAAGGATAATAATTTCACTTTCCAGTAGCATATTTCAATTATAGTATAATTAAACCAAACATTGAATCCATATCTTAGAATTGGTACAATGATTACCTTGGAAAGCTCAATCAGAAGAATAGCCGACATTTCAAATTACAGACCAGAAGTTAAGGCAGAATTCTAGACTCAAATCTGGTACTACAAGTAAAACTGATGTTACTGCTGTTAGAATCTCATAGTGGAGGAACTGCTTGAAGAGATTTCAGCACTGCTTCAGTAAAGCACTGAGTGGTTATCAAACATATCAGACTCCCAATGATTTCTCAAAACAACATGTGAGAAATAGATCCCTAATGGATGTAGAATCTGTGAGCTACCGTATTTCATCTTCCTGCAGAAAAGTCTGCTAATAGACATGATGAAAGAGGAAACACTCTCAGAGATCCACCAGTGTAAGTTTTCTTCAACAGGGTCATCAAAGTTTAAGTGATCAGAGCTGCTGCATAATTGTATATTGCCTTAATGAGTGTACACCTACATTTTAGTAACTGAAATATAGTTCAATAATGAGCAATCCAAATCGCATTAAGTTATATTTAGTTAAGGTGAATTCCTTATTAATACAGCTGTAGTCTATTTTTCCTTATTTACAGTTATTACAATAACATTGATGACCTATCTGAATAACCTCAAGTGATACAAGAATACCATTCTTAGAATTATTCAGAAATCCAGAACAAACAAAAAACACCAAAAGCCTTGAGACAAAGACTTGGATTGATTTTTTTAGAATTCAATTAATTTCTGAAAAAAGTGTTCTACCTCTAGAAAGTACAACATCAAATGTATGTATTTTTAAATGCTAATTCAATAAACACTTAAGCATAATTAAATATTTCTGTAAATGGTGGATATGTTCAATGGACCTAGTATCAACCAACTTCTAGTAAAGATTCGAAATAAATAATGTACTGTCACTCATACTGTCAAATCAATTTCAGGTTTTGTAATCATCCTCTGTTAGCTTACTTCAGCTTTTAAATTACATTCAGTAGAGGATTCTGGTCCTGCATCTCTGTAATTTATAATAAAAATAAACAATTACTTTTGTAGGTAAAAGTGCACTATTTGAAAAAGATAAAATGAACAGATGTATCTAAAGCAGCCTTAGAAAATAACTGAAAACTGGCTAAATGTATCATAAATAGCAATAAGAATAAAAATACAGACATAAACTGTCTAAAGTACTTTGTGTACTTTTGTGTGTCTACCTACATTGTTCAACTAGCTACAAATAAACCTGAGAACAAAAAGCCAAAACCTTTAAGCCCCCAAACAACAAACAGGAAGAAGTTCTGACATGTAATTTATCAAGCTGTATGCTTCTATTGTTTAACCAGGTTTTTGTTCATAACAAAAATAAATGAACATGAGTACAATTTTGGGAAAAGTTGCTTAAAGAAAAAAAGATTTACCATCCTTTCTATAAGTATGTAAATCAACAGCATTGCATTACACACATACAGGACAAAAAAGTCCTAAATGCACTCAGATGAACATACAAAAAAAATATCTTTATTTTCCTTGAATGTTCATGAACTACTGGAATAAGAAATTTTTTTGTTTGATCTAACATTTTCTTTGGCAAAGGTTTTATAAGCATTAATATCTACTCATTTACATGCATCTGAAAAAATGCCTGTAACATTCCAGAATGTGAATGCAGTATTGACTATATTCTAAACACCCTGAAATACCACAGAATTATAAAGAACCAGGTTGCTCACATTTTTCAGGTATTTCCTTCCTACAGTATGTATAAGTGTTCACCTTGCTCGTACCTTGATGCTACTTGTGTCTTGTTAAAAAGGAAAAGAAGAAAAATAGGAATATTTGTCCTATCTCATTGTTATATAACTATCTTAGATATAGAGAGCATGTATATAGAATGAAGCACAGTAGAGCACAACTTCTGTGTTCTTGTTCACAAAATCTTTGAAATACCATTTTCTATACCAAATAATCACACCTCACGCTACATGAAAATTTATGTATTTTACAGATTTACCAGCATCTTTCATTAAAATAATAAAAGCGTGTCTTGTTTTGTGCATTCAGACCCTGTATGAATGCAATATTTGCATGTCTGCTTCGGATTTTGAGAGATTTCTTCTACTACTGCAAAATTACCCAAGTTAATATCCCTGTAAGAGAAAAGAGCTTCAATAAATTATGGCCTATTCTGAAGAAAACTATATAACTTTCCTCCACCCCCTCCCCTTTTGCACATGCTCCAACTTATATACAGCTTCTTGAGTCAAAATAGAAAGGGAAGGGTATTGCCTAGCAATAGCAAAAGGAAAGGTTTTCTTTTACATTCTTAAGTGTAAGTGGCATATTATAAAAGATTTTACTGATGAGGGTCCCTGTTGCAGAATATTTGGACCAATTATCATTATGTCTTTATGTGACTTGCCATACCTTCAAGCTAATTGTCAAAGTACGTGTTTTGGTCTTGTGATGATTTTGCTCTAGTAGTGCTGAAAGTCACTTTCTTAGATTTTTCTCGTTATGAAAAGTAAGTTTACACTGATTGTGATCTTTGTGTTAAGGCTGTTTTTATGTTTGTTTTTTTTTTTTTTGTTTGATTGTTTGTTTGTTTGTTTAATTATTATCACTGTTATTTTCCTTCACACCTGAAGTTGGTTGTTCAGTGTTGTGGTCACACATTTTTATGAACACAGCCAAAGGATTCATCTCATCATATGCAATGACATGTCTTCTGAGAATTGTGCATTTAGAGTTTCAAATACTTTGTGTCACATCTAGCTAAGGCCTGTGACAGCTGTCATTCAAGAATACACTTTCTGACAAAGAGAGATGTATAATCTCAGTGATCAGCCTTTATTATTTGTATTTAATTATCCTCCAACGGGAAATAACTGTAGTTTTCCTCATGTCTTTTATTTTGTTATTGCAAGGACTGAAACTTGAATCACACATACACTTCTAGCATCCTTTTTTTCCTGTTTTCTTTTCTCCTCAGTTTTTGCAGCCCTAAGGTAAACTGCACTCTTCCATGATTGGCTTAGTTACAATTTCCTACTAAAATAATTAGTTAGAATGTGGCAAACTTTTGTAATAAAATAGATATAAGTATATATAAATAACGTTCTTGTAAAATCAATAACATTGATCTAGACTTCTCGGGTCATCAAATTCTAAGACAGCAATTTCTTTTGAGTTGGAATTTTTCCATCTAAAAGTGAAACTAACTTTTTTTGGTGAAATAGTGAGCTTTGAATAGCTATATTTTTTGTCATTTAAATTTTGAGGGAATTAGAAAACTGAAATAAATCTACATATTTTAATTTTTCAGGCTTTTTCAGGGTTTTTTTTTTTTTTTTTGGTGAAGATGCATAAAGTAAAGGAGAAATGGAATTGAGAAGGAACAGATTTTATGGATGCACTGCCAGAAAATAGCTCCCTATTCACTAATGTTGGCTTCAGATCACTGACGTATCCAACCAATATCTTTGTTACATTTTTTGACCTGAAGTTCCCAGGGTCTGGTTTAGGACAACAAATTAGGACACTGAAATATAACCTGCTCTTTTCCAGTTGGAGCTGTAGCTGCTGACACATTCTTGGCACTATTGCTGCTCTCTTGTTGAAGAATTGTTCCCAAGAGGAAATGACATTTAATTGTAGGCTGAGTTACCTGAGCTTGGTTTGATACATTTGCTCTCCCTGCTAGCTGAACACATTTTTTTTTATAACTTTTTGAAGGATTTAGTGACAACAGGTGTTTGTTCATTAGCATGAAAACCACAGTTCTATCTCTGCAAATAAAATCAAAGCATTATTTGACATTCATTAATATCAGTCTGCTCTATCTCCTAGCTGAACAAGTTCCTGTAAGAATTCCTCTTGAGGACATTATTTTTTCACATTAGAACTATCACTGATCATTGGTGCATATGCCATTAAAGACCATACCTAAAATAAAGTTACAGGACCCTCACAGCAAATAAACACTCATCTTCTATATCTAGTAGAAGCTGTCAGGTATCTACTGCAAAATCACGGATACTGTCAGATCACTAAGGAACTTGGCTAAAGAAATGCAAGTGGAAACACAAAAATGTCATTATGTCTTTAATGTGTTTTTAAATAAGCTGATCGAAATAGAAAAATAATAATAATAAAAAATAATAAAAGAGTAGGAAACCTTTCAAAATGATATCTAGTTTGCAACATAACTCTGAATCATTTTATGTATTAGGCACAGAATGCCTCTTTTCCAGTCTACTTAGCCTTCTTCTGTCAGTACCTAGAGTCACCTATGTCTGTATTTACCAGTGGAAGAAGCATCATTCAGAGTAAGTGGATTTCTCACAGAGGCAAACACAAGTATAATTCTCCAGCCAACTTTTTGACTGAGACTGGCACAGAAAATGAAGCCAAAGCTGCATTCTATCCTGAAATTGCTGCCATAATGTCTGTTTAGCACAATCAATAGCCAGAGTAACTTAGAAAAGTGTGCAGACTTTTTGAAAGCCTAGAATTTGGCCCAGAGAGTTTCTGAAGTAGGACGGGAAGTATGAACATGCTACACAGTTAACTGTGAAGCCTACTGCTAAGTTGAGTTGAGTGCATCTCAGCAGTTGAAAACTGGAACCACTACAAACATTATAGACTCAACAATATTCTGCAGATGGTTATAGTGTGAAGGAAATCAATCCTATTAAAAATAATTCTTAAATACTACATTCTTTATCCATGAAGGTTGGAATTTGTGCTGTAATTTATGAGAAATTAATCTGAATCGAGACACAAACCTGATGGCACATATGCTACAATATGCCTTTAAATGTTCACATACAGCAGCAGCAGTAATGCGCCTTTATTGAGTTCATAAAAAGCATTTTAAGAACAAATTAGAACCTGTATCCGTTTTTTGGTTGAGCTTGTCACTTTATGTACTAATATGTGAGGAATCTTTCTCCTCTAAAAGTAATGTTAACACCATCTTTGTGACTTTAGTATCCAACTACTGTAACTTTCCCTAATTGTATAGCACTGAATACACAACCTTTTCTTTCACTGCTGTCTGAAGTATAGACTTTCTCCTTGATCCACAGTCTGTAAATTTAGTATTCATGTTTTAACAAGATCAGCTTCCAAACGCTACTCTGTAATGTTTTTAGAGCACTGACTCTCCAATGAAGACATACACTTCAGCAGTCCATTCATATTTGTGTGGCAGAATGTAATGCCTGAATGGGAACTCTTCTCAAAAGCTAAGTAAAAGCAAAGTTCTTAATGTATTCCAGCCTCGGCGGATGATGGACATTATTCAACTCCGTGTTCACAGAAAAAATCGTGTCAAAACATTCGTAACTTGGAATCTTGACTAGTAACAGTATTTTTAATTGGAAATAAAATAAGTTGACTGGTTTCTGAAAAAAGTAACCGAAGAATAATACAAGATTTTTCCTCTAACAAGATACTAACTGAAAGCATCATTTCTACATTTTCATATACAAATTAGTAGGAGCTGATTCACCAGTCAAGAATTTCTAATCTTAATACCAGCATCCCGTAATGCTACCAGCCTGGGCTTTTAATGCAGTAGTAAAAATGCTTGTTTTTGAATGTAATCTTATTACAGGAATCTTACAAAGGAAATTTTTATGAGTTGCAGGATATACGGTGCTTTCTCTAATTAGTTATACACTATTTTCCTAGGTTGCTGTTATTATTTTACATGTATATATGTCTAATGCACAATTAGAATAAGAATTGAAATTAATCACTGTTAGGATGTGTATACATGAGTATGTAAGTATGTATAGTTATACAGTTTTCAATATATATAAATGCATAAGTAATATACAGCATTCAGCAGACTATTACTCCAATTTGCAATAAGTCTCTAGTAGCAATCACTTTGACAGATTACAGGATCAGTACAAATTGAAGATATGGAGTTTAAGAAGAGGAAATAGGACAGAGCAGTTGTTCAAAGACCATCTTAAAGTGATGGAATGAGTTCATGTGGTAGTATAGAGCAATAGTAATGTGCCATTATGCTATCCTATTATAGGCATTAAAGCACAGTAACCACAGTGAAGCAGAATAATACCATCTTGCTTTTTTAACTTAAATTATAATTTCAACAATATTTTTATCTCTTTAATGTTGACAACATCATAAATCCAGTAATGAAGGAAGAACATCAATCTTATTCAAAAGACTTAAATAGAAAACAGATATCAAGATGTTAATTCACCTCTCAAAATAGGTGAAATAAAAAAGTGAAATAACAAATGCATCAGCTAAAGAATTGATAAACATTGAGATTAAAACAATTTTTATGTATCAGTAAAGCACTGATTATTTTCTCACTGGTACATAACCATGTTCATGACTTGTGGGTCTATTTTGAAAAAGATAGGCAAAAGAAGGAAGAACGGTTTATGCCTCCTTCCTTCTTCCCAAGCCTCCTCTCATTTTGATTCATTTCCCTACCACAACCTATTTCTCAATCACTTCATAACACAGAGTTCATTATAGGTTCATAACCCAGTTCATGATGCACTATATAGCATAAATGTGGTATTTCCTATCCTTTTACAAGAAAATTCACCCAGTCTGTCACTGTTTAATGTTTTTCTGCTGTAATATCTTTATTTCTTGTCCTGATGAATGCAACTGTGACCATTCATCAACAAACAGAATGCAATTATTTTATTTACTCAACCATTTACTTATTCTTTTTCTTGACCTTTTACTTTTCTCTTTGCTTCTTTTTTTTCCCATTCACCCATATATGAACTAGGTCACTTTCCCAGCTCTTACTGTCTGCATCCTATCCATTCTCATGTAGTAACTTACTCCATGATTGTCAGCACGCATTTCCAGATCATATTGCTCAGTAATGGAATATCATCTTTCTGAATTACTGACATACTAGTGCCCACCTTATTTACAAATAAGCTTTCCTTTTTCCATGTAACAATTTTTGATTCAGTTTCTTAATGAAAACTTTTTGGTAAGGTTGTTTTCTGGAGCCAACTTAGGTATTATACTGATGAACTGTGAGGGACACTCTGAAAGCAATGCCTGCTATTTTATTATGTTGGTCTACAACATCAGAAGCAGATGTTGGTGGTAGAGATTGAACCTTCCTACCAATATTCCATTACGTTTTGTTGCCACGTGACAGATGGCAGCAAAGGAGCAGTCTGACAAAGTACTGTGTGACACAGAAGAGCATTTGAAGCAAAGATGCGTCATTGAATTCATTGCTGTGGAAAAAATGGCACTCACTGACATTCATCAATGTTTGCTGAACAGCTACGGAAATCAAACTGTGGATGTCAGAATAGTGAGGCTGAGTGGGTGGTGTGCGCTAGCAGTGGCAACATCGTGAAAGACAAGCTAGGTTCTGGATGGCCGCACAGAGCTGTGTCACCATGAAATGAAAAGTGTCTTGATCAGCTCATTCTTGTGAATTGACTAATGGTGGTGATTATGTTGAAAAATAGTGTTGCATAGCTGAGAATTTCATAATAGGAGCAGAGGTAAATTAGCAAACTTAGCAGACATTTACACAGAAACACAAAGTCGTTAACTGAAGCTACAGATACATGCCTCAAGTACAAGCCTGCATGACATAAATGACACATACCAGGACAAATGTGAGTAACATTTTATGTAGTACACAAGCATGAGCATAAAATGATTATAGCTTACAGGAAAACTTATGATCCATTGATTTTGCTTGAATAATTTAATTTATATTAAACTCTTCAAATCAGGGAAAATAGTATTGATAACTTAAAAAACAATGTTTTATTAAAAGTCAAGTCTAAAGAACACAATAACATATCAGTAAAACAGATATATCAAAATGACAGCCTTTGCTCTAACACTTTCTTTTTCTCCCTAAATGTTGTCAAAACGTGGCCACAAGTAAACAACAAGGATAGAAATAGGATAAAAACAAACAAGAAAGCCAGGTAATGAGGCTATAATTTTCTGAGGTTGTACATAAATTGATTGAGAAGGATACTTCTGAGAGTTGGGGTCTGGATTTTATTAGGATTTCCACTAATTTAAATACACAGCACAACAACTTTTATACTGGGAACTAAAACCAACAATCAGGGCCACAAAGAAGTTGTAATAGGAATGCCTCTTGCATGCCACTCAATGGAAAAACTAGTTGGGCACTTATCACTTCAACATACATACAGATAAGAGTACAATTTTGCCTATATATACATTTTTCTGTTAATATTTTTCAAGTTCTCCAAACCAAATTAATATGAATCAATGTTTGCAAGCAAAAATATAATGAGACATTGTTTAGTAATCTAATAAAATATTCACATTTCAACCATTTAGCAATGATCCTTTATTAAATATCAACAATCTGCATAGTGTTCCAAATATATAATGACATAATATGATCATTTGCTCAAGAATTCTAAGAAAACAGTGACTCAGAATTAACTGAATTATTACTAATTAGAAATACTACTAGTATATAGCACTTGGATGCCACTTTGTTGTGGCTTAACCTAGCAGGCAACTAAACACCACACAACTACTTGTTCACTTCACCCTCCCCCTCCCTTAGTGGAAAAAAAAAAAAAAAAAAAGAAAAAGAAATAAAGAGAATCGTGAAAGAATTTATGGGCAAAGGTAAAAGCTACTTACTAAGACAGAAAAAGAAAATAGAAACAAAAATGTGATTAGAACTACATACATACATACATATATATATATATTTATCTGCAGTATGATTAGTCACCATCAGCCAAGTGATATCCAGCTAGTAAAACAACTGCTTATTACTGCTCTACTAGCAATCTGAGGTCTCTCTACCTGCCAACTAACAACTAATCCTCAAACAGTAATACCCTTGGCCAACTCTCTATGGCTTTATGGCCTTCTTCACACCTGGCTAATTCAGGCCACCTGTCCTGGCTCTGCCCCACCCCTGCTGCTGTGCTATAAAGACAGTGGCTCATTCCCTAACACCAGGCACGTTCTCATCATTCAGTACTGGCTAAAGTGTTAGTATACCATTAACTCTAGGATGTGGTTTTACATGCTATACTTTTAATACATTCTGTACCACATTGATGCGTGAGCAGCGGGAACCTAAAAAGAATAGTCAAATGAATATAAAAAAACCTCAGACTAAATAGACAATAAATAATTTAATGTGAATGTTTTATATCAATATGCCTTTCAATTTTTTTTTACTTGTATTTGGCCTTCGATCAACACAAATTCATTTAATTCTTGAACAATAAATTTATAAAACTTATGTTTATATGCATATTTCACTGCAGGCTGAGATTGTCAGAATTAACAGCTAATCTTCCTTATGTAGCAGGGTGCTGAGTAGGCTTAAAAGTCCTTTGCTTCTAGAATGCAATGTAATTATAAGACATGATTACAACTGATTATAATCAATCAGCATAGTCTTAAGTGTAATTTATATTGCTGCAGCTGCAGTTAGATTAAATCATCATATAAAATACAATTTTTCCTAGATATGTAAAATTATGTGAACAAACCCAAATACAGTAAACTCATAATGCCATAAATATAGTGTAAAATATACCAATTACATAATGATTTGGGGCTTTGTGTACCATAAAATGACTTTCCCCACACAGAGGATATTTGTGATTCAATACACAGAACTGTTCTTTTGTTATAGTGACAGGACAATCGTTCTGGCCTTCTGAACTTTTCCTTACACCATCTGTCAAGTACAATGTGTCACTACCAGCACCAGAACTACCATAGGTAGCAAGAGCTCTTTGAAACAATAATAAAAGCTAACTATAGGGGTTTACTGAACAACATGTTTTAGTAGAATGAGACCCACGCTGGCTGTCAAAAACTGCTGAGTTCTTGTTGCAAATCTACTAAATGGCTTTGTTCATTTTCTACCCTCCATCTGGAAGTCCATGCTGCAGCTGGGAAGCATAACTGCAGAGATGCATCAGCCAGCTTTGCTGCGGTTTGACTGGAGCCTCAGCAGCTATCCAGGCAGACATGGCTGAGGGCGTGCTGCAGCAGGCTGCCTGGTCCATGGGCCAACAAGAACAGAGCGTGAGTCACTGTGGCTGCGTTTTACTCTGTACCCAAACGTCTTTTGACTTTCTGTTCTTCACTTCTATTTCTGATTTTGGTGAAGCACTGACCTTACTTTTCAGTTTTCAAAGTGACAGTAACAATGCTTACTGCCTTCTTAAGGGGTGTGCTGAGGGTTAATAGAACAATTTCTCCTTTCTTTCATTTTTCCACAGTTTTGGGTCAAAAAAATCTCTCCAAAGAATACCTTGTCTTGGAATCTGAGCTTAGCAAAACTACTGCAGGAAAAAATATCAGTTAAAATTATAAGAATTTTATATATATATATATATATATATATATATATATATTATATATATAAACACACACATACACACACACACGCACACACACATGTATATAACTCACTGTTATTTAGAAGTACATTATAGCTTTTGGCTTTAATGTGAGGAGAAAATAATGAACTGTTTCCTCCCCAGAATGGTAGAGACTGAAATTTACAATTGTTTAAATACCTGGTGCTCAGAAAAAGCACTTCACTGCTAATGCCTAAGAACCTGGATTCTTCTTTCCAACCCACTTTGCATAGTTTACAGGGAGACTGAAATTGAAGTGTTGCTCTGCATATAAACCTGATTCAGATATATCTAAATTAAAGTATATTTCCCCAAAACTTTTCTCAGTGAAAAGTCAAAGCCCAACTGCTGCCATTATGGAAACATAAATAAATAAATAAACAAAGAAATATGTAAAATTAAGGCTTCCAGTAGGAGAACATTTATTTGCACACTTTCCTCTAGAACTAATATATCATGACATCAGAGGAAAATTGTAGAGCAATAGGTTAGTTAAGATATAATCCAACCAGCTACTAACATTCAGGTATTTAATAGTTGGGTATGAACTCTACATTTCTCTAGCAATTAAATTATTTGAAAATAGATGACTATTCTTGAAATTATGATACCTCATTAAGAACATGTACCCTAATTTTTCATGTTTAATGAAGGCACATCGAAAGACAGTTTACAAAAGTGTGTGTTTAATAGCCTGGAAACTGAGCCCATTAAACTCATATATTTCTTAATAGAAGTATATAGAGACTGTGAACTGTGAAAGGTATAAAATTGTATAAAAATATATATGATGTACATATATATATTTTTTAAACATTGTAGTTCATAAACTAGTAGCATATTTCCTCCGTATTTCTGACAGTAATCTCTCTGTCCACATAAGCTTATCATTGACATATTTTTTTTTTATGGCTTTGATCTTCACAGTGAATTAATGTGCCAAATAATAATTTACTTTTAAACTTAGTGATTGATTTAATTCTCTACTATTCTATTTTAATTCTTACATAACATTTTCTAGAATAGTATCTGAGAGTAACAGAATTGTTGCTAGAAGCAGAGAAAATGTCTATTTGACATACCTGTTAAAATCTTAAATATTGAAGAAAAAAATATAAAATTAGAATGTATGTCCCTAAACTAGAACTGCTTTCAAAATAACAAAATGTTATTCAAAAATACATTCAGTCAAAAATTAACCTATGTGTTCAATTACGAATGGTTTGTACTTAAACAGTATTTTTCATCCAGATGAAGTATCATTCAAAATTCCACAAATTTTATGACCACCAGCCTCCCAGTATGATCATGTTTTATAATTTAAACATTTTTAACCTGCCACTTTCAAACGCAAATGCCTAAATATGTTTATTTTTAATTTAACTACACTGTACCAAATATGGCATAATTTCAACATTTAAGTTTGAGTGTTCTTCAAACTTCCAGTTACAAAAGTTGTTTCTCTTATAGAGTAATGAGTCTGTATTTGAGCCAAGCAGCTGCATATGAAGGCTGCCAGAGTTCCTCTTCACACACTTTTTAGTTAGCTAACTTTAATTACTTTAGGTGTGGAAAAATCTATTTTACTTTTTTAAAAAGAGAGGTCAGAATAATGTCAGCCCATAGACAGATCCCTTACATACGTAAATACTTTTTGATATTTTGTATTTTAAATTTTTTTGTTTGTTTGTTTAATATGTTACTTTAATAATAGCCTAAACATATACAAATTCAAAAATGTTTCTCAGTTCCTATGAAAGTTATTTCTAACCTCTTTACCTGTGATTTTAAAATGAATTCTGGTCCAAATAAAGAACTTTGAAGTACATACTCCAAATAATCTCTTAGAACTATAAAAATTTATCAAGAGTTGTAAACTAGATGTTATCTTTATACATGTATTTTTGAGACAGGGACAACCTCAAATTCAAAGGCATATGAGTTTTGAAGTTAGGTAGGTAGGTAGGAATGCACCCACACTGTTAGGTGCATTCCTAGAACTGTCAAGCATGATGCATAAGCAGCCAAGGGTGCTCTACTGATAAAAATGGTAATGCTATGACTAAAATATGTAGGAATAGCCTGCTTACCTACATAATTACCCATTTGAATCTTTAATTGCCGAAAAACCTATGAAATTCCTAAAAATAATTGTATTGCTGACTTGGAGCTGGATTTATCTGTTAACTAATAATGCTCAAATATTTATAAAAATTCGGCCAGGAAGCAACATTCATTAAATCTATTTGTAATTAATCAACCAATTCTTTAGATGGGGATATATTTATTAAGACTATTCATTAAGCTGCTTGTTTCTGTTTTATTTCATTTTGTATTGTTTTTGAATAGCCAAATCCACCATTAAATAACTTAACGAATCTCAGATATGGGCTTTCCTGCTGTAATTATAGTAATGATATAAAATAGATTTTTCCCCTTAAAGCATTAATATTCTGAGTGAAATTCAGAAGCTCATTTCTGAAGTACTCAAAAATTGACTACAGTAGATGGTTAGTGAATTTTAATCTTAATATTCTTACTTTGCTTATTAGAAAGAAATAAATGCCTAATAATAACATTCACAGTGAATTAACTCAGAAGTTTCTTTTCTAAATGAATAAAAAAAGATGAGAAAATAGTTATTCATGATGTTTAAAAAGGATAAGTGATAAATGGTGAAACAATAATAAAAAAGGAGAATATACTTTTAAAGTTGTTGAAAAACTCTATACTAAAAATATGTCTTCAGTAATCTTAAAAAAATACTCCTATTTATCCACAAAATTCAGACTGTCCTACTTATTAATTATATGAAAAACTACATTATCTTTTACTCAATAATCTGAACAGTTTCATTGTCCAGTATGATATTCAGATAATGAACACTGGATTTAAATGCCATTACTAATACACACATGGATTATTTTTTTATTATGTGCTTAAATACCTAATATTCTGTGAGCTTTTGAACCTTAAAAACAGCAGGATGTGTATTATCAACATCCCTTGAATAAGATGAAGAAGAAGGTGTCTCAAACAGTAATAGCAGTTACCACCTTAATACCAGTTATTAAACCGGTAGATATTCTGGTTTGTAAAGCCTGACCGGAAGACTCTTTGCATCGCATCAACCTTGTGCTAAACATTAAATTAATTAATTAATTAAAAATAAATTTTAAAAAAAGTCAGGGCATTATACTCAATTATCTTCAGAAAACTGATCAAGAATAGGAATCATAAAAGTCCTAATTTCTTTAATGTACCTTTTTTGTTGTTGTTCACAAGAACTGATAACAAGCAGGAATACTGTGGGACCTGGTACTTTGGAACCCCCCTTCCCGTCCTCTTTATCTAGCGACAGTGTATCAAGCTGTAGCCAATATGTAGAAAGTTCTATTATAATTACTATTCCAGATCATGACCCTTCATGTAGTGATTTAACTGTGACTTTGAATACTTACAATGATCTACTTGGTGTGGACAGCTGCAAATCAGTGGGCTTTTTGTTATTTTAAATAGTTATGCATACTGTACCTCTAACAAACATAGAATAAAATATAACATGGATATTTCAAAATGTGCTAGTAACTACGGAAACACGTGGTTTTGTGAGAGGAAAATTTTAGAGTAAATATTAAATAATGAAATTTGTTAAAATAAGAGATTTTAAAAATTGATATTAGAGTTTTATCTCTTCAAACTATGTTTCAAGACATTTTCCTGTTTGAGAAACATACAGATTTTAGGCAAGAACATGAACTGCATGTTTAAACATACACCATTTTCATAAATTCAGATTGTCAACAGCACAGTACTAATTTAGAAAAATAATACTTCATTATTGGCGAATAATGTTTTATTATTGAAGTATAAATCGACATGACTTGTTTATTGTTTTATATATATGATATATATTATACACATTTGATTGAATATTTAAAATAGGAAGGTCTAAAAGGGGCTTGCCTGGAATTGAAATTCCAATTAGTGAGAACACACTTATGCAACAACATTAAATATTGTGAGATTTCTTTCAGCAGCATAATGGCGATTTGTGCCCATTATCTTATGTTTTAGCTAGATAATAGTTATTCTATGACAATTATCATCTAAATCTAAGAAAATCTATCCATAGAGATTATCACAGTATAACAGCAGAATTGCAAATTCTACAAATGAGCATCATATCTCCTATGCCAAATGTACAAAATTAAGAGATTTAGTCACTAATTCATTTTGAGTGTTACTGAAATTATTCCACTGTTAGAAAAAAAATAAATAAATAAACATAGTCTTTCCAAGTTTAAATGTTAGCTCCTTCAGTTTGTTAGCGAGGTACTTGTAAGCTCTCTTTCCAGTCATCTAGGGTTCGTATCAGTGTTAGTACAAACTGAATATCTAGTTATTAGATAACTAAAATAGATGACGTCAGGGCAATGATAAGTGATAAAATCTACATAATTAGGTCAGTGATTAATATAAAGTAAAATAAAGAAGGAAAGCTGGCTAAAAATTATCCTTACGATATATGTTATCATTCATCTGGTGTTCCTAAATCAAAGAAATTATATGATGGAAAAAATGGCTATATGATTTTAAGAATACAGTACTAGAACCTTTTTGTGTTAAAAAGAAATGCAAACATATGATGGTACATACAAGAATAATGCACTCCAGATGCATAGGTTTGTAGATTCATAATACAAATGGAAATTCATTTTAATTAAGCACGTATACAAAAGCATTACAAAAGGCAAATAGAATTCTACGATTGTACTTACTTCACATCTTGTTTCTCACTCCATTTAATTTTAAATTTTATTTTAATTAAGCAAATTCAAATTATTTCACATCAGGAAATCCAATTACACAAAAAAATGTTGTAAATTATAATGCATTAGAGAAAAAAATGCAATTCATTGTGTGATCTTTTATGATAAATGGTGAAACAGTGACAAAATCCTAATTGTATTAGGCAGTTTTATTTTCTTGAACATGAGTATGAAGATGATGGCTGATGATAACTGAAGTCATAAATGACTTTCCATTTCACTGGTGTCTCCTCACATTGCAGATAAGTGTAAGAGCAAACCTGCCACCCTAAGCTATTTAGCCAGTGATATTACTTTGTCTTAAGGAATATTATTTATGATTATTTATTATTTGCTACACATGAAAAAGAGAATATTACCAATATAGCAGCTTTGCTGTTTGCAGTCTTAATTACAGAGGTGAGTTTTCTCTACAAATCAAACTCAAAGAAGCATAACCTTCATTCTTGTCTTCCTTGTTTTCTAGTGTTTGTTGATAACAATTAAACAACTGATGCATAGCAACATTTTCCCCAAATACCAAACTGCTAATGTGACAAGTGCATGTAACTTTTTAATCTATCTTTTCTCCCTTGTACAAACATTTTTTCTCACCAAGCAAAGAGATGGTCAGAAGCCCTAGTATGTCCAAAGCAAATTGTTATTTTATGAAATACAACAACTTATTTTTAAAAGAAGTGTATTTGACCTCCTTCAAATGACTCATAAGTAACTCAATAAATGTGAACATTTTTGTTTGCTTTAAAAATATTTCATTGTATAGTAAATCACATTTAGATTCATGTATAGATTTGTTAACATTTGTAAGAAGAACAATGAACTTCATAATTTCAGATTTTCAGACAAAAAATATTTGCTGATTTTAAAGAAGATAGACTGATTTGCATGATGAGCTGTTGTACATAGTCTAACTCTCTATAACTATAGAAACATAAGTTTCTAATTTTTTCCTGACAGGTATCTAATTAATAGACCATTTCTTTAGTAGAAAAAAAACCAAACCAAAACAACAACAACAACAAAAACTTGAAGACCATTTTCAAAATGAGAAAGTAGATATTTAAGGACCAGAAGTACTATGGATTACTTTGTATAAAGGATCTGATTACTGCTTCCACTTAATAGCAAGCTTCTTCATTTCACTTACAGCCACCATCTAGTACACAAAAAAGATAAAATGGAGAATAAATAAAATGTTGATTGCATTTCACTTCCTAATTAATTTTCAGATGATGATCGGCATTCCCATGCTTTTCTGAAGAATGTACACAAGTGATACAATATTTTGGTTGGAGAAGACACTGAAATACCAGGGAAGGTGCTACTGAACTGCCAGTGTCTTTCTAGAGTTTGTGTAAACTGGAAGACTAAATAAGGCTGCAAATTTATGGGACTTATATTAGAGATTTTAAAAAGTTCCTGGATAGGAGGAAAAGCACGAAGGCTAGCAGTACACTAAGAAATAAATTATTGGCAAACTGCTTTTTTTTTTTTCCTATGATTCTTAGCAAACTTTTCGCTATTGTCCAATCTTTTCTTGGTTGAAGAGCTCAGTTTTTCTCTAATGCACAAACAGCCATCTCTGTCATCTTCACTTTATGTCTACCAACTTGTATATGGATGGCAAAGCTCAGGCTAGCTTGTTTCCCTGAGATAGAACCATTTTATAGCTCAGTGTGCTAAACTAAATTATTTTGTGGAAAACCTTCACATTAACTCTGTATGTTAACATTTCATTGAGGAATATTGGAAATCTACAGCACAGAGCACATTCTAGCATGACAGTGTATTTTAGTAGCCATAACAACCATTTCAGGAGACTTTGTCTCAGCAGCTTTCCTTTTTGAAAATGAACAGTGAGGTCAGTAATTGCTGCAGATTCCTGAATCTTAGGGTACAAAATTAAGGGTTGCATGAGGAAGGAAATGCATCATGCAAAATGAAAGGGTGTTTTTTTGTTTGTTTGTTTGGTTTTGCTTTCAAGTAGTTTTTGTCTACAGAGTAATTCTAGAATATCAATTTGATGTCTCAGAGCTCTTTGTTTAAAGACTGATATCATGTCTTTGAAGACATCTGAATCAATGGCTATTAATTTAAAGAAATATTGAATTTGAAAAGATATAAACAGTAAAACTGAATTAAAGCTCTATTACTAGTTATTCAGAAAACAGCCTGAGTCAGATGTGTAATCATAACTTCAGTTCAGCATTGTGAGTAGTAACAGGATTTATGGTTTTTAAATACGTAGCATTTCTGGAGGAGTCTCTTCCTCCCCCTTTTCCCTCCACCTTGAAAAGCACTTTCTGACTCATCTCTTTTCCTCCTGATCTATTTCCATATGGAAATCTCTCCTGTAGGTACTAACTGGAAAAACAATGTTAAAAAGTTCAGATTTATCAGACTCACAATTTAGAACATAGTGAAAGGTGTTGAAAACTCAAGGTTGCCTTGATGTGCTTGCTGCTATTTATGTTACAAAACTATTCACAGTAGTTATCAGCAAGAAATTGAAGAGTGAAACATGAGGAAGCTACTAATGGTACATTCTGAGCTACTAATGGTAAAGAATTCTTAATTCCCCTGCTTGCACTTAGGTAAACATTTGAATCACACTGATCCTCATTAGTTCTTTTAGAATGAAAATTGTTATTGCATGATTGGAGTTCTAGGTCCTTATTTATGTAAAATGAAAATAACTAACTTGTTTCAAAATCACTGAACAGAAATGTTTCATTTAAATAATGTCTGTAACAGTGACAATCCTGACCAAAAGTTAACTTTATACTGATTGTACCAATAGCTGTTACCTCTATTGTCCCTTCTACTTCCATAGCAACATCCAGTTCTAAAAAAAGAATTTAAAAAAGTATAAAAAAAAATTGAATAAACTCATTAATTGTCATTATACTTTTCTAGAAGTGAAAACTCTGCTCTGTAGTTTATGAGATTCTTGGATAATGCCCTTTAATGCATTTTAATAGCAAGTTTCATTTTATCTCCAGGTAAAAAAGTCCTAATATATTTACCTTAAAGAAGTACTCTACTGGGCAATTAGGAGATCTGGCCATAAGATGACTTATTTATAAACAAATAAACAAAAAACAAAGAACAACAACAAAAAGCAACAAAAACAAAAGCGTCAAACAAAAACTGAAACTCTGCTCTCCAAGAGCATCTACATAGGAAATGCACCACTGATGTTCATAAAATTATGCACTATATAACAATTTTGTTCTGTGGTATATTTATGTCACTGGTGACAGTGACAGTGTTTCTCAATGATACTTCCAAAATATAAACTACAACATATTCTCAGAGAGACTATTTCTGCAGACTATTTCCCCACTCCCCAAAAATCTTACCCTTGCCACATATTCAATGCTGCATATACAAGATTCAATTGACTCTAATATCACAATCAAATCATACATGGAAGATATTAGTCTTACCATTTCAGGTTCCAGTGAAAGGTTATCGAAAGTGATAGTAATCAGATCATGGCAAAAAGTAATCTGGAATAGAATAGAAAAGTGGACAGTACAGATTTATCCTAAAGTCAGTAAAACATTAGCAAATGATACTAACAGTATTTGCAGTCATAATTTCTGGTTTGCATTACAGTACGCTATTCTTCCTTATGTTTTTACCAGTATGAAAACTTTAAAGATTACATGCACTTCTTATCTTTCCGAATGTTGTTAATATTAATAGTCGTTATGGTTCTGACTATGAAAGTGTTTTTTCTTTGACAGACTTGGATATACGCTGACATGTTTTACTAATTTATTAATAATCTAGAATTTTCTATGTGTAAATTCAAGTGAGAAAATAAAAATCAAGATGTATTTTAATCCTTATGTATTATGTCAAAATGCAGACAAATCAGTTATATTTATACTGAAGATTGAAATAAAGGAATCCAATATTTTTTTTCATATATATACATTATTTTCTTGTGCGTGTGTATTGTGACTTGATTTCTGCAGTTCATGGACATGCCATCACCTTATCAGATTCAATCATTGAGTAAATGGGAAAGGAGCAGTGTGTAAGTACCTACAAACAGGAAGGAAGCACGGTGAAAGTATGCATGGCTTACGTGAATATAATTTAACGTAATCTCAGAGCTTTGGGATTCTCTAAAATGTTTGAAGAGAGATCTCTGGCAAAGGTGTTATAATCCACAGTCACCTGAGATAGGTCATATGTTTGAGAAATGTAACCCCTGACCAAAGAAGTAATCCCTATTTCCTAAATGTCAAGTGCAAAAAAAGGAAAAAAAGAAGCAAAAATTATTCCATTAATTAGTACAGATAAAACAAATGAGTAGGGTCAATTATTTTCTGTAGATTAATAACAGTAATGCCTGTTTTCGATTTCTGACCCTCAAAAGAAATAGACAGCAAATGTTGACTCTGCATACAGTTTTAACATAAAAAAGAAACTTATTTGTGGAAACAAATATGTAAATAACAGTGGACTATTAATAGAAGTATCTTGCTCTGAAAATTAAACATTTTGCTGGAGCTGTAATTCAGTTTGAGAATACCCTCCAGAGGCTGTCTGTGGTGTTTCTAGGTCATGAATTTAGTGGCCTGAATTGACCACTGATTCTAATGTAAACAAAGCAACACCATTCATTACTAGCAGCTCTCTTTGCTACTCCAACAGTTAATTTTCCAGCAGACATAAAAAGGTGTTTTTTTTAGCCATCAAACAATGTTCTGTCTACAGAGAAAAATATCCACAAGACTTAAAACATTTCCAAAGACATTGAGAGAGTCTTATATTATGTTAAATTTTAATGTGAAAAGTGCTGTAGTCACACATTCTGTTTAGATTAATATTAATTGCAAAATAGCATAGACACTGATATTTAATTTATAGTTACATTAATTTAATTTATTTAAAAATATCCAAGTTTAAAAGACAGAAATAGCGAAGTAAATTATCTGAGGTGGAAAACAAAATAAACAAAAAGCAATAAAGAAAACACTCCCTCCCCCAACAAAAATCTAGAAGAAGCATTCAGCATTTAAATTGTTTCATCTTATTATTTTTGGATAAGATAACATTTCAAAGGAAACATGAAAATACCTCTATGGGCTAGTATGCTAGGGTAAGAAGACAGTTGCTCTTGATTTCTAACACCTGAAGTCAGGTCAGGAATACCAGCTGTGATAAATTTTAATGCAAGTATGTACAGTTTGACAAGCAAAGCAATGATTTGCTTTCTGGAGTGTTTAAAATCTTTTGTTCTTTAGTTCTGTCCCTCAAAATCTTAAAGATAGATAAACAGAGTCCAAGATCAGGCATGGGGATTGCAGAAACACTAGAGCTTGTGCTTCACCTTGTATGCACATTATTTTCATCCTAAATCTTTAGCTGCTGAAGCTAAACAGAAACTCTTGAACTTCGTAATCCTGATTAGGGAGGAGGAATATGAATGCAACTCAGCAGTAACAGTATATTACCAGTAACTAAAACATTATTTCCTCTTGAAAATGTTTTTAACATCTAAAGATAGATTATAATAATTACAGTCTATTAGGTTTCTTTTATTATTTAAATCTTGCACTGATAAAAGAATAGAATCATTAAACGTAATTATGAAGACTCTAGATAAAGAAATTATTTGGAAACTATCATGTACTTCTGAGAACAAAAACACTAGTTTATCTGAGTATTTTCCATATGAAAAGAAAGCATTTGTGTCATTACTGTGTTTAGACATGTTACACCTTATTATTACCAGTACTACTTCTAATTCTGTATTGTAGTGTAATGCTACCACTTCCTTTTGAAAGGATAATACGTTAGGAAAGTCAACTCACAAAAAGTTTAAATTAAAGTTTTTAAAATAATGTATGGAACTGCTGAATCACGGCCTGAAACTCTGATTGATCATCTGAGGTGAGCAAAGTGAGCCATAGGAGCACAGGTGAAGGCAATTCACCTGTACTGCCAGAAGGAGTGGAGCCTGGCTGCACATCTCCTAGACCCATTCAAAAGCTGACTACCAGTGGGGAAGGATCTCTTCTGGAGTTTCATAAGTGAGCCCAGGATATGTGTAAGCATCCTATCTATTCTCTTTTTGTTATTATAACCTGCTTTGCTTAACTCTCTTGTTTATTTCATCATTATAACATCTTAATATTCAGTGATTATTCACTTGATGAGCCAGGCAGGCCAAGCATATTAAAATTTACACCATGTCCTTTTTTTTTTGGAATTTCTATAAGTGGGTCGGGGGGAGAACACTACCCCCCTAGATAAAATGATTCCAGGGCAGATCCCAGGATTTGTGGGATATCACTATTATGAGCTAGTGACTATATTTGAAAAATGGGGTTCCCTACATGTTATGTGAAATATCTCCTCATATCGCATAGTAGATTACTTTCAGGGACTTAAAGTTATATTGACTATGAAAGAAAGGCAATTAACTGCCTCCACAGTGGCATAGCCACTATTAAATACTTTAAATCATGCTGAAATGAGGAATAATACTTTAGAGAATGAAAACCAACTTTTGAAAGTCCATATTGTAAAGTTAGAGCAAGAACTTGGCATATTAACAGGGAGGAACCAATTCTGCATCTTCCAATAGGTTAAGTTTGTAACATTTCAATAAACAATAACTGGACTCCTGAATCAACAGACTTCATTAATCAAGAGAATAAGAAATCTAAATTAGATCTCAAATCTCTGATTTTGACAGATTCACTAGAAGTACATCCTGTTATAACTCAGAAAACAAAAAAAGTACAGGATGGACCAGCAGGGGTACCACTTGATCAGTGACCCCTGCCCAGACTTATTTGCACGTAACAGCCTGGCCATTCACGGCAATGAAATCGATGGATTTAGTACAGTGATTTTGGCAGAAGCCTAGAGAAAGAGTGCCAGCTTGGTTATTAAGACTGTGAGATTCTGGGGCGGAAAGTGTTTTGGTGAATGGCCTGGAAATAGCCAAGTTGGCCACCATGACTGTCCATCCTGCTCTCAGGCTGAGGTTATATGCAGGTAATCTGATGAAAACCATTCTATAATAGAATTGTTAATGGTGGCCTGCCGTATGGTATTGCTGAATAAATCTGATATACCTTTACATACAGGGATGTGGTCCTCCATGGAAGAACTTCAAAATTATATCCACGAACTAGGTGTAAGGGAAGCAATTTATGAAGACATATTTGATATCCCTGTTTTGGTCAAATTCTCAGCAGGCATGAGAGACTTAATTCTATAGCAAGCTCCCTCTCATCTGCATGGTACTTTGGTGTCTACATTAAATCCCTGCTGGCCTCAGAAGCGGTAGTCCAGCAGGCTGCCCAGTTAGTGGCTGACCTAGGAGAAACAGAACGCCTGCGGACTAGGCGCAATATTCAGACATTAGAAAAAGCCAAGGTCCTGCAGATGACTAAAACCAAAATGCTGGCTACTCGAGCTTCTCAATTGGGACCCATAAGGGTCTCCTGAAAACAAATATTTAATGATTTAACTCAGGCTGAGGTCCAATTTGCTAAGATTGACCACCAGCCCAACCATGTCCTTCTCCAGCTTTGGAGACAACTAAAGGACAACCAAAAATTTTAGAACCACCCTAAGAAACCAAGGGTAAGAGTTATAGAGAGATACCAACAACGACATGGAACCTAGAAGATTTCATTATTCCTAATAGGAGAAAACAAGTTTCCTCAGTTGTCTCAGGCCATGATGTCTGAGCCACTGGAAGCAAAATAATTGGTCATAGCGCATGGTGTGATGAGGGATGCTAGTCCCCCTAGGAACTCCAAATGGGACCGGAGGCCCTATGTAGAATTAATGATTTATTGGTCCTGAAAAAAATATTCAAAGAGTTATGGCATTAGTGGACACTGAAGCAGAAACATCAATTATCTATGGAGATCCAACCAAATTTGATGGAGATAGAGTGATGATTGGTGGTTTTGGGGGACAGACTATTCCTGTCACCCAAACATGGTTGAAACTGGGGGTTGGGCGTCTCCCACACTGGGAGTATAAGGTGTCTATTGCCTCAGTCCAAGAACAGATATTCTATGGGTTCTGGCTCTCCAGACAACTATGGGAGAGTTCAGACTTTGACAGAGATGTATCACTATCTGGACAGTGCTGGCAAT
The DNA here is from genome assembly GCA_035772895.1 of Perdix hodgsoniae. Classification (NCBI taxonomy): domain Eukaryota; kingdom Metazoa; phylum Chordata; class Aves; order Galliformes; family Phasianidae; genus Perdix; species Perdix hodgsoniae. Next base: position 1,369,721 of record JAPSGF010000009.1, read on the forward strand.
ATTAAGAGGCCATGAGAAACATGGGCCTATTTGCCTGCTGAAACCATGCCGGATTACTAATGTATGGCAGTATAGACTCCTAGGTGGGCAAGATGAAATATCAGGAACAGTGCAGGAATTAGAAAAAAGTGGGCATTATAAGACCTGCACACAGCCCATATAATTCCCCCATTTGGCCAGTGTGGAAGTCGGATGACATGTGGAGAATGACAGCGGATTACAGAGAATTAAATAAGGTCACGCTGCCTATTCATGCGGCCATACCCAATATTGCCTCCCTAATGGATACATTGAGTAGGGAGATAACTTATCATGGTGTCCTAGATTTAGCAAATGCGTTTTTCAGTATCCCAGTTGCTGAGGAATCGCAAGATCAGTTTGCATTTATGTGGGGAGGCAGGAAGTGGATCTTCTAGGTCCTGCCACAGGGGTATGTGCATTCACCAACATATTGTCACAATCTATAAATAAATAAAAATTTTTACCCAAGAATTGAAACAGCTTCTGGAAGACAAAAATAAGTAATTTGCTTCTCCCACCTACTGCCCTGTCTTTAACACTAAAGCTATGTTCTCAGCAAAATAACTTTTAAAATGAATGTACTTTATCCATGTATGTATTTATCATCCTTTACGCAGTGCAAACAACTGAATATTTTAAAAGACCATTTTTAATGAGAGAGTGCTTGCATAGCTCTGGTAAAGCATTTATGCCATTTTACTTGTGTTATTACACTTGGAAAACCTTTAAAAAAATCATTTTGAAAAGGCTACAAGGATCTGGGACCTGAAATATGTTCATGAAATACTGTTTCTTGTAGAGTCAGGTCATCTTTTTTTGTGCCTTATTAATTCCTTTGTTTCATTCATTTAATCTCTTTACAGGCTGCTCTCTTGATTCTCTCATGCATGATATCAAATTTTCTGTTTTTTCATCTTTTCATGTAGTATCACTTGTTTTAATAACAAGATATAATTATTTTTAAATTACTTAGGGATCTACCAAAAAAGAATGAAATAAGACTTCATTAAAACTGACTTTTTCCTCCCAGATTTCAGCTGGGCTTTTTTTGGTGTCCATTCTACAAGGATTAACATAGTTACCACCATATTCCCTGACACAGCCTCTCTGCACAGCCAAGTGAACAGGGAAACTGTGATGAGTGCACAGAGAATGCAGCATTGTGGTCTTTAAAAACACTAGTCTTAGTTTTCAGTGCATCTTATTGACAGGTGGAAAGATGCAGATTTCAAGCATCTGTTTCAGAACCTCTTGACACTTTCTAAACTTAAGGCCTTCAGACCTCTGCACCTCCCTGCAGCAGTCTGTCCCAAGCAGTACTGCCTTCCATCTGTCTTGCCCTGCTGGAAGGGCTTCCCTATCCACTCACCTTTCTGCACACCAGTCATACGAAACATTGTGCACAGGTGAACCTGTTGTTGTTGATCCTGCTGCTACTACTACCCTCTGACAAACTTTTAGGTCATTTCAAGTTGGCTGCTTCTCCAATGCATGTTTCAGGTATTTTTGTGACCAATGAGCCAAAGTTAAAAGATAAGTTTTCCTTCAAGAAGAAAAGGTTGGGATATCTTTTTGGACAAAATCAGCTGCCCAGAGACTAGATATAGTTTAAAGGATATCAGAAGATTACACTAGACTGAGGAAAGTATAGATCACTGCTTGCTACAAATACCTGGCTTCCATAATCAGCTTTAGTTTCCATTCAACACAAATTGAATGTCTCAGGAATATTTAGGTGTTTACCTCTGGAGGGCTCCAGTGAGCTTGGGAGTAGTCTGGAGGAAATCCCTGGAGACTTAAGATCAGTGTAAAGTGTACTTTATTAGTGAGGCTGGCGTAAGAAAGTAAAGCATGGGACCAATGATTTGCCTAGCTGGCACAAGGTAAAATCCTTTTGGTTTTCTGAGATGAACACTTCTGCTGTAATCATTGGGATTTTTTTTTTGTGTGTGTGTGTGTGTATGTATGTACTTAGTATTACAGTTAGATTTGTAGTGCTTAAATCCATACTGGTAAGCACATTTGGAAACTCCTTGTGGCAATACAGCATTTTGCCATCTTTACTTCCATGCTGTTTTGCTTGCGTTATTTTGATTGCTTTCTTAAAGATCAGTCATTCTCAATCAACTGTATTTATATGATTATTCAAATGATACCTAGTTATGCAATTACTAAAAGTGTTTAGTCATCATCTGTTTTGAGCACTGAATTACAATTTGAAAATTGAACTTGTTTATCTTATAGATACTTAAACATCTTTCTCAGGTACATCACTTCCCCATTTTTTTTCTGCTAAAACATGAAAAAAAAAAGAACATTTTTTGAGGGAGTTACAGTGAAAATACTAGTAATACTGTAAACAAACTTAGAGAATTAGGGCTGAGTTTCATTGCTCAGATGTACATTGGACTTCTAACTTAAACAACATGATACAAAATCACGATGCAGGAACCCCTGCCAAATTGATTTTTTCAGAACTGCATAGAAGTGCCCTTATAATGTCTTAAAATTTAAAGTCTAAATATTTTGATGAGCGTAGTCTCATTACATTAGGTACAGATTAACTTGTCCTATTCAGTAGAAATGAGCCTAGGATAAGACAAGATGAACCCATTTTATTTCTACTGTTTATTGTAGTGTTGAATCTGATAAAATTCTTAGCATTAATCATTGGGGATGTTGAAAAGCACACAAAGGAATACAGGCAGTAGATGCTAAATGATTAGAATTTTTTTTTTTTTTCCTACAAATGTATTACATTTCAGAGGTTAAATGGGTAAGGGAAAAAAATGCACAGAATATTCACCTGTGAGAATAGATTGCAAATTTGGTTCTCAATGCAATCATGTCCAAAACTCATTTTGTTTTCACAGCTGCGTGCCACTGCACACCATTTTAAACTAGACATTTTGGCACTGGGGAGGAACAAAAAGTTAAAATGTGTGGAACAAAGAGATTCTCTCACATCCTCGCCAATATTGGAATTGAAAGAGGTCTCACAGAGACTGGACTGAAAATTAAATTAAGCATCCTTTTAAAAGGAGACCCTAAGAGGGAAGAATTTCCTTTCTATTGCTGTGGCAACTTCTTGGAGTATGGTCATTAAATATTGGTTGGGAGAGGAAGCATGCTGAGAGAGCAAGTATGGATGTATAGCCTCATTGTTGCTACTGGCTGACCATATTATCCAACCCAGAGGATGAAAAGGACGGAAAAAGTAATTTATCTGTGGCAAACTCAACTTCAAATAACTTTCCCAGAACCCAGAAGGAAGTTAGAATGATTCATATCCAGAGCTCTTAAGACTGCTTCTACAACGATGTAGGCCAAATCCCTGAGCTTTATGACTGGTCTGAAAGTCTCAGTCTAGCCCTAAACCACCATTGATAAGTAAATCTGACAGTAAAGAAGTCACTGTTTCTGAGTTGGCCCTTATTCTCTAGGAAGAACTGTCAAAGTCTTAGAAAGATTAGCACACATACATCTGATAAAAATGAGTTGTCCCCCCCCACACTATTTCAAAGCCCAGCTGACAAAATAATCGCTTCTTTTCAACTTTATTTCCAGCAATATTTTTTGAATCAACTTGACCATTTCCCCTTTTGATATGAAAGTAATTCTGCAAATGGAATTCACTGAACCAGAAAACATACAGTTGGTCTCTCTGATTTCTGGTATTCACGAACAATTGAATGCTTATAGTAGTCAGTAAAACAGTAATCCCATTTGATTCACTCCTCATTTTATGTTATTTACAATACAGTCTATGCTGACTAGTGTTTTCCTGTGCTGCATGTAAATATTAGGTTTTGACTAACAAAGATAATTATGGAAAAAAAAGTTGTAAATATTACTGAAAATATGCATCTTTACTCCTTTTTAAAGAAGAAAGAATTTAGTTCACATTACAAATAATACATTCTTCAAAATCTTTTTATTTCACCAAAACCTAAGATCTTGAATGAAAAATTTCCTGTAAACTGGACTCCTTGCAGGAGTTTACTTTTTTTTTTTTTTTTGCAAGTATCCCTGCATAGAAAACTCTAAGATGTATTTGTTTTTTTTTCTATGCTTACACTAGTTTGTTCATGATATTGACATTTTTTTAACTTATTTTTGTTTCTTTCAGAATCAGATAGTATCTGCTTTCAAGGCAAATCTCATTTTTATTTGTATTCAAAACTAATGTGCATGAAGTCAAATTCTGAGGCACCAGTAAGGGCCAGGCAGCATTTGGGAGGGGAAACTAGTCCCTGATTCTTATTCATTCTTGTATAGATTTCTCACTGAACTCAGACTGACTTCCAACGGACAGAATATCCTTGAGAAGTACAACTATGAATCAAGTTAGACAAGAAAACCAATATCTAAACATGACAGATATCTGAAAAAATTAACTTCAGAACATTGACTTAAAGATACAAGAATGTAAATAAATGTTTTATAAGAACTCTTAAAAGATAGAATAATCTCTGGAGTAAATTCTGTATTATTGTAGCTAGGCTGCCTTGAGACAAGCTTTAGGATCAGGTTCTCTTTGTTTTCATACGAAAACAGTTTATAAATTACACATTCAATGTTCCCTTTTTAATTCCTGGTAAGTGCTTTTCTTTCTCATCCAACCAAAGAAAAACCAAGAAGGGCAAATGATTCTGAGATTCTGAAAATAAAGACTTATTTTTAATTTAGAATAGAACTTTCCTGTATTTCACTAATATACAGAAAAAATTATGAGCATAGATGGATGTCTCTTAAATTCATTTAACTCAGGAGATCTTTGCTGTAAATTTCTGATTTACAGTCACAGTTGGAAAGATTGCAGTTGCAGAGAAGATCATGAAGAATTATTTTTTTTTTATATGTTCAATCATGTTCTGCATTTATTGATATATTTTCTTAGTATATCATTCTCTATCATTCCTTTGTTCCTTTGTGTGGATAGCTGTGTTTATCAATCCAGTAATTTTTTAAAAAACTTTTTTTCTCCCTTGCAATTGCAGGGCTGAAAACTTTAATATCTCCTTATGAAACCAGGATTTTGAAAAGTATCTGTCAGGATTGATTTGGCAGTAATGATCATGATAAGCCACAAAGCAAAATATTTAAGGAAATGTAAATTAAAGTAATGAGAACTTGAAAAAACTTGCCCACCAGGTTAATACGTAACTTTCAGACCTCATAATCTCAAAGAAGGAACTTAAAGAGAATTCCACAGTATTTATTGCTTCTTTTCTTAAATTTTATTTTTTCTTATCTAGTTTTATACCAGCAACAACACTGAGCCAATATGTTTCCTCTGCAAATGAAAATTATCTGCTCCATGACATCAGCATACATCAGATGAAGACCTATCAGTAAAATTAATGAAATCTGAACAGTTAGTCCTAGCAAGTCTCCTAACAAAGACACTTGTGAGATTTGTGGCGATTTTTTTCCTATATGTTTTAGCTATGGATGGACTAACCAGTCCATCCATATATGATTTTAAGGTCTGCTTATGTTTTCACTGTCAATTTTAAAACTGCATCCTTTTCATTTATCTGGTGTTTGTACAGTATTTTACCACTGGTTTTAGTAAAGCTGCTGTAAATTGTCATGAAAAGAAGTTCAAATACTCACAGATCATAGCTTTTTTTTTTGTTTCTACTTGCCAATTTTACACAAGATGAAGTAGAAAAATATTCTTGTTGAGCCCTTAATTTACTGTGTGTACTATTACGCTTCCAGAACCTATCCCCTAACTTGTTCCCTAACTATTAACAATACCCTAATGTGTGAAATGTCATTTGATTCTCAAGGAATCTAATGATCAGGATTTTTTCTTTTATTGGCCAGCATCATTAGATTCATGTGAACCAAAAGCAGTCAGCCATTTTGTTCCCAAGCCTCTATGTGGTTACTATTTTTGAAAACTTCCCATTAGTTGTCACAGCTTTTTACCTGGAGAATACATGCTGTGCTCTCCCATTTTCTTCCTATTGTTATCATTCTTATTTTAAAATTAAAGCAATTATAGATTGAAAGTGTGTGGTTGCTATTTATGCAGGAAGAAATCCAATTAATCTCGCACCATGCGCAATGTGATTACTTGAAGATACTGGCTTGTAATTCAAAATTACTCAAAAACACATTATGCTTACCAATAGCAGAAACAGGTATTGGAATCAGCGAGAAAGTTTACAAATTTTTCATATTAGAAATATCTGGATTCTTTATTCTTCCACAAAAAATGTCATTATTCTATAAGCATAATGCTTGACTTCAAGCAGAAGACTTAAGCAAGATATTACAGATAATGGAAAAAGGAATAAGATGTAAAGGCTAAGACATTTGAATTGTTTTCAATATTTTTGTTTTGTCTAATAAAAGTAGTTTGTTCTTTATACAGATAATGCAAATAAATTCTGATGACAGCACTTCATGAAAAATCATCCAATATGTAAAAAACTTACATTAGTCCCATTTGTGACAAGATAATTTTGTTTATGATATTATACTGAATTTAGCATCACTTGAAATGTGATGCAAAACTGCTGCACATACTGATATAGGGATAACACTTTTTTTTCTTCTTCTTCTTCTTTTTAAATTACATTTGCAACAGGCCCAGAATCAAGTGCATGACACTGGGAGGATGATCGCCTTAAAGCTGATTGTCTTTGGGATAACTATGACAATTATAATGTCAAATAAGCTGGAGGTAGAGTGTAATAGCAGTGCTCTTTACAGAGGTGAAGCCTGTTTTCCTTCAATTATTTTCTGATTTTTTACAGTGATTTCTTAACAGTGTCTGAACAAAAAAAATATTACAGGAAAAATCAAGTTTAGGTCAAGCAAGAGGAAATGCAAATTTTTGAATTCTGGGTTACACAGAAGCTAAATGTATTTCAGTGGTATTCGTTTTTTTTAAATTTGTTTAAATGTATAAACATTCCTGTCTCTTTTCAAATTTAAACAGAGTTATATTGCCATTGTCCTATTTGCCAAAATCAGTAAAGAGGTAGATAGATCGATAAATAAATTTAACTCATTATGTTGGCATTTCATTTCCTTTTAACTGCATGATGCATACAGTTGCTACCATGGATGAGCACGGGACACAATGTGGAATGGGGCGTGTCAAAACAGCAGGGTCTAAATTCTGTACTTGAGTTGACTGTGCTCAGCAATACGCAATCCTAAAAGACCTTAAAGTACATAAGTCTAGTATTAATAATGACTAAAAAAAACACTTATGGAGGATGAAAGACCTTTTGACACACTGGTCCTGAAGAGAACTGGAGAACATCAAAGTAGGTTTAAAAGCCTAGAGCTTAAAACTTAGCATATAGACTTCACACAGACTTAGCAGCTTAAAACCTCATGCATTCAAGCACACAAGATCTATTCATGGAAACTGAGTGAAGATTCTCTGCAACAGAAGTGAGCCTGGGTCTATAAAAAGGAAATTTTATGTTGGCTGTGATGAAATCAGGATCCCAGCCTTTACCCTGTTAACTGAACCACCTAACTGCAATCCTCTCTGAAAGTAGCATCTATTTTTGTATTAAAAAAAAAAAAAAGTATCCTTTTCTCTTCCTGATAACTCAGGTATTAATTTACTTCAACAAAAGAGTTTATCTTAAATGCAATATAGAAACTTAATATAAACATCTATTTGTGTTCCTTCCCAATTTTTTATTTTTATTTAGTAACTGCAAACTAATACCTGATGTCATAGAGGTATAAGATATTTAAGGAAACCAGAGTTCTGAATGATTGATCACCAAAATTTTGTTTAAACATCTTCCTAAATTTTTTTTTCCAAAGTTTTATGTTTGTTTATCTTAGTCCCAGCATATATGAAAAGGATAATGAATCCAATTGTACTATTAAATTGGGATGTTCCTTACAGGCATTCACAATGTCAGATTAATTTTGCAAATTTCACTTACTCTACCATGAATTCATAGAATTTCTATAGTACACTGTTTTATTTGCACCTCAAGAGAGTTATCTTATCCTGTACTCAAGAAAGAAATGAGCTTAATTTAACAAGAATGTTTGATTCTCTGAAGAACTTGTGCCATATTAGTTAAATAAATTAAAAATATATTTGCATTTTGCTGTATAGGTTTATGACACCATATCAAACTTCGCTTTTAAAATTAATGAGTTATGTATTTCCAAGAGATAACCTAGAATTTTATCATATCATCTAATGATATCTCTATGGTCTATGTGTGATCTCTTTAAATTAGCTAGTCTTTGTTCAATAAGATCAGCCTGATGACAGTGGACTATACATTTGAGGCAAAAGAATACATGGAGGGAAAACTCCACAAAAATGCTAACTATAAATATGAATAACTTTTAGCTAGTATTAACAATTATGCATATAAGTGAAATATTTTATGAAATCTGGAGAAAGGTGTCATTTTGAGTAGCATGAGCATTTAATGACATTGAACAGTAGTTTTTGTTTTTAATAGATAGTTCATTAGATAGTTTCTGTGTATATATATATATATAAATATATGATTGTGAAGAACATGGTAGAGCACTCAAAAATCATCATCTCCTAGTTGCTTTCAATATTGCATCCACTTTCACTCCCTGAAAGACTTCTTCAGTAATGATAGTTCCTCACCATATGTTGAAATAAAAGGCCAAAGCATACATCTAGGCTTTTTTTGTTTTGTTTTTCTCCCCTCAGATAGACATCTTATTCTCTGCTGAAGTGGACATGAAAGTTTTATAACAGGTAGCACCAACCTGCCTTTGTAACTAAGAACAGAACCCTATCCTGCACAATGCACATTAGAAGCTGCTGTTGAAACCAACTATTACAGAAAATTGAATTTTACATTATATGGAGCAATGTGTGTCTCTTAGCACATCACAACACCAACAATGAAAATCATGTTTGCTGTTATTTTAAGTCCCAGAGGAAGATTTTAGACGTAAATAGTCAAAGACATAAGGTGTGTATGACTTACTTGGAATAAAAGCATTTTTGGTTAAAATCACCTGTACAGAATTGAGACCATCTCCTTCAAGAACAAAATGAAGGAAGTAAGCTTTTATATTCACGTGCTTTTATTTAAATAATTACTATTTTTCTGGTGAGTATCCTAACAGAAACTGTAATCTAATGGCTCTCCTTCCTTCTCTCTATGCTGATAAAAAGAGTTGCTTTTTTATTTAAAATTTAAAATTTAGCGTAGGATTTATTTTTTTCTAATGCCTCTGGCAGAATATTTTTTGCTTTTTTGGCATGCGTTAATACTACAGAAAACAGTACTCACTTCAAATAAATTTATTTTATAATAGTAACAACTTTTTCCTTTATTCCCTCCTAAATTACACCAAAATGCACGTGTTAGAAAATACTTTGTGGGGGTGGAGGATAACAGACCTCCTACTGCAGGTTTGGATTGACGGCCAGCAGACACTTATCTACTGGTAAGGGAAGACTTGTAGAGATGCTTTTATAGAAGAATAGGCGCTTGAATAGATGAACCACAGAATATCTCAAGTAAGAAGGGACCAATAAGGTTTACTGAATCCAGGACCAATACAAAAATAAGACCAAAATCTTCATGGCTTGCTGTGAAATATGGAAAAGGATATATATTTCCATTTTTTCAAGAATGTATGTAGAGTAGATATTAGGGAGCTGAAGTACAGAAAAAATATGGGATATGGGAAAACAAGATGTGTAGAAATCTGGAAAGCTCACTAGACTTCATTTGGGGTTATTCATTATGTTTTTTGTCTGCTTTACATTCCTTCAAAGTTTTCTAGTGCATCACCCCTCTTTATGTTTTGGCTGATTGTCTGTTTACCTATGTGCAGAGAAAAAAAATGTTTTTTTTTTTTTTAAATAAGGTCTTAAAAATCTGTTGTACAATATACATTAAACTGTCATTTACCGCTCAGTATATGTTCAGTAGACCTTATTAATAATTTGAAACTTAGATATGACATAACAGATATGATAAGCAACAATACATTGATGAATGAATTTGGAATAAAAGAATTTTAGCTGTTTGAGTATGGAGGCAAATTTACTTTTGAAAAAATAAATGCTGTGCAGAACACCAAGAAAAAGGAAATACACTTCTTTTTTTCGTATTGTTTTCCTTTTTCCATCTTTAAAGAGTTACAGGCAGATCTGCCACTTTTTTTTTTTTTTAACCATACAACTTATTCTGTTCAACCTTAATTCAGTGAATAATGTATCAACCACTCTTCATTCTTTTTTTTTTTTGCACATCAACAACTATATATGGAAAATAGGTTTACGAACTTTCTGACTTTCACAGTATTATCAATGACACCGGCTGCACATTTCTGCATCTACTAGATGACTCCTAAAATTGCTGAGAAACAAAGAAAAATCTGGCTAAAGTGTCAACACATGGAGCTTTGTGATCAAAACACATTCTCTTCAGTGTTGTATCTAAATTCTTCAGATCAATATGTGATTTGTGGTTCTTCAAATACTCAATTATCTCAGGTTTTGAAGCTCTTGCCTGAAGACAGCAGAGAGAGTATTGATTTATCTTTAATATAATACTTTTTGAAAGTGGTGCTTGAAACAATTTCAACTTTAAATGTCATGTTTTCCTATAATTATTTTGATCAAAAAAGTATAGCATTTGATCGTTATAGGCATGGGTAATTTTGCCAGTTTTACAGAAAACATTGCAGGATCTGTGAAGAAAATACTTGTTTAATCCTTTCTATTTTCTTTCTTGCTTACAAGGTAAGACAAGTGATAGTTATAGTAAAATGATCTAATGTAACCCTAACACACAGGCACATTTTGAACTTTTGTGTTGTATTTTTAACTCTAGCAAAGATTAGAGTGATGAAGCGCTACCAAGTACATCAATAGAAGACACTAAAAAATGGGTATTAAATCACTGATAGTTGTTAAATATATAGCAGTGCTTATTGTTTCCTTTTTGAGAATGAGAAATACTACAAATGTCACAATAAATGGAAGCATGCATGCTGTGATAAATAGCCATTTTTCAGTTCTGCTTATTCCACTACAAATCCAGTCAAAAAATACTCTGAAAGAGTTACTTTAAAATTACTTGGGAGATGGAGAATCTGAAGATGAAACAGTATTTCATTATTTCTTACTTCAAATGCAACATCCAGAGGTAACAAACCTGACTGAAATTATATCCCCATTGAAAATCAGAATTCATTTTAGGCTAGCATGCATAGAAGGCTGCTGGTATGTTTTTAAACATATTTTCCCTTTGAATCTTTATTTTGATTCTTAACTGGAAAAAAAAAAAAAGAAAGAAAGAAAGAAAAAAGAAATAAAAAGAAAGAAAGAAGGCTTTAAAGATCCAGGTTGCTAGCACTGAGGCTGTTTTTTGTAGTGACCTGCTTCTCTCCAAGTGCTCAGTGCTTAGAGTCCCATGGCCACAGAGCATTATGTGAGATCTACATAGTCAGGCTAAGAGACATTGTAGTTGAAAATTTTCATAATCATTTGTCCATTCTTAATAACAGAACAAATGAAATTTAAAATACACAGTACCTCCCCCCCCAGTTTTTTAATAAACGGAAATGACCTTGTATTGGACTGAAAAATACAATTGCTAGCAAAACACTGTCTGTAAGAGTAGCACTGAACTAGATCCTCTATTTCAATTAAAAGATCTAAATAAGGTAAGATTCCTACCACATATAATTTTGTTGATGTTATGCAACATGCAAATGAACACTTGGATCTGTCATACTTAGTGCTGAAGTTACAGCAATATACGTTAGTGATCACCACCATTAAAGTTATGAGATAATTAAGATTATTTAACACTATAAGCTATTTTCTTAGGTTGAAGCTTCTTTCAGGCACTTTTTTTGAATAGAGTTCTGTTTTGCTTCAGGTCATAGGGGATAACTGGAAGTGGGTGCCTTTGCTCCTGTTCAGTGGGATATGTGCCAAAGCAAGACTTGAAACATGGATACTTCACTGGCTTGGAAAGGCAGCTGCAAGTAACAATGTAGAAAAACCATGTAGCAGGGAAAGGTTTCACCTATGAACTACTAGGTTTTATACAGTATTCAGGAGAACACTAAAGTGAACATTTCCTGCACCTTATTGCATCTAACTGGAACTTAAGCATGTGCTAAAGTTTAATCTGATGCAGGAATGCTTTCCTGAACAAGTGCATCAGAGAACTTGTTAGGCTTCGCTAACCCCACCACCCTGCTCTCTTCTTTCTTCCTGCCTGATGCCTCTGTCAGCACAGCTGCAATGATGGAGTTCATGGAAAAGCATGGGCAATTACCTGCACCTGAGGATCACCATATCAAACAACAGAATAAAAATATGTTTCCTGCAATTTTGCTTAATGACTGTGCTGTCTACTAAGAGTTTAATGAGGTAAAAGAGAAAAGCTGTTTAGAGCTTCTGCTTGTTTTATTCCAACAATTAACTTCCATGGTTCTTTATCTATGGGTATGAGTTGAACCTTGTGGATTTAAAAGTGTCCTCATTTGTCAAGAATGATATTTTATATGTGCTATTAGTTTATTTTCATGCTGAACAGAGGTTCTTTGCAAACATGCTCCTTTCCACTTTACATTTTCTGTACCTAAAATCTGAACTGAGCCAACACATTCCACATTACTAAGTATTTCTATCTCAACAGTATGCTGGGTAAGCTCCATTGCTTCTCTTTGCTGGAGGGCTAGTTCTGCTGGAGATACTAAAATGATTTAACTGCTATACATAGAATTGATTGAAATGTTTGTAATGGTCAAACAGAAATGAGAAAGTGGGCTGTATGTTCTAGATGTGGTAAATGTAAGGATATTACCTTTCTTCTCTTATTAATGGTGTTTTTTTTTTTGTTGTTGTTGTTTGTTTTTCCTATACAGAGATTATGGCTGTAAGAATCTTAATTCTCAAATTTGATTGCTTCTGTTTCTAATGAAATCTTTATTATATGAGTAGCGAATACAGCTTAGTTAATCACAAGCAGCTAGATCCATCAATGGGCTTATGTGCCACAACACTGAAAGCTATAGCACAGAGCAGTTAAACATCTGCTATCAATAGTTGCTCCATGCCCTGAGCGAGATGCCCAGGCTGCTGTCGCAATTTATGGGGACAGTTGAATATTTTGGAGTGAGGCTTATAATAGGTTGACTGCTAAAGAGGAACAGGCCAATATTAGCAATGAAAGATTGCTGGGGACCGTACAATGAATCTTAAGTCAGGTGCGTCATAGACAGATGCTAATAGAGGAATGAATATAACACGATATAGAGGATGATGCACTGCAGTAGCCCTTCAGACACAGAATGGAATCTAATGATATTTGCTTGAGAACCAATCTTGCTCCTCTTTGTACAGCATCAATAATACTAATTAAAAAAAAAAAAAAACCACTTTCCTACCTGTTTGCTGAGGAGCATGTATGCAGCAGCCTCTGTTACCTAGAGAGAAACATGAGCAGGTTACAACTGGCAGTGGAGCTGTGAGACCTTTTTAGGGGGTGGTGCTGCTGGCCACACCTGGCAGTGGTCTGTAAGGCCTGGTGATGTATTGCATGCTGCCAGCTATGTCAGTAGCTGCTTTGAAAGGGGTGGGCCGTCACTTGAATGACACATTTTGCTCATCTGCAAAAATGGCACTAGTGATTGCATTCACCTCAGGTGTTCACTAAATGCTAATTGTTGCTTTCCTATTGCTCTCACCATACACAGAACAAAAACAGTCTAGATTTTATCTTCCTGACAGCTCACTCTGTTAAATACCTGAAGGTTAGTTTTTTTTTGCTACTCTTATATAGCACATGGCTTTTTTTTTTCTTTCCCCTGCTTAATTATGCATTAAATTGAATTATTTCAATCAGTCTTTGAGAAAAACAGAAAATAAAATGCTTATTCAAATACTGGAATTAACTGAACAAGTATTAATTACCAATTTCTTTATGTAGATATTTATACACTACCTATATACATCTTTATCTCTCTATTTATGCATATATACCATAGTTTGCTTCCATTTTAGTAAATATGAATAATTTTTACTTCAGTATATACCATACACCTATGATAAGAAAATTGGGTCATGGATTTAAGCCAGTAATCCTATTATGAATGTGGTTGATTTGGCTTATGGTTTTGTCCTGCAAAAGTGTAGGCCAACTGCTTGAATTTAAGCACTTGCTGAAGTAATTTGCAAAATATGAGCTGAATACTTGCTTTCATTCATCTTCCTCTCAAAAATGCCATAATTTCAACAAACATATAGCGTTTTAAAATCAAAACAGTTGTGCAAACACAAAGACCTCACCCCACTGAAAAGCAAACATTTTAGTAAGCTTTTCTTTTTCTCTCTTTAAAAAAAAAAAAAATTATCACAGGGATACTTGAGAGTATAAACCACTACTGTGTAAACAACTGTTTATATGAGTAATCATATTTTGCTCAGTGGAAATGTTTGTGTTAATGTGACAAGCATTTGTGGAGTTACATCTAACACTGAAATGTTCTGTATTTTTAGCACTCTGGATATCAACATAAATATTAAACACCAAGCACTGAACATGCTTCCAGATGAGAAGAGTAGAAAAATCAAGATCTGCCAGTTCCATTAACCCTCTTTATTGGAAAATTGGACCTGCTGTCTGAATACAAATTTCTTTAAATAAATAAATAATTAAAAATAACAAAAGTAAACAATACAAAAGAAAACATTTTTAAGTAATACTGACTTATTCTTCAGGCAAGGTGATAAGGAATGATTATATGATTTAAAAAATGTGGCCACAGGCTAACGTGAGTCTAATTCTCACAAAAACAAAGAAAAGCTGTTATAAGAATATTTCACAATCAAAATATAAAAGCCACACCAAATATATATATTATTAATAGAAGTAGGTACCACTATAATAGATGAAAGAATCACAAAATGTAATCACAAACTCTATTATTGCTAGGAGTGTTATACTACCATGAAAAGGAAAAGCAATATGCACACAAACACAGCTCGAAAATTTATCTTTCTAATCTAGTGACTGAGAAAGGAAGTAAAGGTCATATTGCGAAGAAAACATGTTTATAACAGTTGAGTTTTTTTAAGAAATGGGATGAAACAATTTTGTGCTTTTTATTTCACGTTTATATGTGGCTAATGGTAAAGCTGATGAAGTTGATCCAGAAAAGTTCAGTTCACACGTGTCTAAAGATCACTAGATCATATTAAAAAAAAAAAAAAAAAAAAAAAAAAAAAAAGGAAAAAAGCAGCTGCCATTTTCTAATCCAAATGAGTTTCTAGAATAGGAGTTATCCTGAATCCAGAAGACTCCTGAAGCTCTAAGCTCCAAAACCTGGATAGGTGAGCAATAGAGGACAACACAAAGGTGCCTTCCTTCCTCCAGCTGGGGAAGCCAGCTCTCCAGGCTCTCCCTCTGTCCACAGGGGCAGGAGCAGCAGAACTGCCAGGCCTGCCGTACCACTTTAGACAGTAAAACAAAATAAACCAACACCTCACTACTGTTTGCTGCTGACAGTGAGAAAAGCAAAAGCACCAGGTTACATAGATTTTGTCTGGTATCTCGTAATTGCTTTATGAACATGCAGAAATGCAAATACAGATTTGCGAACAATTGCAGCATCAAGAGACAGTGGATAGTCATGAAACTCTCAGGCGACTAAAAGGCTAACAGCAGAAAAGGACTTTGAAGAAAATTGCTCTATATAAACTTCTAAACCACCGGGACTATACTGAATGAATTTAAATAAAGAGTAGGCTAACGTTCCCGGAATTTGAAACAGTTTGTCAATAAAAGGGAAAATGAAGCGAGGTTCAACTAAAAGAGCATAAACAAAACTGAGGCAGGTTCTCTTGAAAAATATTTAACTACAGTTTTACAGGGATCAGTTGCTAGGGTGTGATCAAAAGTTACCAAGCGTTTGGTTCAAATATTTATGAAAAAATGTTAATAAAAGTATTTCTGTTTTTTCAACTCACGGTGGAAAGTTTCAGGTTTGTTTCTTTTTGTGTAGTTCTTCACTCCTATCTGTTGCACAGGCTTGCAGATGTATTTTTAATGATGAGGAATTGTCAAAACACTTCCAGAAAGCATAATCTCAGCAAAGTATTCCTTCAAAATAATATCTCTCCACATGGACTGCATTAGACTGAACGAGTCTTAGTATTCTCCAGTGCTCTCATAAGGCTGAGGGGGGAGTCATGTGTTTCACCAGTGACATGTGGAAAAGCAATCAGACACTGGATTACATGGCTGTCACTGTCCATTTACCTTCTTTATCTGCTCACTGTAAGATCTTGCAAGACCTCACTGGTAAATGATAGTGCTGCAGAGAACCAGACAAAGATGTGCAAGAAATAAAGGTTCTGATATATTTAGACTTCATGTTTTCAATTTATTTGCAAAGCCACTTACTTTTAAAAAAATTGTAATTCTTTGATGATATATTTGAATAAATGTTTGCTAAGTGTAACCATTAAGCAGTTGGAAGCTCTATTTTGTTCATGAACTAGTCTTCATTGAAGATGCTTGGTCACCCATACATACCCCAGTACTTCATTTTCCAGTCATTTGACTGTCTTTTGTATATGGTCCTTGTATTTTAAGTACAAAGGACATCTTAATAAAATGGACCAACTTGGATGTTTGAAGAAGAAACTGAGAAACACAGGTTTGCTTGAACATGCTTTGCTGCAGAACCTAAACATGCATTTGTTATTTCATCTTCCTGTAGTCTACACCTTTGTTCTGTGTGTTTCATAGGACTTACAGCTTGTGTCTGTATATTTTTTAACGTTGTTTCAGGAGTGAACTAGACATATCTTATAGTGAAAAAAGCAAGTACCTACAGAGTTTTAGGTGACTTGTGCTATATTTAGGTGACTTGTGCATTGCCATATGCACAAGTAAAAGCATTGTTATGACTGTACTTTTAGATCTTGAATAAATAATGATAGGACCTTTCCTTATTGAATGAAAGTATAAACCTCTAAACACTAAATTTGGAACAGGTTTTTCCTCACAGTCATAATTGTATTATATAACCATGTTTTTTTCCTAACAGCAGATGCAAAGCCTGCATTAAAACTGGTTGAATTTTAGCATTTTGGGGACAGAATTCTGCCATAATTTGTCTACTTCAAGCAAGCAGGAGGCAGTGCACTGCGTTCCTGAGAGAACACAGCAAAAGGCTTTTTGCTTTGCTTTACTTCAGCCATAAACAACTACAAATATATCTGTACAAAATATCTATATATCATTCTGTAATGAATTTACATTCTGTGAGTTGTTTTATGCTAATTTAAGTAAAGATAATGTATGTACTGGAGTGCCCTCCAAAGTAGTAACAAATTCAATGATAGATAAGAAAACTAACATGCTTGTAACATGCAAAATCTGTTATGACTTTGTTTTCTTTACTAAGCTTGTAAAATTCTCATTACAATGACTTTAATTGTCATTAAATTGCATATACAAACACAGCAATAATCCCATAAATACCCAGCTGTTTCTTTTAACTTGTTATATAGAAAATATTACAAACTACAAACACCATTTGGCAAATGCTGCAGGTTAAGAGTCAAACAACTGACCTTTCTCAAAGATTTTCCCAATGACAGCACAGAATTTGATGGAATAAGTCATAATGATTTTAGCTTTATATTCATAAAGGAATAAAAGATTATTATTTCCTGTGGAAATAAGCAGATAAGCACTGAGTGCCCTCTGCAGCTGATGAAGAACCCCCAAAACTGTACGGCACTCTGGGGACTGTAAAAAAAACCAAACAAACAGGATTATCTGCTTTTTTTCAGCCTGCTCCCTAGTTCTCCTTCTGACTCTTAACTAGTAAGGACCTTTGACTGCAATATAGAGAGCAGCTTAGTAATGTGTCTTTCTGAGCCGAGTTGTCTACTTCGACCATTTTCATTCTTCCTTTGCAAGTTCAAGGTAACTGTTTCCCTGAACACAATTCTTCAATGAACACTCTCGGGAAGGTATTCAAATAATATAACTTCAGTTTAATAGAATTCTTTCCCTTCTTTAACTAAAACATTATACACTGCTAAATTGTCAATCAGACCAAGAAACAGATCATTGAAAAGATACGCTTTTACTCAGGGTACATCTGAAATTATGCAGTGGCAGATTCCTCAGTGAAGAGAAAATAAAGTCCTGATATATATTTTTAGTATCTTGGATTGAGGAGGAGTAGCAAATGGAATATTTTATAAGCAATATTTTTGAAGACTTTGTGTCTCAAATGTACATATCAAGAGAAAAACAGTCTCTGTAAGACAGTCAGCTTGCTTGCCAAGGTGTAGTTTTCTACAATATTTTTTTCTAATGCTCTACTTAATCTCATTTTCATTATTTTAACTGAGTTTGCTTCTTCAATTTGCTTAGAGGATTCACACTGCAGTATATCATGCAGCTCATTAATTTTTTTTCCTGATATTTATTCTACATTTTTATTTATTTTAAATTCATCATACTGCTTACATTTAGAGAACCAAATTCAGCTCCCATTTAAATGATGGTCTCCCACTGATTTTAGTGGGAATTGAATCAAACCTGTATTCCCGAATGTCATATCACATTATCAATCTTTCTCCTGAAAATTTTCATCCTTCTAACACTTGCAGGACCACTCCGTAGTTCTTCCTCAGCAGAGACTCTTTGTTCATGAACATCTTCACAGGAAAATGCCTGCTTCTATTTCTCATTCTAAATACAGTACTTAGCTTTTCATGTGGAAGACATTATGGCAACAAATTAACAACCCAGAAGTTGTTCTTTGAGCTGTGTGCATCTTTAGTATCATCTAAGTTATTTGGTCTGTACTTTACATGATTAGAAGGCTTATTAAAAAAAAAGAATTAAAGTAATTGTCATTGGTAATTGCGTAGGAGAACATGCACTCAGGAAAACTTCAAACTCACTTTGTGATACCAGCATTGGCAACACAATGATGAAGGGGATGTCTTTCACAACCAGACATTACCCCATCAATCCGTTTGCAGTCAGGAGAAAAACTGACTTTGTCATGATATGGTTCTTAAAGCAAAAGTAATACATTCTATACAAACGGCAAGCCTACAGCGTAGCTAATTTATTCATTATCCACCCCAGAAAAATAATTAAGTCATGCTTTCTTTCCTGGCGCTTCATTACAGTTTAGCCTTTTTCTGCAGCAGTCAGTGACTGAATGCTTATTAAAATAAATTAGCTGCAAAACTTTTAACTCTGTCTTAAAGAAAAACTAATCCATTTTTCTAGTGGAAGCAACATTGATTAAATAAACCTAGTTTCATGCCGAGCAGACTAATTCCTTTAGCCACAGTTTCCAATCTTAAATCATGCTGTATCTGTATTAGTTTGAGGAGTATATAATGAGCTGCAAGTTTATAATTGGTATTAACCTCTTTCTGTATGGATTTCATTTTTTTTTAGACTGTGATTTTAGTGGTGGAACCAGATCACTGTGCAAGCTATAGTTAGTATTGTACATGTGATATATTTTTTTTTACAGCATATGCACACACATTCTTTCAGAAACACCATGTTATTCCTCTGATCCAGTTGCTTCAGACAGGCAGGCTGCCTTGACACGAACTAACTTCATCTATATTGAACTGCTTCATTGTTACTAAATAGGAAGATTACTTTAAGAAAAATTATTTACTTACGTGCTTACATCTCATGTCAGAAATGAGGAATACTGGCTTTTAAATTTGTACGTGAAGCTGATCCACAGACCAGCAGAACTGATTTAAACACCCTCTCAAACTCTCTGGGTTTTACATAAAAACAAAACTGTACAAGGTCAAACACTGCAAAATAGGCAAATGAAGATGACAGAATGATCATTATTTGATCTACACAGAATTTCCTATATCAGTACTTTTCAAAATGTTCAGGTTTGTATTTTTTAAAATTAAATATTCTCTTTAATGCCACCAGCAGCAGCAGCCAACAGATCAGTGCATACAGCAATCTGTTGTCAGGTCATTCAGATCACACACTCAGCAGTCCCCACAACAAAAGGGGTAACAAAAATCTGATGCAATAAAGTGATTACAATTAATATAAGAATTAAGCCAGGGAGAAATCCATCACCCCCTTCCCAAGACCAACCTTGTCCACAGCAGCAAAGGGGCTGGCTGGTGCCAGAGCCCAGCTCAGCAATAACTGCAGCCTGAGGTGCCGGCATCCTCTGCTCTCGTGACAATCCCTTGTGCACTCATTCAATTCCAGGGTCTCTGAATATTTATAAAACCCTCAGTTTCATCTTCAGCACCCCATTCAGCCCCTCTGCACTTGGAAGTGTATTTTTCAAAAGAAGCCATATACTCTATGGACCTTAGTCCCTGTAGTCCCTCATTACCAGCGCCAAAGAATGTTAGGATGGCACAATTCTGTTGCACACAGCAGCCAAACAACCTGCTGTCTGGGGCTGGCTTTTGTCCCAGTGCACAAGAACAATTTTGATGAAACAGACAAAATAAAATCAAAAAAATCTCTTTGGCTGCACATATTGATGGGACCAATTGCACCAGAAGGGAAAAAACACCTCTGTGAGGGGCAACTCAGATTAGGAACAGCATTCACCACACAGGGCATGCTTCTAGATGCAACCAATTCATCAGCAAAGCACAATTACTTTATGGGCCTTAGCAACTGTCATGTCTCTTGGGCTGCTCAAAGCTCTGGGACCTCAAGCGGGAAGTACAGGGACATGGAATATGTCTTTGTGTCTCCCCATGGGGGCATGAGTCTCCAGTCCTGTCCCACTGCTTGACATTGAGTCTTTATCTCCAGAGCTGGCAGCTGTCACTCCCCCTGCCACAATCTGCAGACTATGGTGCTCCATACAACTCCTCAAACATCCTATTTAAAAACTCACAGGTGCTGCAAGACTGGCAGAACAAAGGGAAGAAATATTTTCTGTATTGTCAGTTCTCCCCTCATCCTCCATTCTTCTCCCCTCCCTTTTTCTGTTCAGTTTGTTTTATCTTGTCCAGGCTGCAAGCACAAGAGTCAGAAGACTGGTCCAAAAAAAAAAAACTGTTGGGCTGTCTGGTCCAAAAAAAAAAGCTTCTCTCCTGTAGATGGGAACCTACTGAGGGACTCTGGCTAGGAAAGTGTTCTACATCTTGTATTGATAATAGCTTTGGTCTTTCTTTTACATCATGGATATGTCTGCTTAACATGAAACACTCACCTTTATATAATTTTTTTACTTAACATCAATAAATCAGAGAAGAATTCAAACACTAAAAAAGAGCAAAAGAGTATTTGCAATAAATTACATGTTGTAGTAAATATAATAATTGGTTGACTAAGCAGCATCTATATTACAGAATTTATTTTGCTTTATTTTTGTTTATTTATTTAGCTATTCCAAAAATTTTTAAATTGGTTTATTTTAACATCAATGGGTTATTTTGTGAATGCAACTTACCTATTTGTGTACAAAAGCTAGGTGCTATCACAGACTTTTTCATAATTTTTAATATAGCAATATATTTAATTAATATATGAGCTTAATTGGAAAAAATATATTTGCATTTCATACGTGGTAAAGTGGTGAAGAAATTCATAGTTTTCTAGAATTCATTTGATGTTAATATTTGTAATAGTTGTGAAACTTACTCTTTAGTTATATATATATATATCCTTGAGAATACTTAATATTTGTTTCTATTCTATGCTTATATTGTGAGACAACTGGAAGCCTTTATCAAACAAAACAAAACGAAAACTATGCCATTTGTATCAATTCTCATAGAGATTCATCTCTACATCAACAATAACTTATTTAATTTGATATGTAACTGTGACTTTCTGCTCCTTAGTAAATAGTCTTACAGTTAAGTAGATTTAATATATATTAAAAAAAAAAGGTAAAAATTGTTCTGTATAGAAGCAGATGTTATGAAGAGAACAGTATGGGATATCAGGAATTGTATGCTTCAGCCTTCAGTCAGAATGAGGCATTGAATGAGAACTAGTTCTAACAACTTGGTTATTGACATTGGAATGAATGTCCTGAAAGAAAGGATTACTCTGCATTTTAAGTGTCGCATTTTGTCTTTTGCTGGTTTATACACCTGAATAAAGCAAATTACTCTTAAAATATATGCAGAGTTTGCAACACAGATTCCCAGGAAATGTCCTATTGAATGTCCTTTTATGTCCTAGGAAATTCAGCAAGGCTTGAGTTTTGGCAGCTGATTTAGAAAATGTGCTGCTGAATCAAGAAATCGGAAGTAGTAAAACAAATGTCTTCATACACACAGAACAGCAGAATCACAGAATTGTAGGGGTTGGAAGGGAGCTCTGAAGGTCAAGAAGTCCAACTCCCCTGCTGAAGCAGGTTTCCTACATTGGGATGTGTAGAAAAACATTCAAGTGAGTTTTGAATATCTCCACAGAAGGAAACTCCATAACCTCTCTGATTAACTAAACATTGCAGTTGAATTTTAGCTATGACACTAATTTGCTGAAAATATTCACAGAATTGAGCTCCAAAGTGGTTTAGCAAAGTCTAAGAAAATGTAAATGCATGGTAAATGCATGTGTGTGCATATTTATAAATACATATGTAGAGATACACACATTGTACATGAACTATGAGAGCTGATCCAAAATTAATACCTCCTAGAGGTATTATATATGAGAATCCACCATGATATTAGGTCTCATTCTTAGAACCAAACTCAGAAGCTAAGTGGGTACTAATTGAACCAAAGAGCAGCAGAATGATGCACAGGGAAACATTCCTGAGCAGCTTCTTCCTCCACGCATCCTTGCATTCTCTCTGGCACTGCCGAGCCTTAACCCAAAGGCAGAGCCCCAGTGCTCCCGAAGAAAGTTCAGGTTCCCTTCAAGGTTACCAAGGAGCTTCAGCGTTTTAGAGAACACGGCACTAACGGACTAAATCCTTCACACCACAGAGAAATCCCAGAAGGGCGGAATCCCAGAGCACTATGTGAACGCCGCCAGGCCTCTAATGAACGCTGGAAGGTTACTGCAGGAATCCTGATCCATGATTTCAGAGATTGGTGATATGGCAGGAGATATCGAACCTTCATCCCAGTATTCCATTGCATATATATATACGTATATTTTTTTTCTGTGCGACAGATGGCAGCAGAGAGGCACTCTGACAAAATGGCATCTGACATAGACATGTGTATGAAGCAAAGAGGTGTCACTGAATTCTTTCATGTGGAAAAAAAAAAACTAGGAGCCATTGACATTCATTGACTCTTGCTGAACATTTATGGAGACCAAACAGAAGATGTGAGCACAGTGAGCGGTGAGTGCTGAGTTTTGGCATGGAGGGTCACCTCTGCTGTTGGAGGTGCACTTTTACAAGTGCAGCAGGAAGGCTCTTTTTCATGGCTGACAAAAAAAAAAAGGTAGCTAAATGGTGGTGACTGTATTGAAGAATAGTGGTTTGTAGCTGAGAATTTAATCTCTCTAATTGTGTTCCTGTGCTGTTTGTATCTGTTGTAGTTTCCATGGAAGTAAACAGGAGGCATTATTTTTTGAATGACCTATGACCTATCTACTGTGGATGAGAAAGTCTGTTCTTCAGGCCAAGATTTGGGGCTCTGTGAGACCTCCAGGAGCAGAAGTTGTCTTCTTACAGCCACAAGTGAGCATTTTGTTATTCATAGGGCCCACAAATTGCCCTATGAATACTAATTTACATTTACATTAGAATATAGAGTTCTCCCTTCCAAACTTCGTATTCTAATTGAGCAAGTAAGAAATGAATCTTTGAGGTGTCATAATAAAATAGGGATTTATTGTATATAATGTACGCTAAATCTGACAGTTTTCAACAAAAGCATTTCTGAACAGTTCAAATTTGCCTATATATTTTGCCAAGATTTTTTGTGCCTCTTTTTCAAGGATATATTATATTTAATTACCTTTTCCATCTCTATATGTACTATTTCTTCCTCAGTTAACAAAGCAATTAAAATGTTATTATTGTTATACAGAAACTGTATTAACTGTATTAATAATTAGCTATTAAGAAGGTAGGTGAGGGAGCATGTGCAGTCTATTTATAGTATATGACATGATTTCATTGATTACAATTTCTCAGGTTTTAGCAAAATAATAGAGAACAAAACCAAATTTTCATAAATATGTGGCATTTTTGTGTTATGTTTATTTTCATTGTGTACCTAAACATGTTTTTCTAAAGTCATGTATTCATAGGAAATACTAAGCATTTACTACAATTTCTGAAAAGAGGAGTTGTTATCTATCACATAGTTCCATATCCATATCTACTGCTGAATACTTCTGAGTAACATTATGAGGAGTAAGATCTGATGTGCTCAATTTATGGCCCTGAAATATAAATTTTACTGTAATTCCTCTATAGCCAATGGAAAGATATGGGTCATACCACAGGCTCGGATATGAAAAGCCCAGAGTTCTAGAGACTCTGGAGACTGCTTTGACTAGGAGATAAGCATATGGAGACTAACTCTCCAAATTAGGTACTTCAGACAGAATGATTCACTCTTATTATGACTCAAATTTTGTGTGAACACATTATCAGGAGTTTCAATATTATGATTTCCAAATCATAATAACAGTTACTTCACAGAAAATGAAATCTCAGCTGTAATTCTAAAAGACTTCAGTAATTTACTATCTTTGGTTTCCAATCCACAATGCTTAGAAGGCCCTAACTTTATCGTATAAGCCCATCTAGGGTTTTAAGGAAAAAATGCAAACTCTTTTACCTTAGCACCTCCTTTTAAAATTTTCACATCCAAGTACCTTAGCTGCCTCTGCATGCCAGAAAAATGTTAAAATATGTGTTTGAGAACTACCCTGTCAGTCTCTCATCTGGTGTTGCTTGTTTTCTCCTAAAATTAGGACCTTCTTGTTCAAGTGAATGCAAATTCCATAGCTTCATGACTGTCTAACTGAGCTAAACACAATGCTTCGATGAGCCTGTCCTTCACAGTCTTATACCAGTACTGAGTTAATGTCATTATATCCAAAAGAGAAAGGATTTTCTGATTCTGAATGTTATTAGAAACTTGGAATTATCTGGTTCAATACTGTAACTTAAAGTTCTAAATGTATTCAAATTAAGAGACATGCTGTACATTTTCAATGGTCTAATGTGTGATTTGTAACAAGTGAAACATATCAGAAGAAAATGATTTTGCAGTGATATAAACCCAATTAACCTCAAAGAATGCTATATGAATAGGGACTGTGAAAGAATTTAATTATAGCTGGAAATGCTATGCAATTATTGACCAAGTTTGGCAGAGACATTCCATGTTGCCTACTGTTACTACATACTGTTAGCTTTTTAATGTGGTTGCAGAAAAAAAATGAATATCAAATCAGAATGTTAATTTGAGGTGTCACGGGGTGAATACTTGTTGACCACTTGAAATAATAGGCATTCTTTCAAAAATACAAAAGTATTTTAAAAAAATGAAATAAACCATACCTATTATAGAAAAGTTCTGTGTTCAAAACAAAATTAAGTTAAAAAAGGTTACAAAAAGAACAAATATCAAGAAATGCCAATTGCTGTTTCTAATTATGAAAATGTTTGCTACTAATCTCATAATTCTACTTAAAAGTCTTCAGTCTCACAGAGATCTCTTGCAGTTTCAGAAAAATTATGACCTGATGTATTTGGATTATTTGTCTAGAAACCAGATAAAGTGCAAAAATTGAATACATAGAGACAAAAAACTGGAATGCAAATGTAAATACATTTGCAACATTTTCATTTCATTTGGAGGTTCAAACAGGTAATGTAAATTATTTTCATAAAAATATAGTGGATAGCTATAGAGCTATTATAGCTCTGGCTATAATAAAATCAAATTTTATGACAAAATTAAACTTTCTTTTTCCTTTTCTTTTTCCTTTTCCTTTTCCTTTTCCTTTTCCTTTTCCTTTTCCTTTCCTTTCCTTTCCTTTCCTTTCCTTTCCTTTCCTTTCCTTTCCTTTCCTTTCCTTTCCTTTCCTTTCCTTTCCTTTCCTTTCCTA
>JAPSGF010000009.1:1395913-1436000 GCA_035772895.1 Perdix hodgsoniae
TTTTTTTTTTTTCCCAGAAGAAGGTACATGCCCTTCTTTCATTCTCTGCTTAACTTAAGCACTTGGAGGTGTAAAATAATTTTCTCATTACACAGAGAAAAATGCAGGAAAGAGAAATTTAAGCATTTGAATAAAGGATTTGCTTAGGAATTCACTGAATGTGATGTTCTTTATATTATGAAGCTATGAACATAGCATGTATATGTGCTTTCATGTTATACAAAGCTCTTGGACTGCAGAAGATAATGCTGCATTTGACACACGAACAGAATAATTTAAGCTGTAAGGAACCTCTTGAGATCATCTGGTCCAACCTTCCTCTCAGAGCAGCTTTGAAATTAGAGCTAATTTCAAAGTTAGACCAGGTTGCTTAACGTCATATTCAGTTGATTTTTTAATATTTCAAAGGGTAGAGATTCCACAACCTCCAGGCATCCTGCTCTGATATTCAACCACTAAAACCATGTTTTATTTTGAAAAAATAAAAATATATATTTTTTCTTAAATCTTATTTGTTTGTTTTGTTTTCATTTATTTTTAACTCAAACCTAAATTAGATTGAGTATGAAGGACTCAGGAGAGGATATAAATAACTGGACAGGAAGTGCTATTAATGTGCAACATGCTGCCACTTGGAGGCTATGTATCCTTAAAAGGCACTTTAGCTAGCAGTTTTGTAGGGTTTGTGTTGCCATTACCCATTTATTCTCATGATTTCACATTAATTAAATCCAGGAAACAGCACTCAGGAGTTTGAAAGTATATTCATAGAGATGTGCTCGTCTCTTACCCAGCAAATTTTTGTACTTGAAGTTAAATAAGAACGGTGTCCTAATGATCACAGATAGCTAGTTGTCTGCAGGGCACATGGTTTGATCAGTGTAAAATCATGACCAGAGTAGAAACAATGGAAGAGATGTTAAGAACTTCAGCTAAAAGAGGAGCAAGCATGATCAATGGGCAAATCTCTTAACTACCAGACTTGAACACTTCGGTATCATAGAGAAAGACCTGAGCCTGAGGGTTGAACAGAAAAAACCACAGGAAGAAACCAGGACCCCAGAAAGGACTGATCACAAATGAAAACTTCTGTGAATGATTTAAAAACAAGGAAATTGCTTTCAGGGTTATGTTTTTCCCTCTGAATTATCTCCCATGTTTTGCCTACGAGTGAAAAATTAATTGGTTACAAAATTTCATGCAAATTTTTACATTTCACTTAGTTCACCAATCTATAAAGAACAAATCATTCCTCCGGGTGGAATATTACAAAGAGGGTACTTCTGTTGAGAGGATTATACATGCATGGGATCTATGGTGGCTGGAAAAAGAAAATTCTGGCACAAAACAATTTTCCTAAATGCCCAGGTAGTACTTAGGGGAGTATTCATCAGACTGTGTCTTTTTCCCATTTGAGACATTAACCAATTATAATTATAATTGTAATCTGATAGACAGATGAAGTTACTGGCAGTTATATAAATAATAGAATCAAGTCTGTTGTATAATCTCAGGAAAAGGCAAAGAAGATTTCTGACCCTCAAGAATTGGAGTTCCTGTTTGCCCTGTGAAAGTCTCAGTACTCAGAAGTACTTCTGCAAAAGAAGGCATCATTAATCTGTGCTGCTTTTTCTGTTCTGAATCTCCCTAATTTTGAAATGCCTATCTCCGCTTTCTTTTGGATACTATGTCAGTCATAGGATCTTCTGTATCACGTTTTGATTACTTCTGGACTTGGTATACTGAGCTCTCCTTGAGAGAGATATAAAATTTAGGGATCTAGCACAGTTCTTGGTTTGGGGTTTGTTTTCTATTCTTGCTTTTCAGGAAGTACTTGGATAATTTATAACATTTTTACCCATACTAACTTATTCCATCACTAAAGCAGTTAAAGCTGCTTGTACAGTTTTACTCATATATCCTTAGAGTCTAAGGTTTAGGACCTTAATTTGCGCTTGACAGATCAGCTTAAATTTTACTTTGAAGAACAACAGAAAAAAAAAACACAACTGTATGAACAGTATAATAAAATAACCTTGAAGAGACAACTTAATTAGTATTTAAGGGATTCTGAATTACAATGAAATTCCTATGGAAATGTGAACACCCACCTGCATATCAAATAAAGTCACAAGATCATTGCCTTTAGAGTAAATATGATATCAGTTCATAACAACTGGATTTCTTAAAGAATATATCATCAAAAGGTAATACATCATTTCAAAGATCTAACCACACAGGAATGCATACATGATGCAGTGGTTCCTAGGACAGACAGGGTTAGCTGAGTTCACACAGAATGACATTGGAAAAGTCATTTTCACCTGTTTGTGGTTCAGTCAGCCCAGCTGGAATACTGCATAAAAAGCAAAAGCCAATTGATAAGCAGATACTGCCTTTAGACTGAGCTTTCCTGGCCATTAAGTGACACACATGAATTTCTAATGGGGACAATTTCACACTGAAGGCAGAAAGGGTCTTTTATTTTGATCTCTCTGCTGCTTTTGTTGTTTTTTGAATACGAGAGCTGCTCCAAAAGTAATGAGAAGGTGTGTAATTGAATTACTCTACGTGGAAAAGAAATGGCCCTTGCTGACATTCATCTACGTTTGCTGAACATTACTACTGAACAAACAGTGGACATGAGTACAGTGAGACAGCTAGTGGTGCATATCAGCAGAGGCGACAGTGAGTCACCTCCGCTGGTGCAGATATTTATGAGTGTGTTGTGCAGGCCATTCTTCATTACTGGTGAAAATGCATACTTGATAGTGGTGACTGAGCTAAAAAAACAATAGTGTTTTGTAGCTGAGAATTTGCTCTATCAAATAGTGTCCTTGTGCTCTTTGCATCTGTTGTAGTTTCCATGGAAATACGTAGGAAGCTACTGGAGTGACCTATGTATATATTTAAGAACAAGTTAAAAAACTGTTTAGTGGAGAGCTGTTATTCAGTGTTCTGTGTATTCATCTTTCTTTATCTCTGTCATAAGGTGTGCTTTGCTAACTATAGGGAAACAAAATTTTCTCAATGTCAGACTAAGCCTGGGAAGCATCCTGATGTTAGCACAAGCACAATAATGCCTTGCCGCCCAAGGGACTCTTGCTGTTTTCTCTTTTCCTGAAATACCTCAATGACAAGAATGCAACGAACTCTGAAGTGAAAGTTTGAGAAACAAAAATAAGCCTCAAAAACTGAAAAGCTGTTAGAGACATGAACCTAAACTTCCCAGGTGTTGCTGGGAGGCTCTGCAAGGAACCATGTATCTGCCTTTTTCCTAGTTTGTGCATACTGCACTATGATCATATACTTCATCAATTATAAAGCAAAGTAAACGCTAATCTACATGATTGAAACTGGAAGAAACGTAAAGAAAAACAATATATTTATATAAATAAATATATATAGGTATTTAAATAAATAGTATATGCATCTATATCTACTATTTTAACATTTTGGTGAAGTAAGAAATCTTTTCCTCCTCCTTGAAATATGCAAGGTAAGAAGCAGATGCAACAGAAGAGAGAAATGAGGAACATGAGGGGGACAATGACCTGGGATTACAGAAGTGCTGAAAAGGACTTTCTGAACTGGAGGTAAGTGGTTTGGGATGAGATATTTGGAACAAAACTGATAAGAATTAGTTTATTCCAGAACAGAATGGATTTTAGTAAGGGCAAAATGCATTGATGATTCACTAAGGATAGCAATATGTAGAAATGAGAAAAGGTAAGAAGGCATATGGCCTTCCTGTTGGCTTGGGAAATAATCTTTTAATGTGTAGAAAAGCAAATTTGATCCCAGAGAATGTGTGCTCTAGGTCATTGTGAAAAGATAGTAAGATAATCAAAAGGATGTGGTAGAAAGTCTCTGGCAATTGGCGTAAAATGCACACAATAATCTTTCTCCAAATTTTGAATTAAAACAATAATGAATACATAACTGGATCATTAAAAAATAAAGTAAACAAAAAAAGAAAAATATGAGAGTGGAAAGAAGGCTATAATTGTCAGGCCTGAAAAGAAGCATACTGAGTTCAAACCTACCATGACTAATTTATTTGTGGTAAGATACATTATTAATATGAATTTTAAATAAGAATTGAAACTTCATGTGTTGTTTCTTGATAACAAATAACAAGAACAAAAATCCAAGTCATTTTAAATAATACCTTTCCAAAAATGCAGGGATCAAAATACCTGGTATCTGTCAGTACCTCTATGATAACTGAGAGCATTTTCCACATTTCCAATTCCACACCTTTGGGCTGTGATGTAAAACAATTTTATTCCTAATGACAATTTTTGCAATTATCTCACAAGAGCTGCCAGCAGCTCCTTTCTGCTGCTGTGATGTAGCAAAAACCAGCATTACCTGCAGTAGGCATGAATCATTTAATAACTGGAACAATGCTGTGGCCTGCCCCAGTTATTCATATCATGAATTGATAATGGTGATCATGATGACAACAGCAGCAATGATGATGATGATGCAGAGCAGACCTGCTGGGTTTTCCTCTCATACTCCTCCAAGATTATTTTCTATTACAATGATCTAAATTAGGAAAATCCTGTTCATGTCAATGTAAAATGACAGCCTACAGGAGCACTAGGGTCTCTATCTAGAGCTTTCTGAATATGCTAAAACTTCTTTTAGATGTGATATATTGCACAGTGCAAGCTGTTGGTGCAAAACAATAAAATGCTTAACTTTAAGATACCATCCTCTCTGAGCAAAGCATTAATATGTGGTTAATACAATATAAAGGGACAAAGGAAAACCACGTGCTTAAAATTTAAGTTAGAAGAACTTAAATGCTTATTTAAGAGAAGAGCCTAAAACTCATTTCCTTAAAAGAACGATATTCCAGATTTTTTGTCTGAATTGTGTTGCAGTATTTGAAACAACGTTCTGTATTGGCCGCTTGCAACATCAGCTGAATAGGAAGTGTTATTTCTCAGCAAAATACTAAAATATCTTTTTTCAGTAGTGATATGAGAAATAAATAAATGAATATTTTTTCTTTGTTGCTCATAGCCTAACACTGTGAGAGACTATACAGAATCACACTTAAGAAAAAGTGTTTTTTCAATAATGAAAAATTGTGCTTAATTTCATTGATTAAAGAGATGGAGTAAGAGTGTTTCATAGAGCTCAAAAACACTCGTGTATGATAACTACTAGTAACCATATTGTTTCTCTAATAAAACTATAAGTCTCTCAGTATAATTAATTACTGTTCTCAAGGTTTTAAAGAGAAGTGCTGTGTTATCAGATCCAGACTTAGACATTAGATATCATTGGGTCTCTGCTTTCATTAATTCTAATTTTAAATTTTTGCCTTGGAATATCCACTCCTAAATAAGGAAAAGTTGGTTCATAATCCTGTGAAGAATTGTCCTAATTGTATTTACAGTATTCTATAAACAGAATTTCCAATTGGAAAATATTATTTTATGGATACTTTTTGTTTATTCTGTATGCTAAATATTATTCACCGCAAAAGCACAGTTATAGATGAACTGGTCCTACATTTTTCTTAATTTAATATATATGTATGAGTAAGAAGACTAGGAGAAATGGAATACGTATCTGCTACCACAATCCTAAGACTGTTAAAATGTGCTTCCTTTGGTCTTATAATTACTCTGTGCAGTAGTTCCAAAGATAAAATTTGGGTGCTTACCACTTAGAGTATTATTGCGTCCACCCAATTACCCTTTCATTTGAAATCTACATCACTACTTCAGCACCTCCATTGTGTTTCAAGACTTCAGCTCCTCTTATGCTGAAGCTTAATTGCACTCGCAATACCGTGATTGCTCTCACATTTTATTATTATGCAAAATAAAATAGACAAAGTACAGCTAGTATTTTAAAAGAAACAACTGAATAACAAGTGATTGTGAAGTTTTCTTTTTTTTCTTTCACTTCATGGTGATCAAGCATTCTTAGAATGTATTTTCTTATTGTAAATTCTGTTTGAAGTCTTTCTTATTTATTTTTTCAGTTCATTACAGTCCAAAACCACTTCACTTTGAAATATGGATGTGCTTTAAAATTAATACCGGAGTTGTTCTATGTATGTGAATTTTTACAGGTGCATACACGTGTCCAAATTACAGTAACATCAATAATTCTAAGAATTCCCATTTAGAATTGGAATAGTCTGAATAATAAACCTTATTTTCTTAGTGCAAGAAACAGGAGTTCATTTAAAAAATATGTATATATATTCCATCCTTCCTTATTAGAATACAAACATAAAACAATGAGCTGCAGATTTCTGGAACATAGTATGATTTAGAATAATGCACATTTGCCGTCTACAGCATTAAACTGTCATTCCCAGTGGACAGAAAATTGTTTTTCCAGAGATTACAAACACTGAGAAGTAACGGTTTTATATTTATCCCAAAAAAGAAGATATGTTTATTTGCTTGAATACTGGAAAATCTTCACAGTCTGTCATTCCTTAACATTCTGAATGACCCTATTATAGCTATACTTTAAAAAAAATATTATTCTTTACCCAGTGGAAAGTGGAACAATGTTAGATTGAAACATTGTCTATTCAGAATTTCCCTTTATTTTTGGGGTAGGAAAGGTTCATTGTTCAAATCCTACATAATAGTCTAACAGACATGCTTCAGGGAACACAGTGAACTGGGAGACATGTATGCAGTTCTCTGGTCACTGGTGTATAACTAACCAGTCCAGAACTATAGCTTGCTTCAGCTCTGCCACACAAACAAATGGTAGGCTGGGAACTGCAGTGCATCCAGTACCTTTAGGAATTTTCAAAGAAACACTTTTCCCATGTTTTAAGTAACAATGGTAGATAAAGACTGTCAACTTAATGTCATGGAGGATTGGAGGTGTCTATTGTTCTGATTGCAGACAGGCTTGGCTAGTCCAGCTGTGGAGCTGCTTAATCTCTCTATGATACAGCTTTGTTTTTCTTCATGATATAAACACATTATCATGTGCAGACTTTGGCATCTGTCAACGATAACAGGAGTATCTCAGAGGCACCATTATGCTTAATTCAGACATTTCTTAAAGCTGCAGAAGTGTGAAGGGACTAAGTTTTGTAGTCTTATGCTTTCTGTAATTGTGAAAATTTGTATTTCAAACATGTTCTAAGGTCTTCAGGTTTTTTTTTGTTTGTTTGTTTGTTTGTTTTTAACCTTGTTGCATAGACTCGAACAACGAAGTGGTTAAAATGAAAAGTATTTCTAAAAGAAAGTATTCTTAAGAAAGCACTAGAACTGAAATGGCCAAGGTTAGCACAACTCTAATTGCAATCATTGCACGGCAGGTTGCTGATTATTTTAGACTGATTTGTATAAAACACAGGGAAATTCTGAATATATTGAGAACTGTGATTGATATAATAAATTGATTGATATAATAAGAGATTGCATCTGCTTCTATGGAAGAAATAGTATCCAGCTAGTTTCCAAAATTACTCAACATATTGAAAAATATGCAAAATAAGATTAAGAAAAGAAAGTTTTTTGTAAAGTAACAAATAATTATGTCATCTTATTTGAAGAAAAGTTTAAGCGGACCTTTCATTTTCTTGACAGTTGCATTAAACATCTGTGGATGAGAGCACACAACCTTGCACGTGACTCAGGACTTGGAAAAGGTCTAAGAAAAAGGAAACTTGAGAGACTCACATCTTTTTTTTATATCTTTTCCCTGTACAGGTGTTTGGTTTTTTTGTTTTTTTTCCCCAAACCTCTAAATGTAATACCCTCTTTTATAACCTCTTCTGAGTTTTAGAATTACTTTCCCTTCTTTCCCTCATTGCTGGAAATTGAAATTGCTGGTATTGAATCTTGCAGGACAGAACTTGTTTCTACCAAATGTGTGAATACTACCCCACATCCTGAATGAAAGTAGCTTCACCAGCTCCCCAAGATAACTAAACCTTTCCTCATCTTTGATGAGTAAAGGCAAGTCTGTTACAGGACTGCGAAGCTGAGAGAATCTTCAGTACAAACCAAATCAGAGTCTGCCTGTGTGCCAGGGTTTCAGCACCTGATTGTGACAGGCCATTTGCTTACATTATGGTGATAATTTTGTCCAGAGCTTCATGCATGATGAATTTGAACTTCACTGAATATCTGGGGGCAGAAAAGTCAGTATAAAAATACCGACTGTAGTTTCAGCTTTTACAAAGGAATTTAGGGCATCTGCAGCCTTACGCTCTGCATAATTGGTTGTAAAAAAAAAAAAGCTCAAATGTTTTCTCGATATACAGACAACTTTATTTTTTTTAATTATATTTATTTACTTTTTTAATAAGGGGAGGCTTACATTTTGCTCAGTTGTTCTTTCCCAAAGGCACTGGAAAAGAAGAAGCTTCCTATTTAATCTCTGAAAGAAGTAATAGCATAGATTTTTCTCTCAGTCACTCAGTAATCCCTGAACCTGCTCTGACAACACTTACATCTGCTCATCAAGTACTTACAAAATGCCAGAACTCTCTTCCAATACATATGGGGAAGTCAGAAAGTTTGCTGCTGATAAAAGAGGAAATCTTCAGTGGTAACCAACAGCAATAGGTATCTTCCAGCATGGGATCCAGAATCCTTTCATCCCTGCAGAGTTGACGTAATGACTGTTCTAGAAGTCTAACAAAGTACAGATCCTTCAAATTTTATATTAGTTCTTATCTTTTGGAAAGATGCCAATAGACAGCACATTTTGAGATAGACTGTAGAAACATACATGAGAAATCCTCAGCAGATATCCATGTTACAAACTAACTGGTTCTGTGCTGATGTACCGTGCGTGCCATAGTGCAAACATCAGTTACAGCTGTATTTCTCAAATACGTCATGAGTTTTTTCCTTGACAGAAGTAGCTCCTCTAGGGGAAGGTAAGCTCTAGTCCTAGTTTGCCCAAGAGATCACATTACAGGAGCTGCACCAAACCTAAACAGAGCTGAGCGGTCATAAGGAAATGCCCTTTGAGTAGGCAGGATATCCCCCTTTAGCCATTAGCATCTCTTTGGCCCTGGCACAGATCCCATCACTTCGATCTCGGATGATTTCATTGCCTCTAAGCCCTTCATTATCCCCTCGCTAAAATATGATTTGTGACTTCAGAATGAACAAACTACTTTTTATTTATTTCAGTTGAGAAAACAACAAAAAACTTTTAAGAATAGCATGAATCTTTTAATAGCATTGAAACTAGCAGTTATTTCCCCTGGATTGATTCAATTGGATCATTAAATTTCTTTTGTTGGGTTTAATAGAGAATGATTGAAAAATCAATGTATACATGCTTGAGATCATGGAAATGATGATATGTCAAAATGTCAGAGGGGCTGAAGGGGTAATGATAGAGTGTGGAAGAAAAGTCTCTCTTTGACTTCTGTACTCAGAAACTGAAAGGCTGAAAGTTTCTCACTAAACACTGCCTTTTACTTTTTGAAGAATTTGACATTCATTGTGACTCAATACACCTTTTTTTTAAAAAAAAGAAAGCACTCTCCAAAGAATTTTCAGAAGTGATTATTCCACGTCTAAAAGAAAGTGACAATAAATTGTTAATTGTTCTAAGCATATTTCAACTACATATGAAATCACATATGATAGCTGATAAATTCAATGATGAGCAAAAAAAAATAGAGTTTTTTAGTGGTTGCTGCCAATTGTTTTTCTAAAATTTTAAGATAAGAAAGTGTACTGCAGATTCATAAAAGACATATGTATGTCAAAGGTCTAACATAGTTGTAAAGATATTTGTCCCTCCTAACCTAAGACACAGTTTAAGTTTTTTGTAAGATTTCTCTTGGAAAATGAAAAACGTATTTAATAATAAGTCTCACGAGCTAAATATATTTAATTCAAATGCAGAGTATTTCTTATCTTTTTTTATTTTGTTTCTCGACAGTTCTTTTTGCT
This sequence comes from Perdix hodgsoniae, assembly GCA_035772895.1. Lineage (NCBI taxonomy): Eukaryota > Metazoa > Chordata > Aves > Galliformes > Phasianidae > Perdix > Perdix hodgsoniae. Next base: position 1,405,840 of record JAPSGF010000009.1, read on the forward strand.
TTGCAGCATAATTCCAGAAGATATGCTAAAATACTAACAAATCAGAAATTCTGTTATTAATTTGCCAGAGCTTAGGCAAATATTTGAACCTTCTTAAGATTTCTTTTCTGACATCAGCACGTTCTTAATTTCAAAGTGCTGGTGCCAGCCACCACAATTGTAGATAACACATACTGTGAAGGAGCTTCAGATGCTCCTGTAAGGTACTTGAAATTTCCTTTATATCTTCTATATTTCCTAGATATCTTCTGTCTTCTCAAGAAGAAATGAACAAAGGCTTACCTACTGAAAATTATTTCACATATAAACTGAGATTCAACTGTTAATAGTATATACCACATTTTGAACAACAACAACAACAACAAACTCAACCCCCCCAAAAAAAAAGTTTTTATACATATAAATATGCACATATTAATGTATTTTAAGGGCATATAAACTTTGGATGACCAGCTCTAGTTTGAATGATAAGTTGGCAACTGCCTCCAACAGACAGTTAAAGTATGGTTTGAACTACTATTTCCGTACTACTTTTATAGAAATACTGAAAAATGTACAAGGATAAGAGACTTGTTTCTATTTTATCAGTGTGAGCATATACCCTTCATAAAGCTTTGTACAAAAATGTTCATTAGTTAATATCCCCCCCTTGTGAACATCTAATATGTGTATCTATAATTGAAAAAACACATTTCCTTCAATTTCATTAGCAGAAAGTGTCATCTTGTCCTACTTCTTATAGTTTGCATTACAATAACAAGTAGAGATCTTAGTCATGAGTCACTATGCTGTAAAATAATGAAAGAATAAAAATAAGTGATATGCTTAGAAGAAACAAGAAGTTGCTAAGAGACAGAAGGGGCAAAGATGATCTAATTTTCAACATCAGCATAGTCTGTGATTCCTGCAAGACTGGTTTCTAGACATAGATTCTGTAGTCAGCTGACTTCTCTACTGAACATAGAATTTACCAAAAAACAGAATTTCTGGGTTAAACAGACTAGTTACTTCTGTCAGCTAAAATATGGATGAGGATTTAGAAATTAACAAAAGTGTTCAGATTTATATTTATAAAGTAAACCTTTTAAGCTTATTTTGTAACAACATTCCTTTGTTTAAATTTTGACATCAGTGAAAACAATCTGAAGTATCCAAATGAAAAGTGAAGACTTCTCTATATTTACTTTTTCTGAAAAATTCCTACACTTTATTTCATATAAATCTTTATTTCTTATTTCTTTATAGTTACATTTGACATCAATCCAAAACTCCATCCTTCATTTTCTTCTACTGATGACCAGGGTTTTAAGAAAGGATTTACCATGCTATTGAAATGAGAATTGTACTTTTGTGCATTTTTGGACAGACTCAGCTAACCTAACTGTAGGTCAATGGAAGGATGACAAAGCCATGAAGATGATTTTTAGATTTTTTTTTTTTTTAAAGTCCTATGGTACTGACCAAGAGGAAGAAGAAAATTGCAGTTTAATAGCAGTTAATTTAGTCCTTTGTGACTGGCACTGTGATTGGCCAGAATGGAAAAACAATGCAGCTGCATAACTAGAACAGCATTTCTGCATGAGAATACTGCAAAGCTCCCTTGTTGCCATTGTGGCTATCTGCCCAGAACAGTGTGATGGTGAACTATGGAAGATACTGAAAAACAAGGTGTACCTATCAGCTCTGGCACAAAGAACCACTGAGAGCATGTTTGGCAAAATACCAGACGAGCCATTCCAGTGGCATTAAAGAAATATACAAAAATATTAAAGTAATATGTACTTTAATAAGAGAGATAGGTGATGACGAAATTGGGATTGTATTTCTATCTGAGGTAGTTATAAAGACCAAGTAAAAGAAATGGTATACAGAAAAATTGCAGATCTGAGTTATCTACATATAAGGATGAGGAAGATAATATGAATGTGGCTATTATTTCAATTCAAGACATAAAGTCTTTTGGAGAAAGTGATGAGGAAAGATATGTTTCCAGCCTGCAGGACTGTGTTGGATTTAAATCTGCAGCTTCAGATCGTATTTATCTAACTACAGTGGTTCCGGGATATTTTCAGGAAGTATGTCATCTGACTTCACTGATACTGCACTTTCTCAAATGGTTTGGTTCTTCATTTGTAGGCTATTTTACTCTGCTCCAGAGGATACAAGGAATTCAAACAGCTTTGAGACTCAATATAACTAATCACATTCTGTCAGTATCAAAATAAGGCTCAGTTCTACACCTAACCCAAATTCACATCTGCATGTGAATATTTCTCTGTCAACTGCTCATTAAAATTCAGCTCTCTTCCATCCTGAACCAGTGAACATGGTTAGAAATCCCCACTTATCGCAAACTATAGAGATTAGATGTTTAAACTGAAGCTGGTGATAATCAAAATATTTTAGTCCAGGATGTGGCTAGTTCAATCTCAGTTGTGATTGTCATGGGAGCTAATAACATATTTTCTAATTCTTGATTCTTGACAGATTTAATATGAAGGTATGATTAACTCTTCCAATTGTTCTTTGTGCTTTAAAAAAAAAAAAATTGCACACAAGGTTCAAATATAAGCATAATTAGTCCTTTAGACTCTTAACAGACTTATTTTAGAGTGATTTTATCAGGTGTTTACTCTTCATGAATTTCCAGCATGCCTTATCAATGCTACATTTTATTTTCTTCAGAAACATTACATTAGCTTGACTTGCTGTTCTGATGATCAAGGCACATGTATCAGTACCATAGCCTAGGAAGATTTACCATATTGCCAAAATCATATTAGTCTCAGCCATCATCTGATCTTATATTATTGCATGGAAAAGTATCTACAGCACCTCAAGTTTCTCTTTTAAAAGGCATGTAGCTGACAAATTCTTAACACATGATCCAGGTCTTTTTATGTCTTTAACAATCTTACCATTGGTTTCAATGAGAATAGGACAAAAATTTGAAGCCTAATGACTTGTTTCTGGACATCTAAGTGAAAATCAAAATTTGATGATATTTTCAGTGAGTTTGTAACTTGCTTTATATGAAGTAGCTTGTATTACTTTAAAAGTGCAGTCAAATGTCATCCAAATAAAGACAACGTATAATTAAACTTTAGGAAAGTAAGCGTGATCGAAGAGGAAAATTGCATTTGGTCTCTTTTAAACTCAGTGAATCTTTTACTATCTTACGGTAGAGAATTCGCTGTCATACAAGGCAGAGCTAAATTTGGCCACTTCAATTTAAATCATGAATTTTTTAAAAAGCCTAGAACGTTAACTGGGTTGTTCAAGTGGGCTTTCCCATTGCTCCTTCAAGCATTAGAATCTTTTTAATTTGGTGATTTTCTTACTTAGAAATGGCTCAAAACATTGTTAAAAGGTCCTCTGGGCTGCTGTCCAAAAAAACCTTTAAAAACACCTTCTATTTTTCCTTCTTTAGTAATCAATCAGAACTGTGAGTTGTCATCATGTCTAAACATTTGCAACTTATCTCACATCTTGCACTCAGCAGTAAGTCTTCAGAAAAGACTCAAGAGCTCAAATCTTGGACAAGCATAATTGAAAGCTACAGCCCTGATTTGATTACAGTTGTTGACAAAAAAAAAAAAAGAGAAAAAAAAAAAAGGTTAGCTTTTAATGTGCACTAAGTTAAGCTGGAGTTCAAATTCAAATAATCGAGTGCTAACACACTTCATTTATCAAAGATTTTAATGGCACCAGATTTTTTTTTTTAATATTTTTAAAGATAAAACTTTATTGAGCTTTAAACCAATAATGTCTAACATGAATTTTTGTGACCATGGGCTTCCTTTTGGGCAACAAGTCACACAAGCTGTACATTGCCCCCAAAAACCGGAGTTCATAGCTACCCAAGTCAAATTCATACTGCTGTATACAGCCCTAAGGTGACAATTATTTTTGAATTCCATAACAAATAGAGGCCTGACATGATGACTAACATAGAATTGCTGTTTTTTTCCTCCTCACAGCCTGGAGAAGTCCTCATGGCTGGTAATAGTATGTCACCTCTAATCTTATTTCCTATTCTTAAACTATATTATCATCAAGATTTTTCTTACTTTATTCTACATTAGGCAATCTCACACAGACTGAGCTTTTCCTAGAAAAACAAACAAAACAACCCACCCTCAAACTCAAAACCTGGATATGTTTAAGAGCTGATTTGTATTTAAATAAATAAATGGGCAACTTGAATACTCTGGTTACAATGTAATGTTAATATTAGAAGTGAATATTTAATTTTAGTCAAACATTTTCCTGCTTGAATTTTGACTGTCCGAGTTCAGTCTTAGATCTGATATTGAGAGCAAGACTTATATGTGTGTTGCTCACAAGTGGACTTGGACTTTTACTGGTCTGAGTGGCAGTCTAAAAGGGACACTTGACCTGAAACTTGTACCCTTCAGGTCAGTTCTGAATGTCTAGTGGATCTAATAAAACATGTAGTTCTCTTTTGAAATTCCATCATGGAATAGCTGCATACCTTGACATAAAATGACTCATAGAAAGGCCCTGAAAGAGCATGAACTTTCACTTACTCTCACGATGAGAAGCAAAGATAAGTGCAAAGCCCTTAAACAGGTATTTTCTCCTTGATAGTTTCATTTTTAACATTGAGAAAGTATTCAGTTTTGTACAATATGAAGATAATCCTGATCCTAAATTCCTTAAAAGAGAAGATAAGGCAGCTTATAAATAGAATTATTCTTGAATTTTTGTGTCAAGATATTTGCAAAGATTGCAGAAATATGTCATCATGAAAAAGCAGTTGTAGAAACCTCTATATTCATTACTGCTAACACCAGCCATTTGTAAATGTGTAAATAGTATAGCTGTATAAATTTTTGTGGGGCCTCTGAACATATCAGGAATCGTATCCTTGGTTGGAATAAATTGTCACAGCACTGCAGGTTTGATGCCCACTCACCAGAAAGTTTGAAAAATAAACAATTAAAAGAAAGAAAAGGTGTCAGCGATGTGCACAGTCACAGTTCAGAAAAATCTGAGCCAGCACTGTAACTTCAGAAAATTTGCAGAGTCTCATTTACAACTTTCAAAAGCGGAGCTTTAAATTTCTGTTCTCTTAGGATTGACTAAAATAGAGTTGAATTTCTTGAATGCTTATGGAAGCTTATTTTTAATCAGTGCATAGAAATAATCATATCGAACAACTTCTACGATTATGTACGGTCTATATTTGTGCCTATTTGCTTGCTTCTACACAGCTGAATTGTGACTGGAACCTTATGTCTCTGAGAAGCCACAAGAAATTATTAATACCTTAAGAGTACAGGAGGAAATTTAAGTTTCCCCATGTACTAGTTAGTGTAGATAGCACAAACTGACAGCAAATAACTGTTTCTTTCCCCAGAACCAGAAGTCAATTGTGCACTAGAGAAATGTACTGGCATCACTCATAAAAAGGACTCTATACAAAGTATATAGTCTGACTTTAAACAAAGGCACTCACCAAATCAGTCACTACTAACAATAGGTAGTAGATAAAGCAATTAATTACTTATTGTCACTTTAGGTCAATTCACAGAATTAAGGAATTTAATAAAATTGTATTAAGCAACTATAGGGAATGCATTCAATTAGGAAATATCAGTCTCCTTCTGGATATGCTGGCTTAGGAAATCACAGAATCGTTAAATTTGGAAAAGACCGCAAGATCAAATGAAGTCCAACCATCAAATGATGTACGTTGTAGCTGTCCAGTGTAGTACTAATTGCAAATGCCTCATTATGAAATTGCTGACTCAACTTACCTAGCAGTGCAGATTTGTCTAGACACACCACAGCTGGAAAATGATGCAGAGATACACAAATAGAGATGACTTTGAATTGATTTACTAAGTCACATCTAATCTGACTTATGTGGAATGGTTTCTCCTTAGATCATCATGGGTTTATCAGTGCCCCTGTTTAGCCACTGTAGAAGGGAGCTCTGGAAAGCCCCTATTTTCAGCTTCGTCCAACACTGATTCATTGGTGACTTGTAGTTCATTCAGCAAATATTTCCAAAGACAGCTGAAAAACTGAGCAACATTCTGAGCTGTATACTAGCCAGCTTCCACTGTGCATGAAGGGAATTTATGATAGCCCTGTATAGTAAGCAGGCATTATATATGCTAAATTTCAATGGTATTCCTGTGGTATCACATATTATATTCACATTAAAACCAAATGAGCTCATGATGATTAATGTTACTACAATGAATGTTGAAGGAATTAAAAACAATTATCCACTCATTGTAAAGGGTTCCTGATAATTAGGGCTATTACACAAAAAAGGTACATTTTAAGCAATCACCATAGTTAATTCATTCAGCATTATATTATGCAGTGCTGATAACAGTGAGTTCTCTTGGCACTCCTGTGGCTCCCGTGTGTGTGTCCATCAGTAACCCATTGTACTGTACCTTCACTAGTTGAGCATCAAGTCATAAACACTTTGATAATGTGCTACCTGTTGGGAGCATTTATAATGCTTTTTAAAAGTTATTTTCTAGCCATTAGCAAAACACAAATGTAGAAACTATTTTCAGTGTTTGGATCATGGTGAAAAAATAACATAAATAGGCATTTTATTAAAAAAACAAAAAAAAGGGAGGAGTTGTGCTTAAATATGTATGAGCACTTGTGTAAATGCATATACTTAAAAGCTAGAAGCAGCTTAAAAGCACCAACCATACAGCAGCCTAGTCTTTTTGTCATTCATCTTCTGCTGTATGGATTCCCTCCTGCATTTTTTCCAACCACCTGTTGCTGTATTATTCTTTTTTCTGATATTTTGAATATAGGCAAGGCCTACAAGTTCTTGTATTTTGTGGTGACTGTGAACAGATCATTCAGAAACATCAACACTAATAATCAAGAGCTCCAATGCAATAACAGTGTTTAAATTTTTTACTTTACATTTTTGCTTGATATGGCATAGATGTTTGATTTTAGTCTTTCCAGTATATCTTAGTTGTGCTTGATTATTCAAGCCAAATTCAAAGCCTGAGGATAGCTTCTGTGTTGGTTTCTAGCTTGCACATTCCCGTATTTTACAAACAGAAAAGCGTTTATTTGGTAAGTTACCATCACATTACAGCCCAGGGGCCACAGATGGCAGACCTCTTCAATGAGTCTAGCACTCAGTTGCTGTTATAATACCTTCAAATGGTTAGTTGCTATTTATCACTGTTGACAATAAACTTGTGTTACCTAACCTATCCTAAAATAATCACTAAGTCTCCCTTGTCTCAATATGTAAAAACTGATACTTTCAGCTAAGTCCTGATTTAATGTGGAATTTGCACAGCTTCACTGCAAGTTCTTCCGAGGAAGATAGAATCTATTATTATTTAAATTTCCACGTATGCTTAATCACTTTGCTGAATCAGGTCTTCAGGAGTTAGAAAAAAATTGTAATACATTCAAAAAGCTTCCCCCCCCCAAGGACTGCAGATTCACCCTTTAGATAGGGCTTCTTTGTTACTTACTGAAAGTATAAATCACTTTTACAAATGTCCTTTCACTTGCATAACTGTCATATATTTTTTCCTCCTTTGTATTTTTGACAGTTTAAACTTGCATAAAGCATCTAGAAATCATGTTTTCAACAAATGTATTCACCTGTGGTTGTTAAAATGAAAGAGGTGGAGGCTAATAGTGTTGAATTATAGGGTGGCAATTCAAAGCTATAAAAAGAAAGCCTTGAGGTCTGCTGAGTGCTGTACCCATTAAAATGTCTACTTTCAATAACTGATAAGAAGTGGAATGTTGGCAATCTGTTTTCTCTTGTCCTCGTTGATGCTGACAAAGATACACCTTGTTAGCATTAAGAGTAGAATATCCACTTTCACAGACTAGCTTGAATACTAAAAATGGTAGCTCCTTGTGAAAGAAAATAACTTTATGGATTTAAACACAACATTAAATGAACTCCTACTATTTTTTCATCAAAAAAAATTGCATTCTTTACTGATAAAAATGTTCCATATCCTCATTCTAAATGGTATATTAATTTTCTCATTAAGAAATAAAATAATTTAGCTCTAATTCATAAAATATTGTTAGCTTATTATTATAAAACAAACTAGTAAAAAACTCCAACATATGAAATAAATTGTGGTGATGCAGTTTACTATTTCTCACACAAACATATTTATATATGTAATCTGCATACTATTCAGTTAAAATCAAAACATAGACTTCCCGTGCAGTTCAGATTTTAGGCAAATTCTCAATTTTAGAAAGTATAGATTAGTCTCTGATTTTTCTTTACTAGTCAGTTTCCACTGAAACCAGAGGCAGATCTCACAATAGCAAGGAATGGTTTCAAGTTCGCTACTTGTCAGAAAGAGCTGCTCATTATTTTTCAGTCTTCTGTGTATACCAATATTAAAATAAAAGCAGAATCCTAAAGAACACCACAATTTCCCACACTGCTCACCAATAATCTTCCTGAAGGCATCACAAGTGGCCTCTTGTTCTGTACAGTCAGCACTACTATAGACATCACCTCAGCATTTATTTGCATTTTTCTTCAGTCAATGTCTCATCTGCTGTTTATTGAAATCAATGGAGACAATGGCTAAAAGGGGGTGCCATTTTCTAAGCCTTAGAGCACTTCAGAAAACAACACTGAAGCTGGGAAGGTGTGAAAATTGTTTGAAGGTTTTTGTTTTCACTTTGTTAAGATGATCTATAGGAAGAACGGAGACCAGCCATTTCTTTAGCTTGAGTAGCTGATACGCTACATTATGCTCGGGACCCCTATGCCCTACTTAAGTGAAAGGTGGCTTACAACTACTGCAGTTAGGTCAGATTGAAGTAAAGAAATCTGCTTAGTGCTAATGAAAGTTGCACAGTATGCAATAAATAAGTTTCTAGACTTCTAAAATAAACAGAAACAACATTCTTACCTAGCAATATTTGAAAGCAGGTCATTTATAAATACATACTTGCAGCACATCCAATTTTGGGAAATACTACAATTTCTTTATTAACAATGCTTTGTCATTGTATGCTTAAACGCCCAGACCTTCATTCTTCTCACAATATATTGTTTTTATGATGAATTCATTCCAGTATTTTAGATTTCAAGTGAAGACATTTTTGAGGCATTTGAGTGCAAATTAAGTGCCTGCAAAATGACAGCAAATGAGAACACTACTTCATCCTGCTTCAATAAATTTATAAATGAGTGAATACAAATTTTGCCAACATTTACATATACATACCCACTCAAGCACACACAATTGCCTTCAGTGTAATAATATGTATGAGCAATTTCAACTCAAATAATAGTTTATTCTGGAAAATAACAAATTCTTGAAATGAAAAGTTCTGAACAAAAATATTTCACCTCCAAATAAAGGGCCCTCTGTTCTGACCACTTACTCATCAATGATCATTTGTGTAAGTCAAATTTTTGTTTGGGCTACAGATTTTCAGCAGTGGATATTGAAATGATGCCACCCACCCACTACTACTGAGCTGGTAGACATTTTATAAAGCATCTCTTGTCTCACAGAAAACTTTGAAAAATCGCTTCAGCAAGAAATCCTTTTGCTTATGATATTTTCTTCTTTTTCATAACTAAAGGCATTTGCATGAGAACAAGGTCTTCATTTTAAAAGAATCCAGCTACTCCTACTGTTTATTCCCCCTTGAAGTCATAATCCCTACTTTGTGACATCATAGTTGGTTATAATGAAAATGGCTATTATTGAGAAAACAGAGGGATTAACTGCAGCCCTGCTGGCTCTAGGGGGTGGGGGAAAGAAGATGCAACTTCCTAGTCAGTATACTTTTTCACTACATAGCAAAACTGTATGGCTTTTTCTTTTACAACATTGTCTCCTGCATTCTGTTCAGCCTCCTTTAAATTAAAATTATTTTGTATCTGTAGGAGGGAAACAAACAAGTTATGTATAAAGAAAACAGGTGGGAAGTTATCTATAAAGAAAATGATGTGTTCATAACTTTCCAGCGTTTATCAAATTTTTATGCAGACTGCTCATTGTTCATCCCAGGCAAAATGCGACAGAATGAGAAAGACAAAGAAAACATAGGTCAAGCACTAATTGCAGTGATGAGTTTTGCCATAATTCTGGATGTTAAACAAGTATTGATGAGAGATCCTCTGAATAAGAGCTGATCAACACTTACATTTAATTTATTAGACTAACATTGTCCTTTTAACTCTCTTTAAAGATTTTTTTCATGGTTTCAATTGTTTTGAAGCTGTTTGTAACATATATAAAATGTGCTTATGAACTGTCCCTCCATTCTGATGACAGTGACAAAAAGTGAAAATCCTTATAAACTACAAGTTCTACTTATTTAGAAACACAGATATCCATTCAGCATAATCAGTATCATTCCAAACACATTTGTAGGAAGATAGTTGATTATTAAATGCTTGTATAATTATGTTACACCGTATTTTGGCTTACGTTTAGCCTAGCGTTTAGCTAGGCACATATTATACGCTTCTTACTTTCATTAGCAGCATGTACAAAGTAATTACTGAAGAACATGAAGAAATGTCCCAGATCCAGTTATTTCAGGCATCAGGGTGATGTAATCTCACGTGTAAATGGATCATATTCTACCTGAAACTTAGTTATTTGTCCTTTCCTCTTCTTAGCAGAAAACAGATTAAAAATTAGGTGGCTATAAGCCTTTCTATTTCTCTTTTACTAGTATTCTCATATAGTGGAAATAGTTCATTCTCTACCATTTACATTTCTGGTAGACTCACTGAGAACAATTGCACTGTTTCTGCCTCATTTATTTCACAAAGCTAGGTATGATCCTGTGGGCCAGTGCATCAGCTGTAGAGACTTTTGGAGGCCCCCAGTGAGCATGTTTAGAATCTGTTCCAGAGCTGGAATCAGTGTCACCACTCAGTGCTTTACATGGGTTAACGAGTCCTTCTCAGAAGTAGGCTACCTAACTCAGGTAAAATTCCATGCTATATTACTTTTTTAGATCAAAGTTATTTCACTCTTAGAAGGAACTGTATCCTGATATGTGAAAGTATCAGCCTGGATAGAGGTAGACAGAAACTGTCTCCGTTCTACTTCATTTTACTTGTAGACATGCCATCAATCTCCTTTCATGGGCCCTCTTTCTCCCCAGGCAACTATTAGATCATCTCTATGCCTGTTTTGCCTTAAATTTATGTGTCTTCGCTGATATTATGAGTACTTTCAGAACACTACAAATGTTTTGTGCAGGGTTATGTACTTGTTTAGTAGAAATGGTTGTTCTGAAATAGCATCCTAGAATCATATTTATTTTTTTTCCACAGCTATACCACAACTCTCATGACTATTCTGCCTTCCTGTGAACATGATTGAGTACTCCAAAATCAAATTATGATTGTGGTGTTCTGATTTTGATTTTAAAATGTTGAATCAATGTCATCATCAACGAAGGCACAGTCTTAGAGCCATACAGAATGACCTGCAGAATATTTAGTAGCTAATGTATTAACTTGAGAAAACATTCTAAAGTGCCCTGAGATGCAGCAACATAATAGTACTATTCTTGCATGCATGTAATAACTGATGATCTTCATTAGAAAAATGTAACAAGTAGGAAACTGGAAAAGGGAGTGAACATTCCTGCCATAGCCAATAGGAAACCCCTGTATTTTACCTGCTGCTTTGCCGCTTACTGAAAACATTAGATATGGGTGATTTTCCAGGGAAGTCTACAGTACTTGTCAGTCTCACTTCATCAATCAGTGACAAATTTTTCACAAATCCTTAATCCAGACTCCCATGTTAATTCTAATAATTTTGCAAGGAGCTGCCAAAAATTACTCATTGTTCTGTTAATCGTTACTAATAGGAACAGAGGACTGCCTTGAATATCTTCTTGAAAACCATACTAATTAGAAATGTCTGAATACATACAAGTCCTCAGAGATTAATTTATTCATCATAATCAGTTAATCACTTTTCCTGTACATAATTAGACAGCTCCTAGTGGAGAGGAAGACCTCTAAGCTTTTTTGGAAAGAAGTCTACTGTAAGCTGACATTAGCAGAATTATCATGTTCTACCATGCTTACAGATTAGTGCAGATGGGTAGTGTTATTTTTTGTTTTTTGTTTTTGTTTTTTTTTCGACCCATTCACCACAAATGATATCTCAAACAAGAAGCACATTTTAAAAATGTATTTTCTAAAGCTTCATCAGAAGTTCTTTCTATAGTCTTGTCCTTCAACTGTCCACTGGGACTAGGCTCAAAGATTGCTGAAGAAATGGTAAAGTTCTAGTATTGACATGTCCAAGCAGAAAGCTGCTTACTTTGCATGTAGAGCACTACAGAGACAGTCCAAATATTTAACCCCCTTGTATATTTCACAAGCTCAGCTTTTCTTTCTCCCATGAGAGATTTTTATCTGCCCTTCAAAATGATAATGAAAGTGTCACCATCATTTACCTGAATTAATCACTTTTTAGAACCCTGATAATTTCTTTCTGAGAAAATACACATAATATAGGTGTGGACTTACTAAGAAACAAACAGAAGTATCAAGAAGGCTACTTCTATTAGCACTGCCTGTTAGAGAATGATTTTTATATCTTTTTATGTGAGAGAAAAAAACGCACCAGTAGGTTTTAATGTCCTTTACTGCACATTGATATATCTAATTATCCTGACCTGCTACAAGCCACTGAGAATAAAAGCACTTATTAGTTCTGGAGCTGAGTGACCCTCTAATTTTTCTACATTCTCCTAACAACCCAGCTAGACTGTAGAACAGTCCCAGAGTATAATTCCTCCTCTCTCTGCCATACAAGAAAAGCACACTATCTTCTCTAATATTAATGTTTTAAAAGATAACTACTACAACATGTCTTGGTCCTGCCAACCACTGAAATAAACTGCAGGATAGCATTACAACACAATTGTGACAAGTGTGTACTGTAGATAGTTGCTTAAAATTGAGATTTTATCCCAAAATGTGGAATTTCTAGTAACTATGATGCTATTAATGTTTTCTAAATAATTGTGCATTGATTATAACAAGAAAAAACTCAGTTTTTGTACACAAAATCTTGCCTCCTGGACAAACATGAAAGTGGCATATCAAGCACAATGTATGCTGTCTGATAAAACTCATTCTGCCCCATCTTATCTGTTTCAGTATATTTTAGCTTTTTCCTTGAAAGAAGGCCAAAGGAGAGATGAAGAAGGAAGTTCTGTGGAGGAAATTCAAACCCTTCTTTTGTGATTTGTTATGGATCATCAATTCCTAAACTTTTCTCATGTGAACTTAAGGAGGGGAAAAAATTGTGCGTATATATTTCAGGTCCTGTAATAGCCTAGCTCCAATTATACAGGCTGAAAATGACAGAACTTTGCTTAGTTATGACAAAAATAAGGAATTTGTTTTTAAATTTTTTTCTTTTTTAGTAATAAATAAAATAACAATGTATTTTTCTGGCTACAGATAAGCTTTATGAAGTGAGTAAAAATCAACAAGTCACACTTTTTCAAAGCTTTCCGCCTGTGTCAAGTATATGTATATGGGACCACGGAATTCTCAAAACCTGTTTATAGCAGAAAAAAATCATAGAATCATAGAATCACATGGTAGGAAACAACCTATAAGATCATCTAGTTCAACCGTCTTCACATTACCACTGCCACCACAAGCACTAAACGATATCTGGCAGCTCCTCATCCAGACGCCTCTTGAATACTGCCAGGGACGGCAACTCCACCACCTCCCTTGGCAGGCCAAATTATAGAAAGAAAAGAGGATCTTTCTAATCACTAAAATATACACATTCAGAAAGTTTCCATGGATATTTCAAAACATCCACTCCTTATACAATATGTTTTGAAAAGAAATGGGAAACAATTCAGATCAAATAGTTGTCATTGTTGAAATGATAGCTAGTATACAGTCAGAGAAAAAGGCTTCAGGATTTTTACTGCCTGCTGTTTCACTTAGGGTATGTTACATCAACCTCCCTTTTAGACAAACTTGATATGAAAATGTGGAACCAAAGAGATGCAAAGAAGATATGTACAAGAAAGCTGTTAAACTGATGAGTACATAAACCGTTAAAATAATTGGGGAAATTCTGATAGAATTATAAATTACAATGATATAAATCAAAAAATTTTCTTATTTTGTTTGATCATCTTTACTTTTCAAATAGAAAGGTAGGTAAATTAATTAATAGCGCTTATCCTAGGTCTCCACAAAATAAGTAAATAAGAGCTATTTTTTCCTTTCTGCTTTAATTTTAATTCCATTCATTTACTCATTCTCATGTAAGTTAATGCCATGAATAAGTGGTCTTGTCATTCAGTGTTTCCATTTGTAAATATTAGATAGTTAATCACTCAGATAAAATTTGGTATGTACTCAAGTAACAGTATGGTCATTCAAGACAAACAAAAGTCGGAACATTTGGAATTTAGAGATACTTCAGATGATCTAGAAATGGAAGCATTGTGCGTCTGTGTTTAATAACAATCTTTTGATGTGGTGGATTTTGGGTTTGGGACATTTAAAGGTCTGTTCATGCAATATTTGTTCCTATCTTAATTCCCTTTCAGGATAAGAAATTGCAGTACAAGCATACATGATATCATGATATTTCCTAAGAAAAAATAGTTACTTTAATATCTTAAGAGCTCTTATTGTGCATCCTGCTTATCTTCCTAGTAACTTATTTTAAAATAAGTATTTTCACTTTCCATCGTTGTCATCAGGAATGCTAAAAACAAAGTGCATCTATTTTCTGTGCTTGGAGAAAAATTAACTAAAACTGACCTAAATATTTCATTTATTAGCTTACTGCATATACTATACTGTCCCATCTATACCTTACTTATACTTTTTTTTTGCATATTTTACGAATAAGGTTTTTATAGATCTTCCTTATAATCACACTATTTGCCTAACACAAATACAATTGTTGATAAGGAGATCAGGATTAGGATAATGAAAGTCTGTACAAAAAAAACTTATTAAAATTGGCTCTTGAACTTGAAATGATTATCATACTTCATCTAGTCTATAGAATGCCTCTTTAAAATGGCCTGCAAGGAACTCTGAGCATATCAAACTCTGGAGGTAACTGTATGCTGCTCTGAACCTGTATTAGTAGAGCTCTTGAAGAAATGCTCTTGAAATAAGCTTTCAGAATCACACCGGTGATTCACTCACGCAACTTTCTCATTACCTAGTGTGAGGAGGGAGAGATCTAAACTTTCTTCCACATCAACAGTAGTGCTGCTATTCAACCAATGTGCAAATAGATAAGAAACTTCATATTCATTTAAAGATTTATTTATTTTTAACATATTTATTCAGGAAATACTTGAACTTTTCACCTTTATAGATATAAAATTAGGACATCACTTTTGCCCAGTTTTCTGATAAAATTCACCATGAGCCAGAAGAAATCACTAGCAGATAGAAACAAATACATTGCTCTTTGTCTCCTTGTAGAAACAAAAGAATATGCAGTACAGTTAAATTTTAAAGAAAAGGACAGCTTTGCATTTCAGAAACAGGAAACTCTAGTGAAGTGGAACAAATCTGACTCATGGTTTTATTCCCCAGTCTGTATAATACTATGTAATAAAGACATTGGTATAATCTGATATAACCTGTGGAAGTAGATATTATCCTCACTCTTTTCACTTTCATTTTGCCTGTATGTTTTAAAAAGATACCTTCCATTTGCTGTGATTGATTTGCACTTACCCTGGTTTTCACTTAAGAGCTAATTTTTTCTTTGTAGTGTCTGATATGACACTAGTTTCAGTGTTAGGAGAAAAACAGTGCTGATAGCACGCTAAGAGTTTCACTGAGCTTTGAGCAGTGCTGTACAGAGCCATGGACATTTCAGCTTATCAGCTTCTCATAATGTCGTGCCAGTGAGGAGGGCTGAGGACACAAGGAGAGGACAGAACCAGGACAGCTGAACTAAACTAGGCAAAGGGATATTCCATCACATAGGACAATAAATGGAAAATACCTGAAAAAAAAAAAACAGTGAGGAGTTGGCCAGGAGGATGACCTCTGTTAGGGGATTATTTGGACGTTGGTCAGTAGGCTGTGAGCAACAGCTTGTGTATTATTTGTTTTGTGTTTGTATGTGTGTGTATAAATAAATATGAACATACAAATAATGATGATAATTATTATTCTTTCCCACTTCATTTTCTTTCTCAGTAAATAAAATTTATCTCAATGCGTGAATTCTACTTCGCTTTTTTTTTTGTTAAACCACAATAGAACTATGAAATTTCTGGGCAGCACTATGAATTAGCTCCAAGGCTAAAACATTAGTAATCTTAAATTTCTCAAGTCAAAAATATCAAGTCGAAAGTTCAGCAGCAAGTAATCTATACAGCAATCTTGTTGAGAAGTTTTCCTCAGTGGACCAATATGAATGCAATCCAAACTCCACTTCAGAGTTCACTTGGCTAGAGTCTATTTCCTTGTGAAAGTTAAGCATTACAGCATCTTAACACAATCAGCTGTTTTTCAGATAATTACATTTACAATAAAGTTTCTGTCTCTAAAATATTAGATGTATTGTTTGAGTTAAAGAGTACTTATTGAAAACGTAAAAAATGTCATTGTGCTTAATGGGTATTGACCTCAAAGGCTAGTAATGTGGATTAGAACAGTTAATTTAAAATGCTGCTTATGTTAAATTGCTACATATTAAACTATTGGTTATAAATGTGACACACTCCCTTAGGTTCTAGTATAATCTTGGAATAGAGAACCAAGTCTAAAAGGCATTCAAATACCTTAACCTTTGTGGAAACCTTCAGCATTTTTTTATCTGCATTTCATCATTTTGTAGAAGAAAATGGTTAAGTGAAAAGATTTTTTCGGGTCTCTTTGAGCTTAGTCAACTATCAACATAAATTAACACTAGACATTAATTTCTGCAACTAATAGTTTGCCCTATCCGTATTCAGAAACAAACTTTCCACTCCAAGCTTGTCCCTTGTGAACATCAATGCTAAATGCCAGAGGCATGAAAGACACTTGGCAGTAAAAATCACATGATGCAGATTCTACCAAAAAAAGTGTTAAACTACCAGCTAAGCACAATATAATTTCTGTCTTTGTAATACATAAACTGAGATAAGAAATAACTGTTTTGTGGATAAATAATTTTAATCACTGGTTCACAGAGACATAGTTCCTTATGTTTTCTTCTAACTTTCAATTCTTAGAAAAAAATCAGGGAAAGTTAAAACAACTGGAATGGATGGAAACTTTAATTCTATTTTAGTGCTTTTGTGAACAGTGTGAACAAGATGTTCCTCAAGCTGCAGAAGACCCAGCAACATGATATTTTTCATGATGATTATAATTATTTGTTTGCTACACATGCAAGCATTATGCAAACATTACCACTATCTTATATTCTTTTAGAAATCCTTTCAAATAAAATAATAGAACTAAGCAATGGTAGAAAGCAAGCAATCAGCAAAGAGTAGCAGATATCCAGATTGAAACATCAGAAGGAGAATCAGAAGTAGCAATTCACCATGTTTTTATCAGCTCCTCTCATCTATGTCTGATGGCTTTGGTTCTCTCCTAACTGATAATCTCTCTGATAATCTCTCCCACACAGATGTGTTTGTCTGAAAGGGGTTTTCTTAAATTTATGGTCGGGTGCCCACCTTCTCAGTATTTCTTCAGATATAAGCTTCAGTTGCTCTACAGAGGTCACGTCAACTAAAAGAAAAGCAAGAAATAACAAGATCTCTGGGTGACAGTGCTCTGTTCTGATTTTTACTCTATGATTCCTGAGATAAATACATGACAAATCAGTATCTGCTTTAATAGTGAAGATATTGTAGATTTTTTCCTCTTCACTCCTGTTCTTGGACTTCATTACAGAAGCAAAGATTGAACAATCGTGTTTGCTTCTTTTTCTCCTTGGAATAATAATTATACATTGTCATTTTCTCTTCCAGCATGTTATGTTAGGTCTAGTCTTTATACTTTGACTCTACATTTTATATTTGTCTCAGTCTGCAAAAGCCTGGTGTTCCTATTGCTAGTTTAGATTTCAATTAGCATTCTTAAATAGAACTAAAAATAGCAGCTGTCATGTTACATTCTTTTCCATCAGGAACCAAATGTCCTCCACCATTTCTGAACCATAGTTTGTAGGACAATAATCATATACTTTATTTCTTAGTGAAAGAACAGCCACAGTTCTTGGCTTCTTTCTGCATTACTTAATTGGCATTAGTATTTTTTGCAGTTTTCTTTTTTTTATTTTACTTTAAATAGTAGATTGTGTGACTGATATAATAACATACTTCTAGAGATCTGAAAGTTCCTAATTCTACCTAGGATCTCAAAGCATTTAACCCAAGGTAGTCATGAGTTGCTGTCTGTGCAATTCTTACAGACATTAAGCTCCAGGAGCAGATTTCTCTTTAGGTATAATTATGTTTCATTTCCATAAGAGAAAAATGAACCTAAGATTATGACAACAGGGTTATTATCTCCCATTCAGGCTCTGTGACGAATCTTTTATGTGTAGTTAAAACAAATGTATTTTAACATTTTGTCACACTGAATCTTGCCTCTTAGAAGAAAATAGGTTCAGCAGTCTTTGCCTTTATTGCATCAGAATGAAAAGATGCAGCTGAGAAAGAATATTTTTTGGGGAATAAAAAGGAGCTACAACCAGTCACACTACATTCTTCTTGAATAATCCATGAGCCACTGTACCTGTTACTCATTCATGCCACAAACCCATTTCCTCCTGAGATTATAAACATTAAACAACACTTTACAAGAAGACCCACAAAACATCCTTTTTTTGACTTCAGTTAAAAAAATCAAAATTGAATCAACATTTGGAAGTAAAACAAACAAAAAATAATAGGAATAAAAAAAAAGGCATGGTAGCTTTTGAATATATGGATGATTCACTTATATCCAAACTCTCTTAACCTCTATGAGATCTTAATGGATTATTTCATGAGCCAGTAGTGTGCCCAGGTGGCCAAGAAGGCCAATGGCATCCTGGCTTGTGTCACAAATTGCAGTTCTGCCACTGCAGAACTATATAATTAAATAATACACTACCTACAGACATTAGGGATAGCTTTTCAAGTGCAGTTATTTCATCAGAAAATCTGATACATACCAATGTATAAGATGCTAATCAAAGTCCCCTGAATTCATCCAGAAGGTTCCTTTGTCCCCACAAGTTCTGGATCACATCCTTGCACGGATATACACATGCACACACAGAAATAGGTAAGATATTGTCTATGAGTTGTGAAGATGCTTCTGTATAAATTCATAAGACACTCTGTGCCCTCTATCACTACTCCTGGACAGGTGAAATGATCAAGGTTTACTGGCATTTTTGAAGTCTAGAAATATGTTGCAGCTTCTTCAAATGTCTTTCTTCAGGGAGCAGACATGCACTCAATCAGACCAGGAAATGTAGAGCTTTAAACCAGCCCAGTGCCTGTATCTGACGGTAATCAAAGAAGTCTATTAAAAAAAAAAAGTGGGGAAAAGGAGAGAAGGAAGAAGGAGAGAGAAAGAGGCAGAGAAAGGAGGATATAGAGAAATAAACGTGTCTACTGTAGCTTAAAACACAATAATTTAATCGTCACTGTGCAATCAATAAAAATGTAACAGTGTGAAGAAAGCATGACAAACATAGATTTGCTTTGTCTTAAATGGTATGTACTAAATGAATGTTCCCCAAACTGAACAAGATTGACTAGTAAATTAGAAGAAAAATTGGTGTTATTTTACATTTTCTGCTTACCTACAAAAAAGAAACTCATTTGCAAGAAGAAAACTGGAAAATTGCTCTTTTTCTCTGGCAGTCATTCTTTGAGGTCATTCCAAACAGAGGCAATAGGTATATTCTAATGTAACACTACAATTCAGTAGGTGTGTTGTCCTAGGGAATCACACTGGTCTAGTCTTACATTGATATGAATGGATTTCAAAAGACCATTGCCCTACCATTTAATGATTACTTAAAAAAAATGGACAAATATTAAAAATATAAAGCTGAATATGCCTTAATACTACATGGATAGAATCTCATATCCTTATATAAGTATGATAAAGTTAGCAGGGAACCATAAAACTCTTTTGCAAACACTGAAAAGTCAAAGTCTGTAATTATTCCTGATGTTACAGAAGGTTTTCTATATGAATTTTAATTGAAAATGGTCAAACAGTGTACTTCAGAGGCAGAAAATACCATGAGACAACTGTACTTTTTCACTGCTATCTTAGACTTTTATGGGCTTGTCTATTTAACACAGTTTTTTCCTCACCTGAGGCCAGTTCCCATCCTACGAATATCCTATGAATAAATGAGATACAGTAGAAAATTTACACTCAAAATATTTGTTATTTTGTATTCTTTTCGTCATCGGGAAATCATTGCTTAAATAATAAAGCAAATATTTTGTGGATTACCCTACCTTTTGTCTTTTAGAAAAAGAATAAACAAGACCTTATTTGCATTCCCTTTGGATTCACAGAGAATATATTAGCAAGCAGATATAATCTAGAAGAGATTTAATCCTTTATAGGTTATTTATTAGCAGAATAAACAAACAATCTGCCTGGATTTACCTTCATCTTTGCTTGGATTCGCTCAAAATTTCAGAAAAATTCTAGTTCTTTCAATCTAGAGACATCCTTCTGTACTTAATATTTTGCACTGGGATCTTTAAGTCAACAGACTCAAAGATAAACTAGTTTTTTTTTTTCTATAATTCATTCAGTAGCAGTTATTTGAGCAATTATCCTTCAGATCTTATACCCCAAATTATCATCTGAGCTCTGTTATTTTCAAAAAAAAAAAAAAGCAGGAGCTATATGTGGAAAGAGGACCAAAAATTCAAGCCACACCTCTGGAGAGTTTCTAGTTGACTGGAAACTGGCAATCATTCTAACTTTTCAAGAAGGGCAAGAAAGGCAACCCTGTTATTTACAAGCATATTAGTCTTGGTCATGTTTGGTAAATTTATGGAGAAAGTTACGCTGGAAGTTGTTGAAAAATACCTGAAGAACAATGCAGTCATTAGTCACAGAAACACAAATGTACAAGGGGAAGGTTCTGTTTAACTAACTTAGTTTTCTTCTATAACAAGGTCATCCACCTCACTGACAAAAGAAGAGTTGATGCTATCTTTTTGTGATTCGGTAAAGTTTTCGATACTGTTTCTCAAATTTTGCTGAACAAAGTGTCCAGTGTACATCCTCATAAAAACATAATGTGATGGGCGAGTAATTGGCTGATTGCTTGGACCCAGCAGGTTATAGTAAATGGGTTTACGTCAAACTGATGTTTGGTCAATACTGGAGATCCCCAGTGCTCCATTTTAGAGCCAGTTCTCTATAGCATTTTCACAAAAGACTGAAGTTCTTCAGTTTGTTCAGCCAAGACAGAGGAGAGGCTTCATGGTGGTTTACAGCTCCTTACAGGGAGCAGAAGCACAGTGCTGAGCTCTGCCCTCTGATGACAGTGACAGGGCCCAAGGGAATGGCATGGGTTGGATTAGGCTGGATATCAGGAAAATGTTCTTCAGCAAGAGGGTGGTCATGCACTCAAAAAGGCTCCCTACAAAAATGGTCATGGCCTTGCTTGCCAGAGTTCAAGAAATGACTGAGAACATTGAGTCATGTGATCTATTTTTGGGTAGTCCTGCATGGCGCCAGAAGTTGGACTCAGTGACCCGTCTGGATCCCTTTCAACTTGATGAACAAAATCCACAGAGCAATGTAAATGATATGCTAGCTGACACGATCATCTTTAAAATAATTGTAGGATTTTTTTTTTTCACCCCCTAGAAAATATTGGGATTTGTCCTTTTGCATGTCACCTTAAAATGCTATGGAAATCACTTTTCTCTAGAAATGCTTTTACATACAAGAATGATATTTGTTGAACATTTCTTTTTAAGGTGCAGCTGCCAATTGTGTTTCTCAGAGAAAACAAGTAATAAGGTATGTGCACTGTGTTGAATGGCAAGAAATTCAGGATGACTGAAATCTGCTGTACAGGTTATGATACAGTATGATTGAAGGATTTATCAATCTATTTTGGCACCTCTTTTTAAGATGTCCTATCAATCTACTTTGACATCATTTAGCTTAGTGTTTTGAAGGGACTTTCATGTGAATACTTTTGTTTCTTTTTTTAATGTGAACTTTACATGGAGTGGACTGTATTTCACATTCTTACAGTTCACAGTCCTGCTTCTGCAAGTATTTATTAAATTTAACAGAAATTTAAAAGTGCGGAAAAACAGATTTGTTTCTAATTTTTGAGATTAATTCTTTGCACAAGGGAGAGTTTGTGCTGGCTACATTTGAGAATTCCTTTTCCCCCTCAGGAATAATAAAACATAGTCTGTCCAAAACTATAGTATTCTTTAGAAAGTCTGAAATTACATCAGCTACTACAGATAGTTCAAAGACTTAAATGTAAACTTGCTTATTGGACATAGTTCACAATATTCAAGGCTTACTATAGAAATTTCATGTCATACCTGCAAATAAACAAAGCTCAGGACTTATATAATAGAAAAATACATATGCTGACCTTTAGTAGTAAAAAGCCTCTTCCACATTTCAGTAAATCTCAACAGCTAGAGAAGCTTAAAATATCCCCAATGATGCTAAGTTATTCACTTGCTTGTCAAGTTTCTGCAGTGAATCTGAAATAAGATCTCTAACAAAAAAATGAAAACACATGTATTTTTGAGTGTATACATGTCAGCTTCTCTTGTAATAGGCACAGCACATGTATATCAAAAATAATTCCAATGTTTCTTGATAGGATATTGATTTCTGACAGGGGTCATGTTGATTATACTCATCAACAGTACATCTACATATATCTAATTGTAGATAAGGATAATAGCTGTAGTATTTTGTATGGAAAATAAGACAACTATTTTGTTTAGCAGTATTCTGAATTTACTGTATTAAAAGAGGCTGGAAACAGAAAGGAAACGTTGACAAAGATAAAGCATCTCCAGAGACAATACCAAAGGTCCTTCAGACCATGAACCAGTCACTCAAAATTCCCGAGCTACCTGTCTCTGGCACACTTAACATACATTCTTCCCCCCAAGGTCAGTAACTTAGGCTAAAAGCATACAGTAATAATTTGCAGAGAGAAAGGTGCTCAAAAGGTGCCAAAAGACAAACAGAAGGTAAGTTAATTCTCTCAGTCAGAATCATCCTCAGGGCTGGCTTGATCTTCCATTTGCAAAAACGCATCCAAGCACAAATTAAAATATTGCTTTTAGCCTCTGAGATTGAGACCTAGCACACCTCAAATGCACAGGAACTATGATAGAATAGTTTTCTTACATCTATAAAAGATTTCCGATAATGACCCTGAGGTCTTGCCCAAGCTTTCATGCTCAACCTATGAAGCAAATAGGTCAGATTCAGTGCCACGTACAGCTAACACTCATGATGCCTCCCTGGAAAAAAAACTCCAACTTACTCCTACACTTCATGAACTGCTCCTCTTCCAGGACAACCGTGTTCTTCTGATGCTGCCATTATCTTCAATGGCTGTTCAAGGTCTTGAGAGGAAGAGGCAAGGGATTATATAAATCATTAACAGCTGGGTGTATTTATTGTTAAGATATGTGTCAGACTGGACTGTGACTAATGGAGGACTGTATCTAGTAGAAGTGTTTGTTCCTCTGGATTTGTAGGTAAGTCCTCTGGATCAGATTCATGGCTGATGTCTCCAGCAGCAGTGGAACTAACAGAAAAGGCTGCTCTCATCAGCATGCAAAGTAGCTCTGGTTTGAATTACAAAAGCCTTCTACAAGAGGAAAATCCCATAGATGTAATAAAGAACAACATGTAGCTGCAACTTTTCCTTTCCATTTTTGGTATCCCCAGTCACTATATAAGTCCATAAAAAGGTGAGACTGCCAGAAGAAATTAGAAGAGCAAAGAGGAGATCTTAGACATGATGTAGAGTCTGTCTGAACCCATACAGCTTGCAAAAATCACATCTGGGAGCAATGTTTCCAGGTATCTGAAACCAGATTGAAGAAAACTGTGGAAAATGTATTATTGGGAGCAATTAGGTGCTACTAGAGGATTGGATTAGGTGATCTAGTGGGACTTTACCATTTCTGATTTCTTTGATTCTTTGACTTACATTTCCAAATGCTTTAGTCCCTGAGGGAGAATACTGAAAAGAAGTTAACATGATCAAGTAGTTAGTAACATGGTGTTTTTAAGTTTTAGTGGAATATTTTTTTCAGTAACTGTTTGCTAGATATGTTAAAAATGCCACAGAATTATGCATATTATATACTGAAATATTAATGCTGGCTGGAAGTGTAAGGATGATGTTGGAACTAAGTAAAAAACTGTGCACTTGACTGAGCCAGTAAAAGCCAAGATGACAGGTTTTATTTTAATTTAATAAAATCTGAAGGTAGTACTGTGAAAATCTTGCCAAAGCTGCCTGGCACACTGCCTTGAAGGGAGTCATTGATAGTCCCCTTCCCTTTTACTGTATTAGGTTTGCCATTTGCTCCCCATTTAACATAAAAAACTAATTTCCCAAATAGCGGGATTCCTCAGTTGTTTTATCCTTCTCAGCTAGCATCTACATTTTATAAAGCATTTTACTGAAATTAGGGTCCCTAAATCTTGCAGCATGAACAATCTGCATTTTACTAAGAAATGTCTTTCCTGAATTCAATATGATTTTGAAAGTCAGGAGCAACATTTAATTACATGCTACTATGGAAAAGTAAATGGATAGTAGTAAATACTTTTGAGACCTTAAGGGGGCAAGTATAAAAAAAGCATTTTTAAGATTTTTTTGTCTTTTTTTTTTCCTGTAAGGTTGTAGAGACAGGAGTCTATCAAACTAAAGGGTAGACTAAGAATTGTTTGATTTAAACCAGTGTTTTAATTGACTACTCAATGTTTTGCATCCATTTCAGGTATAAAATTATCAATACAAATCAGTAAGAACATTAATTTAATATAATCAAAGCCATCCAAAATAAGATTATGATCCTAGTATACATCCTCCTCTTTTATTTCAGTTAATGAAAAACTTAGAGCACCTAAGCATCTCTTGTCCCAGAAATTTACAGCTTTCTGCAACCTTCAGCTCTGTCAGAGTTTTTTTTTGTCAGCAGTTTCTCCTCTCTCATACACAAAATATTCATCCCAATATCTGCTCTATTAGGCTTCCCATCTCAGATTACACATATTCCTCCTCTGTTTCCAGGCAGAAGCACTATTTCCTTAAAATAAGGAAGTTCATATAAACACGCTTAAGAAAATCTTCTATCTTTTCAAATATTTTATCATAGAAGGTCTTACAAACTATATAAGATGGTGAAATATTCAGAGAAGTCCTGTTTTCCAGTCTATCTCATAGGCCTTTATATCAAACTGTCACTCTTTCTCATAAGTACCTTTGGCAAATGTTCTCTCAAATTTCTTATCCAAGAATCCTATATATTTACCTAAGCTTTGAGAAGGTGTAAATTACAGCCTTCATTAAGCAGGTTTTGTTAGTTGGACTAGGAATGTCTGCAAAGTTATTTCCAAAGGTTATGGACAGAGGAGATAAAGAGGGAGCAAATCTGCACTCTGCACCCTAGCTTACTGCTCAAGTCACTTGTTTAGCAGCTGTTGTAAATTGAGTAACAGCAATGGCAGAATCAACTTGTCCATACTTTTAATTCATTGCATCTCAGAATATTGCCAGTGGGCAGGGCTCTCAGTTCAGTGAGGCATGATGTGTTTGCTCATACCGATGGATCCACCAACAGTGAGCAATTTTACAATTCATTACAACTGTTCTCTATAATAAAAAAGAACGTTTCCTCAGATCCTTCACTTTGTTTCAGTTACCCAGAATGCGTGGATTTAATAACCATTTGCAACATTGATTCCAGCCCAGATGGAAATTCTTACAACCAAAATTGAGCCGTTGCATAACGTTATCTTTCTGACATCATCGTACATGCTGTATTGAACAGTACGCTTCATAGCCAACATAATGGGAGGGCACAACCGAAATTAAATAAGGAAGAGTCTTACTGTAATCAAATTGCAGCTCTCAGTGTGAATATCATATCTACAGCACCTAAGGTGAATGGAAGCATGCAAACATGTTTGTAGTGTTCACAGCAAACCAATTAAGACTTCAGGTTCCCTATTAGCAGTGATATCATTAATCTATTCAAGCCATCAGTGACCTCCTTTGGTGTTTTCCTGATTGCTCACAAAATGGGAGTCTCCCTATGGTTTTGACCATACCAGATGACAGCAAATAATTTCAAAGACATTTAATTCTTTCATATCTAAATTTTAGATATTGTACTTTACCTTCCAGTAGTTTTAAGGCAATAGACAGACCCTTAGTATAAACTGCCATTGCTTTACTGATGTCAGTAACAATTTCTACTATATGAGAACTTGTCCAAAATTTAAATTATACATTTTAGACAAATATAGCCAGATTAGAGTATATGAAGAGATAAGGAAATGCAAAACTTAATAAGGTGAAAAAAACATGTTCCACATTATAAGATGCTATTCACATTATAAATTACTATAGCAGCAAAGAGATATAGATATGTCACCACTATGGCCAAAATTCAGCCTATCTGAAAATGATTTTTTTTTTCTATGAAAGGCAGCATTTACTCCAGTTGCTGGAATTTTATTTTTCCTGTATCTATTCAATTTTATTTGTCCATATGACTCAAAGGTAGCCCATTCATTTGCCTATCTTTTCACCACTGTCATTTGTATCATCAGTTCCAGTCTCTTTACCCAAAAGTCTAAGAAGAATCATGATAAAAAAAATGGGAAAAAGATTGACTCTTTTAAAAAGGTATAATCTAAGACATTATTTATAAGCTTGCATCCTTAATAATGTTTTAATAAACTAATAAAGATGCTTGAGTTATATATAGAACATTAACAATGTGGCATGTATTTAATGATTATTACTGTGGCCTGTTCCAATCTTTTTTTTTTTTCCTGCAAAATGTAAGACCTATGCTGTAGACTTTAGCCTGAGGAGCTTTAAACTCAAACAAATTAAAAGCATGTACATTATGTTGTCTGGGTTGGATACTTTAGACAATACAACAATAGAAGTGACATGATATGCTGAAGTGGGCATTCATCAGTTCATTTTAATGTGAGGTCCTCAGCTGCAGTAGCTTAGAGATATCCAGCTATTGAGGAGTCTCTGTTCAAGAACAGACAGAGGGAGGCCTTTTATGAAGCCCAGACTAAGAAAAGCTTAATCAGACTTGCCTGTCAATCCAGACTATCCTCACTATGAGTTTTATTTTACTTAAAACCTTTATAAAATTCACTATTATCCATACGGAACAATCATCACTGAGGAAAATGGGTAATTCCACCCTAGTGTTATCTTTGGATATACTAAGCTGATTTCCCAGCTGGTGCAAGTTAAGTTACGGCAGTTATATTAAACTATGCCAATATACACTAATTTAGAATGAGTTTCTTCATCATTAACATGGGTATTTTAGGAAACCAATTTGGAACTATACATTATGTATATTCCCCTCTCTATTCACCATCTCCCATCTGATATTTGATTGGGATATTGATTTCCTCTTATTTAAAAAAAATTAAAATCATCCCACTCACCTCTTTTTGCCCTCCACATTCTACAGCTGCAGAATCCCACCTGGATTAACAAATTGATTTATTGATAATAAACACATTGATCTTCTTTGCCCTTCTCCAATCTGTTCAGCTCAAATTTCTCTATCCCCAGTTTTTTCCTCCACGGCATTTTTTAATTTTAGCTGCTCTCCACTACCAGTTCAATTCTCGTGGGTACCCTCTTCAAAGATTCATCTACTGTTTTTCAAAGTTAAATTCTACCAAACACCTTCCCAGCTTGGAACAAAAACATAAGTGCCAGTGCCAGTGTCAGCAGCAGTCCCCTTGCGTGCTGAAGTGCTAAGATAAACAGGTCAATGCAAAAGGAGATATGATCCACTAGTAGACTTCGAGACATTTGAAAGGGCAGGATTGGCTTAAAATAAAATCCCTGCAGCCCAGCTCTAGGCAACTGCATTGATAAATTTCTCTCTATATGGGGTTACTTGGGTGGAAGAGGTGTTACACATCCAGCCAGGTGTTACTAGCTGATGATGATGATGACAAAATAAATTACTAGAAAGTTACTTTACTATAAAACACACACTAAAAATCAAACTCAGAGACAAAGCACAAGAATTAGACACTCCATTAGAAAGACAGACTGTATACAAAGCACTTAATACCTCAAAATGTTGTGTTTCTAAAGCTGATCATCAAGATTAAACATTCATATCTCTCTAGCACCTAGAGATCAACTAGGTTACAATTCTAGTTGTAGTACAAAGTGACAGTCCCTTGACAAAAGCCTAGCTGTAAAGCTCCTTCGTAGCAGTTTGAGATTTCATAATTTGTTTTCACTATAAGTGGAAACAGAGAGAGAACAAGAGAATGGCACTGCAATCAAGATACCCATTGAATGAGTGGAGATACTGAGGCGAATGTGGGCACTGCATTTTAAGATTCAAGAATCTTATCAATTCTGATAAATATCTAAAGAGTAGGAGTCAGGTGAATACAGCCAGGCTTTCCCCCCTCCTCCCCAGTAGTGGATGAGGAGCAAAAAATAAAATAAAATTAATGGGCTCACATAAGGCTGATGTTCAGCCAATAGTAGCATTCGTCAGGGCTCTTTTTTTTTTTTTTTTACGGCAAATTGTCCCATAAAGAACTTGGATGTAAGATCTAGAAGGTATTTTGATCAGGTTTGCTGATGGTAGTGAATAGGGAGGATTTGTTAACCCCTTTGAGTGTGGAGAGGCCTGCATAAAGACCTAGACAAATTAGAGATCTGGGCAATCACCAACTCTCACCCCACCTGTGCCTGGACCTGTCCCTTTTGGCAGAAGTTCTGATACTCAGACCCCTCAAGGTTCAGACAGTGCACTGAAGATCACTAACTCAGTGGATTCCTGCCTGTTTGTCCTTTACTGGTAGACCAAGTTGACCAAAGTAACACTGAACACTGGGTCAGACACATGCCACTGAGAAGTGTGGAATAGGCATATAGAAGTGGACAACATTCCTGCTTTAATCTGCAGGAAATTATTAAGATAGTCTTGCGCTTCTTGGAAATATCAGGGAAAACAGGAAAACTACAGGATGGATCTAAGGTCAAAGTGTAAGCTGCTACAGCTCATACATTGTTGCTTCCTGGACAAAAGCTCATTAGAAAACAAAATAAAAACCAAACTAAGATGCACAAAATAAATCAAAATTAAGTCACCTGAATATTCAAAGTTTTTCATGAAAGTATTTACATGAGAATATAACATATAGATCATTAATTTCTGGAAGGGTGTGAAAATCAGATGAATATGTTCCCCACCATCTTTCAGAATGGTAGGGAAGCTACAGTGAACACGTAAAGAGTGGTTGGGATTTGGTTATATGAAATCTTGAATGATTTCAAGATAGAAAAGGATGGTAGAAGTCTTAGAGAAGAAAAGGAAAGAAAGGACATAAAAAGAAACTGTTGGATTGACATTGAATTTTAGCCAGTATCAAACCAGTATTTTCTGTTGCACACTAAAGTAAGAGCTCAGGTTTCTCTAGATGAAGGATTGGACATAGCCAAAATGCCATTTTTCAGGTGAAAACAGCATCACCACAATCTAAAGGAGATCAACAACAGAGAATAAATCCCATGTTCATCGAAACTACTTGTGTCCCCTGCACAATCTCACCATCAAAGAACTAAACTACACTTACAGAAGGAAATAATCCTCACGTAGGAAAACCTTTCGCATTTATCACTCTATGTAAAGAAACGTAGACATTACAAATGCATAGAATTACATTACATACAGTGAATTGGAGTATAATTTGAACATCCATTGCCTACAAAAATAAAAGAAATAATGCAGGGAAGTCTATGAAATGTCACAGTGCATAAAAATGGGAAGCACCTGTTTCTTCTGGCATGAAGTACTGAAATGGATATTGCAACCACTTCAAGATTATGTTTTTTTTT
>JAPSGF010000009.1:1436100-1446754 GCA_035772895.1 Perdix hodgsoniae
AGTTTAATGTTAAAGGGAATTGCAACAACATTGCTAAGTGTGTTTTGTAAGTCTTATTAAAAAAAACCCGAAATCTCACATTCTGAGACACATCTTGTAAAACTGTACATATTCTTCATAGCGGTTTACCTTTAAAATCTCATCAGATTTTCAGCTTCTCCCAAAGTATATACATAAAATAGTCGTTAAAATATTTTATATGAATCAGATAATTATATCCTAAAGGCTATCTTACAGTTAACATGAAATTACACACTGATTAAAGATTCACTATGCTTCTTGATTAGTTTTCAATATAGTTCTTCATAAATTGCACTGATGTGTCTAGCTTTTGATATTGTCTACACTATTACAGAAATAGACTCCCAAGCTGGTCCATCAGCTCAGCTTGTGATTTCACCCAGGAAATTATGAAGACATCACTTTGTCACTCTTTAGAGATTCACATGCACATTGAAGTGCTGTTAAAAAAATAATGTTGCATCACTGAGTGTATTAGAGTTGGATGGATACTTTTAGCAAAAAAATCAAGCATTGCAGAACTCTTGTTCAGGTTTTAAGATATTAACCACAGGCTTTTCAGCTGGTAACAAATGTCAAAAGTTTAGAAAATCTGTGAACATCTGATAAAAAAAAAATTTACCTGAAAAATATTACAGAGACTGACGATATCAGGTGAATCTGGAATGCTTCCTCTTCTAATGCCTCCAAGCTCAGTTTGTCTACTTACAACATAGCAATTCTTAATGTTTGTGGGTTTTGTGTTTTTTTTTGTTGTTGTTGTTTTTAAGATCCAAATTCCTTATTATATATCATTCTACAGTATTTATTAGCTTTGCATTATATTGACACTGCAATGTGTCAGCAGAAATATCTTTGTCACTAGAGGGCAGCGATCATCTTCTAGAGAGCCAAGAGAGTTCATCATGGAAATCAAATTCTGACAGTAGTCACAGAGGACATGATTCTGGATCAGTGGACTATGTCTCAGCTGTACTAATTTTCAATAGAAGTAATTAGCAGCTTTCTGAGTTTTTACCTAGGGATCAAATTATGACTGGCTGCTTTGTAGGCAGAATACACAGACTTAGTGTGGACTGACCAATGATGTTCAGAAAAAATATTTGAATGTCACTAATGCACTTGAACCGAGAAGAGACTCACCTACATTTTTCAGTGAAAGGTGTCTCAGAGCAGACTGATGAAACAGGAGCACTAAATGTGGTCACAATGCTACCGAAAGCCCAGTCCCATTTTATGTTTCTTGCATTATAGGCAAAGTTATGTGTCCCTGCTAAATGCCTTTTGCTGACCATAGCTAGGAATATGTTTGTGGGTAAGACAGAGAAGCAATGAAGTCCTGCTTTGAAGTATTCACCCCCTTCCTGGTATTCTGGTACAGGACAGTAGGTCATTGCATCCCTGACTGCAGAAATGATAGTGAGGTGAGCAAACAAAGCTCAGTAACTAAACAAGAACTAGACTTTCCTTCTACCCAAAGCTTCACACTGACCATGGGCGACTTGCAAGGTTTGACCAATGAAAAGATCCTGCACAACTAGCAAACATGTATTTAGCCTTCTTACTACTTTTTGAGTTAAGTTCCCTTAGCTTATCTGTGACAAAACAATCCTGTATCTCACATACCTGATTCGAATATTTAAGAATAAGAAAGGATGTTATATTGGAAATCTGTTCTTAATCACTTCCTTGCTTTGTACTACTGACAGTTTTGTATGTTACAAACATTTTACAAGATGTAAAATAGTTTTACTATTACATTCTGTATCAGATTGCTCAAATTCCATTGCATGCACAATAGGGGTCTCAACAAGATAATTATAAGTGCTGTAAGGATAGAAGGCAGCAGATACAGTTGCCTTAAACCAGTTTCAGAACACCAAAGAAAAGTAGCATTCACAGTCTAGTAACAAAGAAGGAATTGCTTACCTCTTCCCAAGATCATGGCTCACCAAACATTCCAAAGGCAGCAATCTCCAAAGAGAAAAACAAGCCTTGTGCTTTCCACCCCTTAAATGAAGTTGGGGGAGCAGTGGAGCCAGGGTCCACCCCTTCTGGTTACACAGGTGAATTGCTTCCATCTGTGCTCCCAGAGCTGGCCACACCTCTTCACAGGGTGCTCAATCACTAGTTCAGACCATGATCTAACAGTTCCCATATACACACCTGTAAAAGAGAGACCAAAATTAAGTCTGTGTAAGATCAAAATGAAGCTTGGATACTCTGGAAATATCCTTTAAACTCTCATTAAGATGCCATTCTGAAAATTTAACGTATACATCACTTTTCTTATACACAATAAACAAAGCTCAAAATCTGCAGATCTTGAGAATTAAAAACAAAACCTATTCAAAATAGAATAAGGTTACAATGAAAAGAGAAAATTAGCATAGCATATATAGACACACACAAATATAAATGGGGGAAAAAAAAAAAGGGGGCATGATGAAATGCTTATTTATTTATTTATCTACATGCGTACCTTTCATTCAGATGGAAACACTAGTGGAGTACATTATACTGAAAGTGACCACTAAAATTCTTGGTGTAGGAAAGGGTGGAAGGTAACACATACAGAGGAATATGTAGTATTTGTTTTTGTATTCTTTCCACTCATATTAATCAGAAAGCAATCTGAGTTTCATATGGGTGTATATGGGGAAGGAGAAGACATTTAGAACCCTGCTCACATTCTACATTTCTTATCTTTGATATGCAGACAACCTGGAAACATAGTGATAACTGGCACTCACTCACTTCTGTAGGGTAAAAAAACTCTACAGGTCTCTCCACCAGAAGTAATAGCAATTTTCCCTGTGTAGGAAAATCTAAACCTCACTAAGGTCTTGACTGTTTGTGTTGAATTTCCCTGCAATTAGCAGTCCTGGCTCCAAAGGAAAGTACTGCTGCACTGCTATGTTAGGTAGCACATGTGTCTTGTCTCATAGCGTACAAAGCATGATCACAGGTGAGGGGGCTGGAGAAATGTCTCCCTTGCTCATTTTCATGAAAACCTCACATCTCTCCTTACTATACCAGCAACTTTCTCCAGGAGAGCAGCTGGGGAAATGTCCCAGTACCAGAGTGACACACATTTCTCTTTCACATCTTTTAAGAGGTGGAGAGTGCTTCCCTCTCACCCAGGCAGGGTTCCTCTATGCCCAGTCCTACATTAATTCCTGACATGGTTCAAAGTCATGGAGAGTAGATGACAAATACTTAAGTGCTGAAGTGAGTTATTGTGAGGACCTAGAGAATACTGCAGGAGTGGAGGATGAAGTTGTATTCTCTTAAAGGAAAAGCACAAAGAAAACATAATTGCTTGATAAACAGTTTAAATGACGAGAATGGGAAAGAAATTTTCGTATTCTCAGATCCTGTATTGAAAGGTTTTTCCTGATTAGAAAAAAACGTTTAGGCAAAAATACAAAGAAATAAAAATGCCTCTCTTTGGGAGCATGGGGAAAAGGTATTACATTAATTTTTGCCACTGAAGGAAAACAAGTATTTTTTGGTTCCATGGTATAATAGGATTTGCATTCTTTTCTTCTTCTTCTTTTTTTTTTTTTCCCCCACTGATATATTATTTAAACACTTTTTATTATTCTAGATTTCATACAATGAATTTTCAATGCCTAATATAAAAACAGAAAACAAGCATGCTAGCTGTTTTTATTTTTTAATGTGAACCAAAACCTAGATGCAGTGAAAAAAGCAAGGTATCAGAGTTATTGCATTTTCTATCCAACTGTCACTTTAAAAATAATTTAGAGAGCTATATTTTATTTATAATAAGGTGAACAATTTATGATTCTTTCTGTGTGATATCTTTAATTATCTTTTTACTCCCGGGTTGCCTAATTTAAAAGAAAAAACAAAGAAATATTTTAAAGAATTATCTTTATGTCCAGATGCTTAATGACATTTCATTCTGGCTTCTTACAAAAGAATGTGCTTAAGAAGCAGATTTTAAAGTGAAGGAGCAACCAATGTGTGTTTTATTACATCATCATAATGACTTTTTAGTATGTCTTTAATCCTCCCACTCAACTAATAAACTAATTCAAACAAAGAAAAACCCTTCAGCATGAGCTTCTGTTGGTTTGAAAGCCATGTGGCACACTAGATAGTGCCTAAATATGAACTATAGACTTGTGATAAATTCAGAGGATAAATGAGGTACTTGTAAAATGCACTGTAAACCATTTGGCCAGCACAAGATTACAGTACATTCCTACCTGTCTGTTATGTAAATGTACTTTTCTATAAATTTTTACTAGTTACAGACTAGATGCAATTGTCCATGCTATTTGTATCCTTTTGTGGTCCCCAAGTTATTACAGTAAATAGTAAATAGTATTATGTTATAGCAGATAGTAAATGATTTTCTCTATTGTGATGAAGAAAAAGAATGATGTAACATACAAAATATTTTGTGAACATTGTGGAATTACTATTCAACATTTACTTCCCTTGAAAATATCTAAATTATTTTAAGATGCAAAATCTTACTCATTCACATTTGACTGTTAACTAAAGCATGCAGATCTTGAGGAATATTTTTTTTTCTCCAAATGAACAATCTGTTAGCTTTTAATATGATCAGCAACTGAAGACCACTTAGGTTTGCGACAAAATTAAATTTCTTCTGAATAGTGTTTAATTGCATTTGCACAAAAATATGTTTAGAGGCAGTATTGGTCTAACATCAACAGAAATGCAAGCTCTCGAGAGAGACAGAATGAATGTACTCTTTCCCAAATAGGAAAAAGGACAAAAGGAGCAGGATCTTACTTAGCTCAATGGATTTTTAACAGTATTCTTATGAGATGCCTGAATTTGGTTCAGTTATAGAAAGCATGTTTGATATATGAGAGAGTAAGCATGAGGGCAGGTTCAAAAAAAAAAAAAAAAAAAGTGTCTGACATAGAAGCGTGCATGAAGCAAAGGTGTATCACTGGATTCCCCCATGCTGAAAAAAATGTCACCCATTGACATTCATCAGTGTTTGCTAAATATCTGTGGAGACCAAACAGTGGATGTCAATGCTGTGAGGCACAGGGTTGTGCATTTCAGCAGTGTTCAGAGCAAAGTGAGTCACCTCCACTGGTTCAGATATTCATGTGTGGCACATGGGCTCTTGTTTCATTGCTGGCGAAAATGTCAGCAATGGTGATGATTGGTAATGACTATGTTGAAAAATGGTGTTTTGTAGCCAGGAATTTTCTCTATCATATAGTATTCTCATGCAGTTTGTATCTGTAGTAGTTTCCATGGAAATAAATAGGAGGCTCTACTTTTGGAGCAAACTACATATAAATAGCTATACACTCAAATAAGCATCACATCACATTACCATATAGATTTCTTTGGGTTTTAAGTGGTCAGCATTTTTGTGGTAACATTAATAGTTATTACATATTTAAATGGGCACTCTGTGTTTGTAACTGATTGACAAGATCAATAATTTTAAGATCAAATACTAACAGCAGTCTGTTTTTTTCTTTAATCGCTGTCTTTTTGTTTTATACCCATGCCTACAGCAAGATCCTGTTTTCTGTATGTAGACAGAGCTTCCTGCTGTGTGCTGTCGAAGGAATGAGAAGACAAGATGGAGAATCAATTTAAGAAAAAAAAAACGTTGACAAAGCTTTGCTGTAGATCAATGGAGTCTAGCTAGTTAAAATATCTTTGGTAGCAGAGACTTTTACAATCATGAGCTTGAACATGATAAGTTTGATTTTATAAACAGTATTTTGCCAGATGAAAAAAAATTGCATGCAAATACTATTAGTGTTTTGACAGCTGAATATCTTTTGGCTTTGTTGTGAAACAATAAAAGTAGCTTTGAAATACATTTTCTTAATATACAGAAAATCTACATTTTATTGGCACTATTATTTTAAAAGAGAGTGTTTATTTAAGATGGAGCTTGTCCATTAGTGTAGAGCCAGCAAGCACAATTACAAGTGGAGAAACCTAACAGCACGCAGTACACAACTCTGTACTTAGGGGATTTTTTCATTGACTCACTTAGTATTTTATCACTTATTTGTTTAAACAGGTTTCATAGCAAACACTGGATGTGTACAAACTGATATAAAGCACACAGCTTTGCCAGCAGATTTATCCATATATCTGATATTTATTTAATTGGGTTCCACTCAATTTGCATACCAGCAGTAATTAGTTGTTTCAAAATTCCTAAAAGCATTGAGTAAAAATATGATTTTTTTTTTCTCCAGTACTGAACAGTCTTGTTCAGCACTAACTGAAATACTCTTAATGCATTATAGGCATCAAAGCCTTTGGTGTTGAAGACATCTTCCTTAGATATTTAGGAACTATGTCTGGATTAAAATATTGCCTATTGATTTTATCTGCTCTAGCAGCAGGTATAAATTTGTGATTCAAAGCATGATAGCTTCAAAACTGGAGCAAGGAAATGGATTCTTAAGAAATCAGAAAATTAAATACATGTGGTGTGGATAATAAGATTGCTTAATTCCAGACAAGTTTCCAGAAGTATCTGCTGATTTTAAGTGTGTTCAGTGGGGGATACTAAAACAGAGATAATTTAAAAGGGTCAAGTTCCCAGGAAAATTAGACATTCTCTTCTGAAAATCCATCTCTTATAGACATTTTTTCAAAATCTAAATACCTTTCAAAACCTTAGTTAGCAATTAGTGTTAATCACTGCAGGCTATATGCCATTGGTCTCTGGCACTGTTACAAAATTTACTGTATCTATAGAAATTTTGTCTTTTGAGTGAAAAAGGGTGCTGTGGGCTCTAAAATGTTGGATTTATTGCATACTAAATTACTTCAGATTCACTTCTGTTTCTGTAAAGATGAGGACAATGATATTTAAAAGAACTCACAATTTAGAGTGAACATCTGTAATGCCATTGGGAAGACAACTGAAATTATAGAAGGAACCCAAAGCTATAAAAGTATAAATACTTACACAGAAAATGTTGCCACTATAGCCACTAATTATTGTAATTCAATATATTAGTATGTAAAACCCTCATCACTCTGATCGAATATGCCAGAACATACCTAGGTGCACATTTGTATATGTGTACTAAAACAGTTACAGGTTATTCTCTTTTCTTTATGTCCTTATCTCTGAGCAACTATGACTCAGCTGGGATTCTCTGCAACTATTTTATCTTTTATTCTCTGCACCTCATACTTCTATGGCTTCAAGTAAGGAAACTAAAACAGAGGCAGTGAGGTGTCATGAAAACAAACTGCATTATCACACAGGACTACCTGAAATTGTACTGTTTGATTAATACAGGTAAATTACTGAAGCATTCTCTGCCTTCCTTTACCAGCTTAATTTAGATCATCTGTTTTCCTTGGAAAAATACATGTAAGTTTCACTTAAGGGAAATCATGTGTTTGTACATACTATGTGTTTTCATTATTTTAAGTACAGGAGATAGAGGAAAAGCTATCAAGCCACTTGCACTAGGTTTTACTCTTAAAAACACAACTGTGATTCTGCCTCTAGGTGGGCTTCAGATTCTTACTCATTTTAATACTGAATGCAAATATGGCCAAGAGGGGAACATCTGTTTTTTCCTCCTTGAATGGGAAAAGTTTTGTTCACACTGAGTGCACTTTTATGGGAGTGCACCTGTATAAAATAGGTAATTTTGAGTAATAATATTTCTCATAAGTCATTAAATTTAACATTGCAAATTGTGGGTGCAAAAGATCGTGAGTCCCTTGATGTTTAGATCTTGACATTGGCAACAGATTTTCTACAGAATCAGTTTCATTAAAAATACAATCACTAGTCATTTCTTTTACAAAGATACTTCCCTATATAAATTAATGATGCACTCTTGTTCTCTTTAAGCCTGCCCTCCAGAAACAGTGGAAGGAGTCTGCAAGCCACACAGAATAGAAGCAACATTAAAGGTGCAAACTATATCCTCTGTTCATCTTAATGAGGTGTTAACTTCTAATCCTAGTTGGGACCATTAATATACTTGCTTCATTAAATGGAGCAGTTGAAGAACTACCTTAACTCTTTCACTGCATATAGAATCATAGAATCATTTGAGTTGGAAGGGACCTTTAAAGGTCAGCTGGTCCAACTGCCATGCAATGAACACCTACATCTCAATCAGGTGCTCAGAACCCCATCTAAGCTGACCTTGAATGTTTCCAGGGGTGAGGCATCCACCACCTCTCTGGGCAATGTGCTCCAGTGCCTCAGTACTCTGACTGTTAAAAAAAATAAAAATTAAAAATAAAATAAAAATTATATCCAATCTAAATCTCTCTTGTTTTAGTAAACAAATTCACCTTCAAAATGTGGTTTAAGGCTCAATAATTGCTCTTAGAAAAACAAAACCAAAAGCTCAGACTTAAAATATCTAGTCTAAGGAAGACATCTTGTAAAAAATAAAGAAGACATGAAAAAAAAGTATTTTGAAGAAAAAGCAATGGTTTACCTAGAGCTTGCATGTAGAATCACTTTCTATAAATTTTTCTTTATCTGACATATCTAACTATTGATCCACAGCATTGAATACATGGTTATAACAGAGTTCAACCAGTAAAAAACAGCAACATCCTGATTTCCTGAAATATACTACTACAATTGAATATAGCAATTATTTCCCTTTTGGCACTTTCTGCTCATTTCTGAATTGTTCTTCATTCTACATACATATTGGGAATTTATCCCAAAGCTGACATCTCCCTATAAAATGAAAGAATAAAAAATCCCCAAAGCTTCACCTTTGTCTACTGATAGGTCATACTCATTTTTTTTACGTTGTAGCAAAATAAAATGAAATCAGTCTGGTAAATATCTATAGGCAGCCATCAAAAAGAAAAGTGGCTTCTCCGTTCTAAGAGAAAAGTAAATTCAAGCCTGACAAAGCTGTCACTAGACGGAACCTTCCAGTCCTACTTATTTTTAAATCAAACAACCAGTGGTAATGAGGTGATGTGAGTCTCAGGAAGCAAAATCAAACAGCAGAAGCTATATCTTGGGAAACATTCTCAGTTTGCCGGGTGGTCTGCAAGAGCACAGAAACACAGACCTTTCTGTTTTCAAGGCTTGAAAAGTTTATCTTTTAACGTGAGTAAA
The DNA here is from genome assembly GCA_035772895.1 of Perdix hodgsoniae. Taxonomy (NCBI): domain Eukaryota; kingdom Metazoa; phylum Chordata; class Aves; order Galliformes; family Phasianidae; genus Perdix; species Perdix hodgsoniae. The sequence continues at coordinate 1,445,240 of JAPSGF010000009.1, forward strand.
AATCTTCGTCAGTTGCCATTGAAGTCAGTGGACGGATTCATGCTGTTTACAGTGTGAAATAACTTGCATGCTAAAAGTAAATATACTGAGTGTGTTTCTCAGAAATGTTCACTAGGGATGTACCTGTTAGCACATTCAAGTTGATCATCCTGAAATTATCTTTTGATTTTTTTAGATCTTTTTACTGAAGCCATAATGTTTTTAATGTCTATAATGTTGTACCTACCTACTCAGAATTTTTTTTCTTGAAGTGTAAACATTCAAATGTAAACTTTATTTTATCCATGCATATATTGTAAATCTCATGAGAGCGAGGTGAATTCCTTCTGTCCTGTAAAAATTGCCTTAAACATAATCATTTATGGAAATTAATAGTAAAACAGTGTGTTAAATCATTGTTAAAAAGACATTTTCAGTAAAAAAAAAAAAAGCTCGATAACCACAGCACTAGTATTTTCATAACATTTTTGAAAAAAAAGAAAAAAAAAACAACAAAAATCGTCAACTTAAAAAATAAAGCCCAGAATTAGTCTAGTTCACCCTATAACTGAAAATATCCTAAGTATTTTACAGCTTTTGCATATGTTTGTTAATTGATGGATATTTGCTATCCCATACTCCAGTCACGTTTGTTCACACTGAACTCCAACGACTTGACTATATGTTAAGGTGATCATGCCTTATATGATTTATTTTCTTACTATGTTTATTGTGATTGGTTTACTGATTTGAAGTAGTACTAGATAGAATGGCAAAAGCCTCCAAGGGGTTGTCTAGACACCTGAAGAAATAACTGGAAGTAAAGGGCACTTGAGCTTTTATTTACTGAAAGATACTGTCTGAAGATTTTTGAGAAGAGCAATTTTAAAAACCCTGAGAGATATCATTCCATAAAGGGAGATGACTTGCAGACTTAATTTTGCTCCTGCAAAAGTCTGAGTGTAATTCTAAATTAAATGGACTTATGTTAGCGGAATAGATTGAAGATAATAATCAAAAATATTCATATGAGAGCAAGTGGAATATTTTGTTTCAAATTTCTAGATTAACATTATAAAGAAAAAATGTACAAATAATTTGAGAACATATTTCAAGCTTCCAGATTGTGTTTAATCTTTTGTTTGTATTATCTTCTTGTACAGTTAATTAGTTTGTAGTTAAAGCATTATCTTGTAAGCATTGAAATGTAGTCTACCTTTTCCCGGAGCAAAAACATTTGATATGAAAGAAAAAAAAACTAAAAAAATTAAATAAAATCTGAGAAAATACTTCTGGTTTAGGACTTTTTACTCTTGATGGTAGGTTCTCTTTGAAGTGATTTTGCTTTGTTATTTGTGCTTAAGCACAAACACAGCTTCTATCAAAAAGGGTTAAAATCTTTTTGTTAAAATTGCAGCCTAATCGCTGTGACGAAACTAATCACAAAGGTGAGCTGGGAAATGTCCTCATATTTACTGAGGGGTGAGTAAAGCCAAATAATAACTTTTCTTTTTTACCTCAGAAGCAATAATAACA
>JAPSGF010000009.1:1447154-1491798 GCA_035772895.1 Perdix hodgsoniae
TTTTTATTATTATTATTATTATTATTATTATTATTATTATTATTATTATTATTATTATTATTATTATTATTATTATTATTATTATTATTATTATTATTTTGAACTTGTCTTCCACAGGATTTCTTTTTCCCCAGCCAGGCACATTGCCTCTAAATCTTGGCTTGGATATAATCTATTTGAAAATAGCTTGTATGCCACTTCAAGTGAGTGGAGATGCCTGCCTTGGGAGCTTCCATGCTGGCAGATTTAATATGATTGCATTTTTCCTTGACTCAAACCAAACACAAATTGGAATAAAAAGTGAACATAAAATGTGGAAAATGACTAAAACAAAAAAAACTTCAGCAATTTGTGCAACTACCCAAACACTAAGAAGCTTCTTTAAAGACCAGTAGGTCTTTATGTAAATAATAAACATTTTATTGGAGTATGTTCTGAAAATTTTAAGAGATTAATTTAGTTAATACTAATCAAACAAATTTTTATACAAGGCATGGCTGTGTCAGTCTTACATCAGTTGCAAGTCAGGTCTCAAAATGAGCAAGCTAGTCATTACTTCTTTCCTTACTAATTGTTGGTGGGTAGATATAACTGTTTTAAGTACAGCCTTAAAGTTGCTTCAACCTGCTAAATTGTAATAGAATTCTCATTCATAGTTAACAATAGTGAAAGCACTGTTTTTCAGTGATTCCATGAAAAAATAACACACTAAAGAATATACCAAACAAGAGAATGCTAAAAGGAACAGATAAAACGTACCCTCTGCAAATTCACCCTCTTAAATAGTCGTTCCCTGCCTTTAGGGGGGCATATAAACAGGAGGGAGAATGGCTGTTTACAAGGGCGGATAGCGATAGAGCAAAGGGGAATGCCTTTAAACTGAGACAGGGGAGGTTTATGTTAGATATTAGGAGGATGCTTTTCACACATCAGAGGATGTTGAAATACTGGAACAGGTTGCCCAAGGAGGCTGTGGGTGCCCCGTCCCTGGATGCATTCAAGGCCAGGCTGGATGTGGCTCTGGGCAGTCTGGTCTAGTCGTTGGCAACCTTGCCCGTAGCATGGGGGTTGAAACTAGATGATCATAATGATCCTTTTCAACCCAGGCCATTCAATGATTCTATGATTCATACCCTGTCAAGATGTCAGTAGTTGCAATGAGAAGGACACTGTGTGTGTGAGTAAGGTTGTTCAGGTTATTAAAACGTCTTCCATGTGACAAAGGTGATCTTTATGATCTTTACGCTTCCTGGAAACCGCAACAGTTTTGTGGGAAATAATAAACCATTCAAGAAGTCATAAGTCATGTATTCAAAGAAGAGATCCCAGTTTTATTTATACCTGTAATACAATGGCCAATGTTTTTAACTAGTGGAACTGGTCCTGCTCATCATTAATGGGGGCCAGCCCAAGACTGTTAACTACAAGATGAGGATAAATAAGCCAGGATAGCTTCAACACAATAGAGGTTTTCAGTAATCCCTCAAATAATAAAGCTATAATCAATGTTAGCAGCAAAAGAAGTTTCCTCCAACTGTGCAGCCTGAATAATCTTTTTGTGGATCTCATCCCATGTCCTGGATAGACAATCTTAAAGATGAATGAAAATTTTTACTTTTATGCAGAAGAACACAGCAAGTTCAAAGGAAAACAGAAGAAAGGGACATGCACAAAGTAATGCATGTTAGAAATAATCTCTGCATAACATATCAAATGTAATGAGGCAAGGAAGAACAGATTCAAAGAATATATCCTATGCTTTTTTTCTAACTGATGGTGGGAACTTATGAGAAGAGTCCCATTACCATATGTCGATTCTATTTACCAGAGTGAGCAATAATTGAATTTTTAAATCTTGCATACATATCCAGACTCAAATTCCTGTAAGAACTGATCCCTATGGGAATTTTCAGATCCAGGCTAGGTGTCAAACCTTGATTACATCAAGCCTGGTGGGAATTAAGACCTTGAAGAAGTAATTAAAAGAATATAGCTAAATGAACTAAGCTACTTGATAGAAATAGTAACGGATAGCCAGGTAAAGCAAAAAGTTGGGTAGTGAAGGAAGCAATTTAGACATAGAAGTTGCTGATATTATTGCCTCTGGATGAAGAAGCTGTCTTTAGGATTTGTAGTGATAAACAGTCTTTGATAGCTAAATAATCCAGATCAAATGTCTTAAGACACCAAATTCATAACCAGATATATATATATATATTTTTCTCTGATGCAGTATTTAACCATTTATCTGTATGTTTTTACCCTCCCTGTGTTGCCTACTTCTGCTACTCAACCATGTTCTTGTTCTTAAGTCAGGAACATATAATAAATGTGGAATGTACTTTAAATATACTTTCAGGACTCTGGTTGTGAGAGGTGTGCATTCCTAAACTCAACCTGACAATCTCATCTTATAATATTCAGATGAATTTTCACTGGAACTAGACCCCAAAACAGAGCTAGCAGGGGACAACATCAATAGTTTTAGAACATTTGTCTAAATCTGAATTATATAACTGTTGTTATCAGAAACTTGCTTTCCATTCTTATTTAATAATACTTTTCAAGACTCAGTGGATTTTCTTGTTTTAAGGGCATGAAGAGAGATCAAAATCTGATAACTTCTCATCAGTGGTACTGGTGAATTTATCTTGTATTAGTATATATTCTTATGGCCTTGAGCAAAAGAACAGTTATGCATAAGGAAGAATCTCGTGTATAACCCACAAATATCTAAGTACATAATCAACTTATTTAATTCACATTCTTTCAGTTCTCTGCTTTTTAAATATATTTGATATTACTTTGCCAATCTCACCTAAAATTACATAGACATTAAAATTTTGACAGTTTCTCTTACCAATGAACTTTTCCGTGTCATTCTTCAACTAGCAAGAGCTGTGTTTTTCCTCACAGCACACTTATAATATTGGGTAAAGTATTTCATACTTTGGTTCTTTTCATTATGAACTCAGGCTTAATTGGGGGCAGGAGGGTTCAGGTGTCCTTTCCAAGGTCATCAGCAGATGCTTGTATCCAGCAGCTAGTAAATTAGCGGAACCTAAAATTCCCACTTTGTTGTAGATGTTTTTTCAGAAATAGATTTCTTCTCATACATTGGCATTTTCCAAACAAAATCTGATCCTGCATTTTGGTCCCTAGAAGTTAGCCAAAGATCCATTGACAAGCTGGACATGAGCCAACAATGTGTCCTCCCAGCCCTGAAAACCAACCATACACTGAGCCACATCAAAAACAGCATGGCCAGGGGGGAAGGCAGGTGATCCTGCCCCTCTGCTCTGTGCTGGTGAGACCTCCCATGGAGTATAGCAACCAGATGTGGAGTCTTCAGTACAGTTGGAGTGCATCCAGAGGAGGGCCACAGAAATGATCCAAGGCATGAAACATATTCCCTATCAGGACAGGTTGGGAGAGCTGGGGCTGTTTGGCCTGGAGAAGAGAAAGCTCTAGAGAGACCTAATAACAGCCTTTTAATACCTAAAGGAGGACTATAAGAAAAATGGGAACAGATTGTTTAGCAGGATCTGTTGTGACAGGACAAGGGAAATGGTTTCAAACTAAAACAAGAGAGATTTAGATTGGATATAATTATTTCATTTTCTTTTTACAGTCAGCATGGTGAGGCACTGGAGCACATTGCCCAGAGAGGTGGTGGATGCCCCACCCGTGGAGACATTCAAGGTCAGCCTGGATGGGGCACTGAGCACCTGATTGAGATGTAGGTGTTCATTGCAGGGCAGTTGGGCCAGCTGACCTTTAAAGGACCCTTCCAACTCAAATATTTCTATGATAAGATTAAGAAATCAAATGTATACACCTGTAAACTCTGAGATAAAAATGAATTATGAAACCAGTAACAGTAAACTAATAAAAATTACATGATATACTCTGTAAAATATAAAGCCATACAGTGCTTTTTAGGATACTGTAACAGTGATCAAGGAAATTATGTTGGTGATTGGGTTGTTTAGTTGTTGGTTGGCTTTTTTAAAAATTATAGCAGTTGATACAGATTAATATTATTACCAAATCTATGGCAGAGCAAACTCCAAGTCTTTGATTTTTGGTAGCACATACCCTGTATCTGGAGGACATGTATAACTAGAGAAAGCTATAACACAAAAAGATATTAATGCATTTGGAGAGAGGCTAAGTACAAGAGATATTGCAGTGAGGTAACAAACTTCACAATGATAAATAAAAGAAAATAAAAATAGAAGAAATTAAAGGTTCCTTCTGGTTAAAGATTTTTTTTTTTGCTCTTTTTATACAAAAATTTTGTTCCAGAGATAATATGCCTGTTGAAAAAAATGGACTAGCAACTAGCAATACACTGTTAATTATTATTATACTGTTATTATTAAGTATTATTTCTCAATGAAAAAATAAATTCATTTTAAAAATTCTAATCCTTTCTGATTGCTGTTAATGAACAGCTTATTATAAAGAAAAAAAAAACAGTTTTGGGTTAAAAAGTTCATATTTCGTCTTGCTGGAAGCTCCTTTATCTATCTTTAAAAATAAACTTTGAAATTTTAAAAAATAATTTATTTCTTCACGTCAATAAGAGGAACAATATTTGCACAAAACAGTTAATTTCTAAATATTACATTTTGATAATTGATAACAACAAGACCAACTGAATCTATATCAAACTGACTGCCTCATGGTACTCAAACCATGTTAAGAAGGAAGTAAAAGAACTTTAGTTAATTATCAGTAATTTATTTCTTCATTTACTTTGGGTGAGGATGTGTTCAGGTGTTTTCAGTCTTGGTGTATAAAAATCCCAGACCAAAGAAACCAATGCATGCTGGGTCTGTTACAGCCTTGATTTCGTTGTTATTTCCTTAGAAGGACATGGTGCCGGCATCCTTGAAGTGGGAGGATCACAAACTTTATGTATAAGTAACTTTCCTGGTACTAGGACACTTTTAACAATTTTGTTTACTTTGGACATCTTTGGAGTGAAACTAGTAGGCCAAAACAAAAGACCTGTCAACTAGATGCCTTCATAGCGTTTTTTTATTATTATTATTTTTAGCTTGGCCTGTCTTACTGGCTGTTGATCACTAGAGGTGGCATAGAGTTACCTTTGAATTTTCATGTGATGTTTTCTGGAGGCTTCTTCATATCTAAAGTACCTCAGTTCACATCATCTCATGTTAAACATACTAACACAGTAATCTAATCATCAGACTGAAGCAGGGTCAGTTATACGCAATTAGACAATGTATGGAGCACCATTCCTGAAGCCACCTCTATGAACAGGCCTGTACATCATGAACCAACCAGAAGTATTTGCCATTTTTTAAACATCCTTTTGTGCACAGCTATCTTTGTCAGATTGTCTATGTGGATAAAAGCACATCCTTATTTGCACCCTTCTGTTTAACCATGGTCAATACAGACTTTTGCCAGAGCACCACAATTGAATTTCACGTTAAGTTCGTTTTAGAGACTCTGGCATTTCAGTGCACATTGTATTTGTTCTTCATTTATAACTTTTACCTAACCCTTACTCTACAGTTTTTCTACATAACTTAAATCATTAAAGTGAATCAAATACTGATCACTGTTTAACTGATTTCTTCACTATTTACCACTCCACTGACTGAGATATCGCTTGTAAATTTGCTTAGTAATGATTCAGAAATTATTTTCAAAACTAGAAGAATAAATACAAATAAGCTCGTTTCCAATATCCCAGACAGGTCATATTTCATGTAACGTGCATGTGGATTGATGTAAATGCAGGTTACATGTGAAGAAAACTGTTGCATGGTTGTGAATGAAATCCTTTCATAGTTCTAGCCACTCTTTTCCAGTCAGACTTGTAACCTCGTATCCCAAGTGGAGTAAGGGTGGAGCATCTATAGGTAGTGATTCCATGCCACAGATCGCTGCACTCACACTCGTGTGTGCAATTCTCAACCAACTTTCTACTTCTTTTTCCCTTCTTCCCTCTGTGCATGATTTTTTTTTTTCCAGCAGCAATTTGTGATATTTATGAAATCTGATCACTTCCTTCAACTGCGTGAAAATGTCAGCCTATCGATTTGTCATGGACTGTTGATTGCAAGAATTCACACAACGGCTTGCTATTCATCATTCATTATTTGAGTGGTGTGGCGAGTCTTCTGAGTCAAATAACATTTTTACTTTTCCCTGATAGATTAATTGACCTTTTAAATGCTACTTCAAGCTTCTTTTCAAAACAAAATTCTGTACATGAAGGATAGATAGTTTTCTTTTTCGTGTCTTTTCTACTTAAGAGAGATGGCTGTAAACTGAACTGTCAGGCCACACCTGAGATAAATGAGAGAACTGTAACTAATATCTCAAAAAGGAAAGCATGGTTGCAAATACACATATAAATTTAAGAGAATACTTTGGTTTAACAAGAAAAAAAATGTTATTTAGTGTTTCTGTAATCCTAGATACATTTCCATAACTATGATAAAGGCATATTTTAAATGGGTCCCCAGACATTCTGTAATTGTCCTTGGGGTCCCTTTTATTTTTTTCTTTTTCAACTTTATTACACGATGCTTTAAATTAACTGCTTAAGATGGTAGAAATCTCAAGGTTTTTATTCACAGATATATTGTGCACTATATAAGAACTCTTTTTCACACATCTGCCTAGCCATGAGCTAGTGAAGATCATCCATCCTCTGGATATTGTCTCACACATATGAAAGGTTCAAATGTAGAATTTGAGAAAACACTTTCTTTATACAGTCACATTTGATTAAGTCACTTAAAGTTAATACATTACAAAAATGAGGTAGTTATCAAATTGATGAGTACATCCCCAAAGCATCTATCTTCTTTTTTTTCAAGTTTCATTTACATACCTACTAAATTGTCTTAAATGCACCTACATGTTCACCAATCTTAGGCTAGAGTTTAAGATGTTAGCATCCTGAAAAATCATTAGTTCCCTGGGACCCTCTGTCTGATATATGGACTGCTTTTCTGTCCTACTCTGCATTGGCAATAGAAAATGAACTCTTGATCAATCACTCACAACAAAATAGAGACATATTCCTGTCCTATTTAAGGTAAAATTGTAAGGCCTACAACAATGCCACACAAAATAATAAACATTTCGGTCTCCCTGTATGCGCTGTTAGGCAGAGCTTCTGGAGAAAATGCAGGAAAATACAGATCCCATAGTGATGATAGGATATAAAGGTAGAGAGGATTTTTAAACGCACTTTGACTTCTTTCTTTGAAGACATATTTAATACAGTTGATAAGAAGGCTTATGGGTATATTTTATTACTTAAATTTACATAAATAGCAAAACAATGTGTGTAATAATGCATTACAAGTCCCCAGAGTTCCCACCTACATTCCAGCTCTCACATTTATTCCCATTTTCTGACTGCCTGGGGAAAAGTATGTCTTCCCATATGAGTAATCTGAAGACATGAAAGTAACATCTGTATTACAGAAAACAGAAGCAGATTATCTAGTGACAAACCTGAATTATCACATCTTAGAAATAGCACACCTAATTCTTACCAATTCATCAATTAGTTTAAGTGCTAAGGAAGGTAAATCAATTGGGCTTTTCCTTTGCATTGTTACATTGCATTTGCATGGTGTAAGATTTTCCTGCGTAAACTACTATACACTGACAAGGAGAGCCTAAGTAACTAACTGTAGATCTGAGATGCTCTAACTTTACTCCTAATTTTTTGACATCTTTTTTTCCTTACTTCATAAAAGCTTTCTTGTTGTATTTCTGAGATCATTACTTTCTTAATTCAGAGAACAAAATGCATACATGTAGGCTGATATATGTTTATTTGTGAGACCCTTCTGCTGCTATAAGGACAGTTAAAAGTTTAGGTATGGTTAATGGTAATACAAGTCATTATAATAGGTCATTACAAGTATCCTAACTTAAAAGCAATTGTAAATGCTACAGAAGTCAAGCCAGAGACAATTTATGGCACTAATGTTTATAATGCTGCACCAAATTCCTAGGAAAAATACATTAAAATGGACCATTTACATAATGCTCTGCTATTATTCAGAATCTTCTGTACAAGAGGAACTGACTATCTTTGAGAATTCTTTGCAGAATCTCAGTTAATCATTTACTAATTGAGAAGGAATAGGATGTTGAGAAACAAATACAATTCTAGACAGAATCTATTTATATAGAGCTGGAAATATTTTTAAAAACTTGTTTACTACTGACGATAACTAAAATGCTGTTCTTAAACTTCTTCATTGATGCAAGGGAGATGGAAAGTCTAATAATTCAATTTAAGAGATTCTCCCATTACAGAAGGCACGTGCAAGAACTGGATCTGATTTCCAGATGTCACTGAAGAGTAACAAGAAATAACTTTAAAAAGATCTGCATTTACTTTAATTGTTTTCTGGAGTTAAATTTTGTACCAATAATCTTCATAACCAGGGGAAAAATGAAAGTTCTTCCCTATCAATATCTGATCAAGGGAGAAAAAAAAAATAAATCAAAATCCCAAACGAATTCTTATGTCCCGAACTTTCATGGAAATATATTTGGGAGACCTGCAGGTAAACTGTTGCTGCTGTTACATCAGATATCTGCTAGAGGATGCATTCATTAGGATAAATGGATTGTTATGTTTCTAGGAGTGTTTAGTTCTGCTATAAGAGAACATCTGTTTTCTGATAAATGTCCTTGCTTATGTTTGTGGGCAGGTTATTTTATTTATGCATTTAAGCTTTGCTTCATTGTGTTTTTCAAAAGCATTTTAGTAAATATCACAACAAATTACCACAATCTAAACGGACAGCAGCTTCTTTTTTTTATTTTTTAATTTCTTCAGTTTACCTCTGATTCTTTCATTTTATTTTTTTCATTTCTTCCACATTTTTAGATAGAAAAGAAAGAATGTTTTGTCTCTTCCAGAGTAAGCCATGAGCTCACTTTCTGTCTGCGGCTATGCCCCTAGTTAAGGGCTTTAACTTGGAAATTAGTATGAAGTTTAGGAAGCTGATGGGAATTAGACACAAACAATGGATTGTTGATGAGCATGGAGCAGCCATTTTGCTCCACAGTCACAGTGCAGGGATGGGATGGAAGTTAACATACATGGGGAAAGATCACCCAACTTTTCATGACAGAGACGTGAGACAGGAGACTTGACATTTTTTGTTGTCCATACTCAGAGTGTCAGGATGAAAAATGGTACAAGTTACTGTTGCGTGCTAAATTAATGAATCACATTTTGCACAAGGAGTTTAAGAATGATTTGTTATGGCCACTGATTCCATTATTAGGGATTTCATTTTATGAGTACACAACACATACAATCAAAAAGACTGATTTGTGAATTTAATTTCTCCCTGGTTAAGTTTACAACAGAATCATATACCCTGCAGAGGGAGACACATGAGTAGAGAAATACTTATAATATCTACGTTCATCAGTTGATAAAAATCATTACAGAATTAACATTTCAAGTGTTAAGAAAATATCTTATTTAGCACATTACATTCAAGCAGCTCATTGCTAGCAAAATCTGTTATTTTCCCTTGTGTTAACTGTAATTGGATAAAACATTTCTTTTGTTCTCTAAGATGAGATAACCATAATTCATAAGTAAATGAATATTCTCTAATGGCTCTTATATTTGTAAGTTTAAAAATTAAAATTTAAGAATGTCTTCCAAAATCCTCTTTAAAATAAACATTTCAGCAAACATTTCTGCGAGAATGATAAACCCAATGAACATTTGCAAAAAGTAAACACAAAAGGAGTAAACACAGCCAAGTCAAGTTCATTACAAAAACAGTGTAAGTACTTACTAAACAAACAAACTTACTTATCATTGCCATTATTATTACAACAAACATCCTGGAACTTTTCTGAGGTATTTTTCCATGTGCATATGTCCTGCATGAATATGTAAAATTCTGAAGAAATATTGACAAACTATTTCTTTTGTTTTGAAATCAAATTCCGTAAAATTTTAAGACCTTCCAATTTTAAGAAGAGAATATTTTTTGTAAACTCCTTTAGAGAACATCACACTCCTACTTCAGACATCTGAAATTTTGCATAGAAAGATGGCTTAAGACATGATTATGTTTCTTTAGTGATGTTACATGCAGGGATCCATATCAGAAAACTGCCATTTCTATGCTGCCATGAACACTTTTCAGGAAAATACTGTTAAGATTCAAAATATTAACTAAATATGAAAACATAAATCCAGTCTCGCCAGAATTAATGGCGATAAACACATAAAAAGAACAGCAGTGGCTAAAGGAAATGTTAAACTTCATCTCATTCAGTTCTGCAATTTAATCTCATTAAAACTCCAATCAAATTTATTACATGGCAGACAACCCACACATGAAGCAGTCTTCTTCAAATGTACCAATGACATGGTAGCGCAGTACGTGCATGACTGAGTAATTGAGAGGTTGGAACAGAAAAGTTTGATGCCATCGTGTACTCCGATGTCAACACCACCAAGGGATTCACAGTATTATTCTGCACAGCTGTCTCTTGCATCTAAATTACATAGACTCAAACTCTTCCATACAATTTTGGATAATACTTTTAATTTTTTTTTAAATTCTGTGAAGCTGTTGTATCTGTCACTCCTATCATTTCCTTTGCGTATAGACCAGAACATCAAAACAAATCTTCATGGACTGATAATTGTTGTCTCTTGGTCAACAAGTCCTCATTTTCAAGTACAAATATTAAAATAAGTCTTATCTAAGCCCTGGGAATAATATCAAACACAGCAAAAAGAGAAAAAAAAAAAAGAAGTAGCATAACTTTAACTGTTCACTAAAACCTGGACAAAATTTCCCTGGAGCAAAAGCAAACCCCTCAAAATACAGCCTCAATGGATTTGGGGTGGCCAGATCACATTAAATATGCTATTTTCACACTCTTGTAGATTTGTAATGAATTTCGTATGACCAATCTTTCCATGGTGCAGGTCTTAAGAAATTGCCTTATAAACCTGAGTTTTTCTTCTAGGCCACTACCCTTGAGAGTTCCTGATTTACTTTAGTCTGAGGCCAAATAACACTGGGCCACTGAGACTCATTAATTTCAGCTCTAATAAATAATAGCCCAGTGTTTAAATAAAATCATTCATAATTCAAATATGTGGCATATATAGAAAAGAACTGCATTTTGGGGGGGGAATTATCTCCTATATTGAACAACACACCTCAAACTACAGCTTTACTCAGTTGGTTCTGCCTCAAAAAATCCCAAAGCTACATTTCAGTAGCTTTCAGCATAGAGATAGATCTGTTTCTTATCTCCTGTTCTTTTAACAGATCAAGTATATTGATTACTCCTATTAAAGTTATTGAGTCAGTACATAGTGGGGCACATATTAACAGCAATTGTGCTTTTTTTCATATGAAACAGAAGTGTTTGCAGAAGCTAACATCTCATCTCAGATCTGTTCCTACTTTCAGTCCAAGTTTTTTGTTTATCACTTCCTAATGATTTTAAATCTTTTAATTTTGATTTTCTTTCAAGGATCAGAATGCGTTGTATCTCACTTTCTACAACAACTCCCAATTTAAGTCAGAAGTTAAAAAAATAAAAATTTCAGTGCTTGTTAACACTTATAACACTTTGCTTATATTTGAAAAAGTATGGAATCTCAAGACGCAGTTATAAAAAAGTAAAACGTTCAGTAAATGCTTCATTAATCAAATCTACACAATTCCTTTTTTGTAACTCCTAGAAAAAAAATAATAACTGGAGTTCTTCTATTATTCTAGCATACATCTTTGACTTGAAACGGGAGGAAAACTGATTTATTCATTACTCAAAGACATGTGTTTCAAAGACACATACCACTATTGTGCTGAAAATAAACTAACCTAAATCAATTAGTGTCAGCAAAGAGTAGGAGTACTTCCTTAGAGAATTTACATTCTTATTCTTGTTGTAACTTTTACACATGCCAAAAAAAAAAAAAAAGCAACAACCAACCAACAAAAAGTTTGAAAGTTTTGGTTCTTTTGTTGTTGTTGTCTCAGAAGCACTTATGTCATAAATTTTCACTGACCCTTCAGCACTCTTGTCTAACAAATATTTTGGTAATGTAAAAACGCTAACTGTACTACTTGGTGAGAGAAATCAAGTTCTTACTAAACGGTTTAACTACACGATAGAATTATGAAATTGGCTTCAGGTATTCAGCTAATGAGAAGGGAGTGACAAAACACATAGATGTGGCGAGGAAAAATGCTAAGGCAGCTGTACTGGTGAGAAGGTGCCTCAAGATGATAGAAGACTAAATAAATAAGAATGAGAAAGCATTAAAAAAAAAATCAGTTGTGTAGCTGTGAGACTTAAAATTAGAGTCCGACAAAAAAACTCCCATCCCAAATATGCAGTTGAGATACTCCAAGGTACACAAGTCTAAGACTCAGGAGATTAAAGGAAATCTGCCTTGTATGGATCAAATTTTTTTTTTTTTTTTTTGCAATTGGACAATTCATCTTCTTAATTTTCATCTCAAATTTGTCACTGGCTTATATGACTGCCTACAGATGCTTGGGTCATATTTTTTTTTTTGCTTAACTCTGTGTAACTAATTCTCTGCTGGTGCATTATATTGGTGCATATCATTCAAATAAGAAGAGCCTGTTTTATGATTTTTTACTTACCAAAAATTATACTGGAATCCCTGAATCCCTCATTCCACTGAACTGGAAAACAATTAAGTTATGACTTAAACTATCATTTTTAATGTGGTTAATGGGAAGCTGCAATCCTACAGCTGTAAAATTTCAATGATAATAGCTCTAATACTACTAATAATATTTCTAATAATCTAATATTTCTAATTATATTTCTAGCCTTCTCTATTCAAATTGCAGAATTTGAAATTGAAGGAACAAAAGTGTATTTGCTTTGGAAAGATCTTATATTGGTATTTATAAATCTGACATATCAGATTTAATGTCTGTCCATAGTTTGGCAAAGCTCAATGAAGTAGATAAGTCCCAAGAAAAATGCAAGGCTTAAAGTATAATTTACGCATTAAAGTCACTCAAAACTAGTTAATGACACAGAATTATATTTTGTAATTTGGCTTGTATATCCATACAAATTAAAGCACACATTTGTTCAGAATGTCTATAAAAAAAAGTCCAACAGAACTTGTACTCCGCTTTGAGCTTTAAAAAAAACCACAACAAAAAAGTTTAGAATGAAATTAACAATTTTGTGTTGTGCTCCATACAACACATGGATCTCACAATTTGCTAAAGAGAACACATGCTTGTAATTACTCATTTGCCAATCAGGAAAACAACACTGTGCAATACTAAAACCAGAGGCAACTAAATCTAACAAAACAGTAGTTACAGGGGACTTCAACAGTCAACACATAAACCAGTCATATGTCATATTGGGATGAGGTTTAAGAAGCAATTACTTGACATTTTAAGCAATTGTATCTTGGAACCTCTAGTACTAGAGCACACGAGGGGGGAGGTTATGGTCCTGAGTAACACACAGAGGGTTATTTCAAGAACTATAACTGAACCACTAATAGTGCCCAAAGCACAATTACATTCTTACATTCAGATCCTTGGGGGAGAGAAGGTACAACAACTTGGCATTAAACTTTAAAAAGAAAAAAAAACATGTTAAATATAGAGAGATTACAAAAAAAATAATAATAATAATAAAAAAAAATAAAAGTAACTACCCAAAACCTCACTGCCTAAATTGAAAAGCAACCAAGAAAATTGTAACCTTGGAATATGCAACAAGGCAGCTATCCGGTCATTTCACCTTAAGCCTCTGTGAAGAGGCACAGCCTTAAAGAGTGGAACAGAGTTTGAAGTAGGAAGAATAGACATTACTAGAATGAAAGTCACTATTGCTGTGAAATCAAAGATTATATTTCTTAAGTGCTGACATAGCTATACACATTTTTAAATGTGACATGAGATTATTCATAGATCTTCGTCCAAATTGAGAAACCTCTACTCTTTAGCTTTAATAACATATGTAACCTGCAAAACTGAGTAACACAGACCATAACAAGGGTTTAACTAAGTTTTCATTAAAGTTGTGTAGTTTTGCTACTTATTTCAGGACAAACAGGTTTAGGACACTGCAGTTTTCAGAATCTCATTTAAAAAAAAACAATTTTAAAGGATTTATGTGAATTCCTGATCTTTCACAATCAAAAAACACTCCAAGTCATACTTAAATCTCTCATTCTCTCTCTTTTTTTCTTTTTGAATGGGATAGAACAAAAAACTCTACATTCTTTAAATTTATTTATTTATTCACAGTTGTTTTTAACTAGAAATCTTTTTATCATTGTATTTCAAAAAAAGGCAAAAAAAAAGGAAGGAAGTCATACAGTTTATGCAATTTGGGTGTAGTGATTTTTTAATTTTGGTGAAAATCAGATTGTTTAATGATGATTAATATGTATTTTTCTAGCTTATGTTCATTACAACTCATTTGAATTATAAAAACAGATAGGTTTCTGTATACTTTTAAGGACAAAAATACAAACAGACAACTGCACAAAATTAAGAAAGCCATCTTTTTCTTTTGGGGCTGTTTTTTTTCTTTTTTTTTTTTTTTTTTTGTCTTCTATTAGTATTATTCATTGTTCCCTAAATGCTCACATTCTTCCCTTAGGAGCATCTATGTGAAGTCTAGAACCTCCATTTCACTTTCTATTTGAAGGTTTAGTATCCAAATCTTAGTATTGACGATTTTCTCTTTTTCTATTTAATTTTTCTCTACTCTTTCTCTAAACTATGGCATTTCTAATAAGTATGCACTTGAGAATGATTGGTTCTACAGCAAAGAATGTACCACTTTAAAAGTAATGTTTTTCTTGATAAGAATTTCCTTTTGTGATCTCTTTTGTCAACTAAAGAAATCATTTTAAGCATAAATGGTACCACTGAATTTCTGGAGGTAATTAACATGTTAAAGATGCTAACCATTTGATATGACAAATTGTTAGTTATCTGTCAGCACCTAACAGCTCAAAAATATTTCCATCAGAACAATTCTGTTCTTTGCAGTTGCTCAAACAGAAAACAAAAAAAAAAAAACAGATTGTGAATAAACATCAGGAAAGTGACCTGCTGAATGCCAATACTGGTGAACATTGTTTTCCTGAATTTCATCATAATGTAGCTAATCTGTTTAAAAGTAGCACAGTACATGACAATATATGCCGTATTCAAAGTAAAAAACTGAACTATATACCATATCAAAAAGTAGAGGAAAATAAATCCATCTATGTCTCAAGGTACTTTTGACCTCTTGAACGCTTCATTAGTTTTCAACCACACACTAGGTAGTGGTTATCTATGGGGATTATTGGAAAGATGCTTCCACTTTTGTATTAATATTTCCTTTACATGCTTAAAGTACAGCCAAAATCCAAACAAGAAAAGATTGCATCAGGTTTAATCTTAAATTCGGGTCTTACTGAGAAACTTATTTTCTAACTAATTATTTTTCCTGGGTCAGAAAATGTAGGCGACCTTGTGATGCTTAGGCATGAAAAGGTAAAACAAATGCAACTCAGAGCAAACAAACTATATCCTATATATTTTATATATGTTTATACATATATACTTTTATATAAAGAGAATGACTGAATTAATGGCTCCTTAGATTTATATGTACATCATATGTTTACAACTATGAAAACCCTACAATAGGACTATTGTTTATTTTTATTTGCTACATTTTCTTTAAATTCCTTTCAAGGAAATTTTTTGCTATTTTAATGTTGCATAACCATGGTGCTTAACTACATCTTTTTTTTCTATATCCCAATCAGCACATACATCATTTAATAAATCAAAAGTATTATTAGGCTAGGAGTTTAAATGCCATGAAGGACCATTAAGTATAGGAATCAAGCTTGTATATTTAGATCTAGAATATATAGCATTAAATATGATATATTGTGGAAAAAAAAAGAGTGAATAACATCTATAAATATAGAAGAATAACATCTATAAATAAAAAAAAAAAAATCAGTTCAAGGCAAGAAAAAGCATAGAACATGCTGATTATTCCAAGGATACACCTTGAGAACACAGTGCAATGAGCATTCAGGCAAGCACAAAATGCCTTTTTGATTAAACAACTGAATTTTTAACACATAGACTACACGGATAGCATTTTTTAGAACCATGACTTCAGATATACAAGAACTAGACCCATTTAAGCTATTCTAAATTAATTTCTTCTACCTATCTATACAGAAGCAATATGGTGTGTGTTTAAGGTTAAATGAATTGTCACTTGAAGTCAGCAGAAGTTTACTCATGTAAAAATGACAGTTTACTTCCAAAATTTTACATTGTAAGTGGGATTACAGTGCTACCTGCAGATAAAGTACTCAGGTTTTCATTTCTTTTAACAGCATAATTACAAATATTTAAAGAGGTTTATATCAGGTGGCTTTCCTCAAGGAAACAGATAACCAGGAGGCCAAGACGGGAGCAGATGGGTATCTGATGAAGAACTGCTGAAGGAACAGCAGGAACAGTGATAGTGGGAGGCAAAGAGAGTGCAGATTCGGACAGGGTGAAGACATATGTGGAGTCCAAAGCTGAGAACAGTCTTGAAAAAGATGCTGGAGCTTGGCTAAAAACGTGAGATTATGTACTGGAGAAAGGAAAGCTGAGGATAATATAACTGACATTATCAGTACCTTGCAAAAAGTTACAGTTTCAAAATCAGCTACAGAAAGCATCAAATTGGAGAGATGGAGGAGCAAAAGACCTACTCCAGGACACGTCAGCCTTTTATAGTCTCAAGAAGTTTATCACAACCAGCAGTGGAGCAGAAACACGTCTAGGTCATCTCTCAGAAATACCCGGCCAACTTCTCTTCAACCCTGTTGCATAATCAGTGAACATACAGATGTTATAATTAAGAAATATACAAGAAAGTTAGGCTAAACAAGTTATCACACTAAAGAAAAAGGGATGGAAAATTACTTGTGTCCTGGGCTCACTGAAAAGACTCCAAGAGGAGTGACCTCCAAAAGAGATCCTTACCCAGTGGTAGTCAGCTCTTAAACGGTGTCTAGGAGAGGTGGAGCCAGGCTCAACCCCTTCCAGTAGCATAGGTGAATTGCCTTCACCTGTGCTCCTAGGGCTGTCTCACTGCTCATTTCAGGTGGTTGGTTAATCAGCGGTTCGGGCCTTGATTCAGCAGTCCCCATACACCTCTGTATATATGATATTCCTCCTTGTTCCTTTCAGCCACCACCTGAGCTCAGACCTATTTATTACTATTTGAATTTTCCCATTATATTTAAAAAGACTAATTTATGTTTTCAGATCTTAGTAGCACGTGGGGCTGGTGTTTGAATGAAATTAGCATTTTACCAATACCCATTAGAATATACTTCCTTGCCAAATCAAGATTATAGTCTAGGATTCCTATAGTCTGTTGGATTAAGCACAGGTGAAACCTAAATAGTAAATTGTATGCACATAATTCCACACAACTGACGATAAACATAAAGAATGACAATCTACCATTGTGAGAAATCAGTCATTTTGTGCAAATATTGTGAACTCAGAAGCTTTATTCTGCTAAGGAACTCTGCTTGCTGTTGATGTAATAGCAGAATAGAGTTTGCAATTAAAAACCTAAATGCAATAGTTCACCATCAGGAAGATACATACAGGTTCTGTTCGATAGCAATGAGATTGCGCTATTGCAATTGAGAAGTTAGGAAGCGATGCCTCAGAGTTGCTAAACATTAAATGATTTGTATTTTAAATCTATTCTGAACATGTCTATTGCTATATAAATGTGAATGCACTGAAAAATCAGTTACCCAACTGATGTATAGATATCACAATAATACTATGAGGATAAGTTAATATTAAATATCCCTCAAACACAGCACTGAAAACCAATATGGAAATCTTTCTGAGACTATAGCAATATTGTCTTCAGAGCAAGACTGTAGCATAAAGTAATTACATATGGAAGTGTCCACTGAGCATTAGACAATATGTAAAACAATGTGCATTCACTGAGCAGAATTTGTTCAACAGACTAATGAAATAGAGGAATGAGAAAATAAACCAACATGTGACAGGGTAATTAAAGATTATTATGGTGCAATCATATTGAGGAAATAAAGGATTAAACAGCTGGCTTTAATTCTGCTGCACGATTATTTAAAGATGAGATTCTGAACTCAACATGCTTTTAACATATTGAAGTGTATATACAAAAGTGACACAAACACACATTGCAGACCATATACAGTTGTAACGGCTAATAACATACAAAAACTTTAAAGCATAACATAGATCTCTTTCTATGTCAAAGCAGGATTGATTTTATCTATGTCACTTCTGACAGACATTTGTCTAACTGTTTCTTAAACCTTTCAGTGATGGACATTCCTCCTCAGGCAATCTACTCTAACCTTTCCCTCACTATCCTCACTGTTCAAAAATTTTTACTAAGAACTAACCTTAATCTCCCTTAGTGCAGTTTAAATTCCTTACTACTTTTTTTCCCTATTCATCACAAACATGGACAACAGATTGTTTCCTGAATCTTTACTGCAGCATTCTGCGTATCTGGAGACTGTTATCTTGTCACACTCTGTCCTCTCCTCCTTAGATGAAGAAATCCAGTTCATTTGCCGTGTTCTCGAAGGTCACGTTTTATAAACATCTGAGTTTTCTTGTTACAATCCTCTGTCTAGCTCTAATTGGCCCACAACTTTTATGAAGTGTGGTACCTAAAGTTGGATCTAATATATTTGTTACAGACCGTGAGCTAAAGAGTACTGTTCTAGTCAAAAAGAA
The DNA here is from genome assembly GCA_035772895.1 of Perdix hodgsoniae. NCBI lineage: Eukaryota > Metazoa > Chordata > Aves > Galliformes > Phasianidae > Perdix > Perdix hodgsoniae. The sequence continues at coordinate 1,466,024 of JAPSGF010000009.1, forward strand.
CAAAGTGTTACTTCATATTTAGAAATTAAATAATGTCAGAAAGTAGATAACTACTATGTGCTGATTTAAATCTGGCAGATTTCTTTTTGATAGGGTGGGGTAGATTATATCTCTAAATACAATGTTTTTCTTCTGAAACCGAGATTGCTTAATTGCAGTTATTGGTGTATTACATAATTGTAGTGTGAAGCACATCTCCAGTGATATATCATTCACTCAAGCACCTTCCTTTGTTTCATTCAAGAATGGCAGCTGCAGTGAATAGAATCATAGTTGCACTAAAAAGCTTTTGGCTATTGAGCCACGTTAGCTGTCATCTCAAGTGAATCCCTTCAATCAACATAATAAAATATGTTATCAAAATTCTGTATGACTAATTCATTGTAATCTATCAAATATGATGGAAGTATTAAGATGGAAAAGTAATGGATTCCTTATATTATTGTTACCAGTCACAGCTCTTCCAAGAAGAATAGAGAAATGATTGGGTAGATTATAAGCTGAACTACACAAATGTATATTATTTAAGGATTAATGAAAAGTAGACTCAGGTAAGAAGGTATTTTGTATTAGGAAAATAGAGGTACTTCCTGTTTGTAAAAGCAAATCTGTGCACAGAATTCCAAGGAAATAAAGGGCGTGCATTTTCTGACACAAAGAAAAGTATTACAGTACATTGGACAGGACCAGTACTGAAGCATTTCTCCAATCCTTCAATAAATATTTACTCTGTTGTTTAATAAAGATTGAATAACCCTTAGAAATTGATATTCACATGATTAAGTAGTATTTAGAATCAAAGAATGGCTTGGGTTGGAAGGTATCTTTGAGATTATCTAGTTCCAACCCCCTGCTATTGAGGGGGACACCTTCCACTAGACCAGGTTGCTCGAAGCCTCATCCAAGCCTAAGTTACTTGTATGCTCAAACCCTAAAGGGGAATAGGAACCAATAAGTCTCATGTGACAAGCTTGCTTGGGAGGTAATCTGATCCGCAATCAATAATGATGTAGATGGCTTCACCTTGCTGGAGCACATGTGCTGTAGTATATGTCCCTCAAAAGATTTTACAGATCTTAGTCATATGAAACTGAGGTATCTTGATAAATTTATTGATAATTAAGTGACCTGCTATTTCATTCTTCGCATGTACTTGAAGAGGTGGCCTTTCACTTGCACAAGGACTTGATATAATCTGTAAGTAGACTTTGTTGTTGTTGTTAAGAAAAAACTTCTTAGGAAGGAAGTATACAACAATTCAGAAGTATTAATGTGTGCTGAGCACTGCATACAGTTGAACTGCCAGTAGAAGAAAGTTATTCTGCTAGCTTTGGTTTTGTTTCAAATTGAAAAAGGTCTGTCTTCACGGTCTCTAAAATGTTCTAAATGGTTGAAACTACATTGACTCTCTGATATGTATCAGGAGTTAAATGTTAGTAGTAGATAACTCTTGTTTCCATTTTCTGATATTCAAATCACATCCCTGAGTAGTCATTGGATTTACAAATTGGATTCTTTTTGAATGAACATAAATTGTAAGCAAATCTCTAGGAGTAAAGTGAATACACCTTGGCTGCTAACGGATGTACAGTTTGCAGAAGATGCCAAGAATTAACATCAAATAATATCCCCAACTCCTCACTCCAAATTCTTCAGCAAGTAGCTAAGATACATGGAGTAGTAACTGGTTTAATTATAAAATAGAAATGTAGAATGGCTTAGTTTGAAAAGAACCTTAAAATTGATTTAGTTTGGGGCATAGGAGACACGAGAAGTCTGACTGCCAATGAATTCATTGAGTTCATGTCTGCTGTAGCTAGTTCTCCCTTCTCATTTACCAGGGGGATCTTTTGCCTGTTTCTTCTAATAGAATTTCTTGCCATTTTTTACATCCCTCACAAGTTACATCAAGTTATACAAGGTACAGCTGTACCTTGGCCTTCCCAACCCCATCTCTGCATGTACAAATGACATCTCTGTATTATTCCCAGGCCACATGTTCCTTCTTCCACTGCCTGTACACATCTCTCTCTTCCCTCACTTTGACCAGTAGATCATTGCTCACCCATGCTGGTTTTCTACCTCCTCTGCTTGATTTCTTATGTTGGGGATAAAGAGCTCTTCTATTCTCAGAAATACATCCTTAACAAGCTTCCATCCCTATGTCCCTAAGGACAGTTTCCCATGGGGTCCTATTCAGTAATTCCTTAAACAAGTAATAGTAGCTCTCCTGAAGTTCAGGGCTATAACTCTGCTCTTTGCCCAGGCAAAGATATTTTTCAAAATTATGATCTCAACCATTGTATGGTCACTGCAGCCTAGACTGGCTCCAATCTTAACCTCTTTAATGATCTCCTCTGCACTTGTGAGGACCTGGTCAATAATGATTCACTTCTAATTGGTTTGTCCTCAATAGAATCCAGCATTCTCCTGGATTGCTTGCAGCCCATTGCATAACTTTCCCAGAACTTAAAAAGATTCTGAGAGATTTCGATCATGATTGTCTTATTTATTTAGTAACATTAAAATAAATAGACACTATGATTGGATATTAGGAAATGCATAACAATTACACTTCTCAAATAACTATTAAAGATGCTTAAGCACGATATAGAAACACAAGCTATTTTAACTTTGATTTATGAAATTTTTTCACTGAATGTCCATAAGCCTAGCTTTACTATTTTTCTGTGACTCTTAAATTATGTTTCTCCATTGGCATCCATGAGTTGTGAAAGACAATAAACTATAAAGGGAAACATCCCTTGATTTATAACCCTGATCTCAGTCGCAAGCTACTTTACTAGTCTCAGTCTGTCTTACTGCAACACAAAGTCATGAACTTCTAATAGCAAAATAAACATCAAAAAAAACCAAAATGCATATGACAAGTATTAAAAAATACAGTTCAACAGATCTGCCTAGTTAGGCTTCAGAAGCTGATGTGTTTCTATGCAAGAAATTTGGTTGAGTTTTCACATCAGGCATTTGCAGGGGTAAACCACAGATGAGGAATACTGTGCAAGAGAGGAAGCTTGGAAGAATGACGTTGTATGTATTTAGGAACTATGGAGCCCATGAAGCAACAGTAAATGAAGGGTTAAGATGCTATATGCTTGTCCTTCGATTGCAGTTTAGCACATGCTGTTAATTTAAGGATTTTTAAAAAAGAAATCAAGAAAAAACATCACAATTGAAATTTACCTTTAATCACAAAATATTTGTGATTAAATAGAGTTCTGTCAGAGCCCACTGAGATAAAAAACAATGGTAATTCTTCCTTAAATAGCAATACACGATTCTGGGAAAAGTCAGCTAGGTGCCTGCTCTGTGATCTTTAGCTGAACATGCAAAAATGTTAACAACGCCCCTTCTACTCCTGCAGACCCTCAAGTGCAAGAGCTTTGCCTCTTTTGGCCCAGAAGGAAGAAGTGGTATGTGGAGTGCCAGGAACTCAGTAAAGCACTTCATTGAGATATAGTCAATTAAGGGCTTTAAATGTCAGAAATAATATTTTTAACCCAATCTACAAAACCAGTCAGTGAAAACAGTGGGCAAAGTTAATAATATCCAGTCACATAGAGTTAATAAGATGTGGTTCTTTAAAGAAACCTTTCATTCTACTTTTCACTGCTAAGAAAAAAGCAGGGCCTGTGTAGTAAAAGGTTTTGTTGAAAACAAGTCAGTGTGCACACGCACACTTCATTTTAGAATACAAGCGAGATTATTTTTTTTAAAAAGCTAATGTTTCTAAGAAACAAACAGGATATCTTCTCATTTGAAAATGCACTCCTAATGAAAATGTCCATTAAATGAATTCAAAGTGATTTTTCAACTGCTTTAACCTTTGTATTGCTCTTACAAATGTCCCTGCAAGTTGCTAGCTGTTTCTGGACAAATCCCAGCCCTACTCTGTTGGCAGCAACACTTGTCCACATTTCATCTTTCAAAGTTTTTTTGTGCACAAATGGAAGGAATGGTTAATGGTGTTCAAAGAAGGCAACGTGCAAATTACCATTCCAGGTATAAGAAACAGATTTTAAAAACTCTCCTTTCCTTATTTTTGGCACACTTTGAGAGTCGTTTTCTTGATTTATTCTTCAGTAATCTGAAAACTCACAGCCATGGCTTGGTTTCCCTTCTTTGACAATAAGCTCAGAAAATGATACATGTAACATTCAGATCACGAGACCAAGTGACACAGGAAGTAGTCTTACAGCTTTGACCTTCAGCTCTCACATTGACTCACACATTACATTACCCATCAGAAAGTACTCTGCTGACAAAAGCTGCTTTTCACATACAGGCAAAGTGGTGAAACTATTCTAGGTAAAATGAATAGTTTTTAGTCCTCTTTTCTTTCCCCCCAAGCAACTAAAAAAGGGAACAATTTCTTAGGAATTACCTAATTTTTGACACAGTTCTATCTTCTGCCTGATTTGGTGGGAGAAAAGAAAGCGGCAAATTTAAAAGCAAACTTGATAATAGTCATTACATTGGTTTGATGGCCAGTTACTTCATCAGCAAGTGACCTAAATCTTGGGCACAGCCCTTTCTCATCCAGGAAACATTAACTGAATAAAATATGAGTAAAGAACCTCAGTGTCTACGTAAAACCCAGTAAAGAGCAAAGTTTTTAGTAGAAGATGCACATTCAATCTCCATCTGAAGCTTATCTTTCACCGTCATTCACCACAAGGTGCCATCCCAGCATCTGGCCACAGTGAAAAAAAAAAGAAACATGAGGCAAGAGAGGTAACCTTCACTTGTACTTTCTGAAAAATCAACCCTGAGTAAGCAAATAGAGCAATTTTACATGGAGAAGGATAAATTTAGTTAGGAGGATCTGGTGCTGATTCAGGAGGAGCTTCAGAGCAAAGGAGGTGAAAGCAGACCAAGAAATCTATTTCATGCTTTTATTTGGTACCAAAATACTCGGAGTAACAGGCTACAAGGGAGTATTTTACAACTTAGCAATACATACACTCTGTAAAACAAAACAAGCTACTAACCCATCTTTGTCCTTAAACTTCCCATACTTAAAATAAATTATCCCAGAATGACAAGACTATCACTGGCTGAAGAAAACAGTGTTTGATAAAGACCTCTGCAAATTCCTGTAAGTTATGCTATTTTCTGAATAGTGCATGTAGGAGTTTCATCAAAATGATCGAGAAGTACTCCCATCATTTTTCTTTGTTTTGCCAGTGAACATTGGTGTGTCTTTTCCAGTAAGCTGTCGCACAACTTCAGAAAGCTGGGGCAAAACAAATAAACATGCAACATAAGCAGTTTCTCACTTTCCCATGGTATATCCAGGATTTAATTTTCCTTGCAGTCAGTTATGTGTTTATCTTTTCTTCATTAACCCTCTTCTAAAAAAACACTTCTCCACTGAGATCCAAAACCTCTAACTCCACTCAGTTAATACCTCATTATATACTGGAAAAATGTATCACATATAGTCCCCACTAGACTCTGTGTGCTGGTTGTTTCTGGGAGTGAAAGATGAGGCAGAGTGCCACAGATGAAATCCTGGATCCATTAAAGCCAAGAGAAGTTTCGCCATTGACTTGTATGGGGTCATAGTTTTGCTCTGAGTCTTTTATTTCCATCTTGTACAATGGCAGGCAGCCTGTCAAAGCTGATGTCTAGTCGGTTCATTAGGCTGACATGATCAGATACAAATTCACAAAATCTAAACTGTTGAGATCTGCACAGAGTTTAGACCAGAGAAAACAGCCAATTTTAACAAAAAACAAACAAGCAAAAAACCCATACGTTTACAAAATGATGAAAGTCACTTCTAGTAGGATTACATGTCAAGAATACATCTAACAGTTTTACAGTCAGTTTGGTTTTGCAAAATAATATTAAGTGAGCTGAGCTGACAAATTATGAGATATGAAACCTAATTTCTTTCAAATTTTTCGCAATTTTTTTCACAATTCACCGCAATTATACTATTGTTACCTTGAATTTATAACAAAGCAGCGTGAAGTTCTTAAATCTTTTCTAAGAAAAAGCACTAAGCACGCACAAGTAATAAGAACAGTAGTATCTGCAAAGGCTTGGAAATAGTGAACATTATGTCAGCACATCTGTGCATCTTGTTTGGACTTCGAAATTAATTACCTAGAATTGATTGCCAAAGCAAGGGCAGTTTTCAGATCCTTTGTTCAGCATAATGAACAGTTGTAACAAATACTTAAACTCAGAATGTTTTATGTGGTTTCCATATCCTTTGAAATCATTACTGCAGCTTCTCAAGAGAAGCAAAGCTGAAAACACATCATGCTGCTTGTTTTCCAAACAATAGAATAACCATTATTCTCTTTTGATAATAACAGATATAAATATTGTAAACAATATCAACAATAAATTAATTGTAGAAAATATAAAAGCAAAAGAATCTTCAAAATTTGAAATTCTCAACTGTAGAGATGAGCAGCAGCAGATATAACTGCTTTAAACACAAGAAAGCTAGCAGTCACATACTAGCAATAAAGAAAGAATTGCTCACCCCCTTCCAAGGATCAGAGCTCACCAAACACTTCAAAGAAAGTAATCTCCAAGTAGAGATGCTTTCCCTTGTGGCTGCCAGCCCTTGAACGAGGTTTGGAAGAGGGTCTACCCCTTCCAGTCAAGCAGGTAAATTGCTTCCACCTGTGCTCTCAGGTCTGGTTACACCCCTCCACCAGGTGGTCAGTTACTGGTTCAGGCTATGATCTAAAAGTTCACATACATAAGCAGTGCTATATTTTAACATTTTAATCTACTTCCTGCTTGATCACTGTGAATGAGAAAATAAAAACAGGCATTCACCAAAGCACTTGACAAAGCAGTTCTGAGGAAAGGTTAAATTTTGCAGGTTGTGTCACTGTAGGACTTTCTAAGGAAGGTGCAAACTTCAAGGCAAGGTAAAACATTTCACCACATATGCAGCCTTGATAAGCTGCTGGACATGGTTCTGTTGGAGAAAGCTGCAGACTGAGGTGAACAGAGTCTTGAACTGAGGAAGGTCTGTGAGGTTTGGGCCTACTGACAATAAATCCTCACAATACTGAGAGACTAAAAGCCTGAGCGTGCTCACATTTGTCCACCTATTAAGCATAAGTAATTGACTTCTAATTAGGGAAGTTGCATGAATGTAAAAGTAACACAACAATGAATAATCTCTCCATAAGACAAGGAAAATCACTTTTATAGAGAATAATAACCCCCCACTGATAGTGCTTGTATTTTTAGTGTTGAACTTGGGTTGAACCTCTGTCAAGGTTACAAAAACTTCTGGTAACTCATGCGCATGCCTCTAAGTTTTTGGCTTCTAGCCTGAAAGCACAGATAATCAATCAGGCATGTCCAATACGCAGCTCAGGACAGCTTGCCTGCCCTGCACCATCATGGTGGCAGCTCTTTTCCTCCAAGCAGACTGGCCCAGCCCCAGGCTTGCACCCATCATTCAGCAACAGCAAAATCATCTGTGTGCAAGTGGCACAGCCTCAGCTGAAACCAGGACAAGATGAGCATGTGATGCAGAGCTGACTCCACCTCTTGATCCTTTCCCACAATCAGTTTAATTGAAAACCACATGTAGTGTATTATGCATCACTTGGTGAATAAAACACAGTGATTACTGATAATATTTCAACCTATTTAATGTCATCTCAAAAGGAAACAAAGCCTGAAAAAAGAGAAGTCGTGGTTGACAACAACAACAAAGTACAGGTGACTTTTTTACCAAGACAAATAATATAACACTATGAGTGAGTGATTTGTAAGGAAATTGTGTCAGTTTTCAAAGATTATAATTTGAGAAGATATTATGTGCAAAAACACATTGCCAAATTTGATGCATATGAAGGAGTGTTTTGTAAGGACAAAATAGTGGAACTGAAGAAAGTCTGTCACTGTACAATTTTTATTTATTTTTTTAAGTTATGACTGAAATAGATGAAAGCTAGTTATGTGGTAGCAAATCTGCTTGTAAACAAATCAAAATCATTTACTGGTGATGAGTTTATTAAGTAATGCATGGAAAGCATGGTAGACATAATTTGTTTCATGAGAAAAAAAAGATTTTCTTATAATCAGCTTGTCACACCAGAGTATAGCTAGATGAACTGAAGAAATAAGAAAATCTATTGAGAAATTTGGAAACAAAAGCACCACTTGGAAGAGAGAAGAAACACAGAGAACCTCATAAGCATGCCAGTTTCTGGATAACTTTCAGTCCTATTTCCAAACCTGCAAGGCTCGTTGAAAATTCCTGCAGCTGAGAGCAGCCTCTTCCACATCTCTCCACTTCAAATATCAACCACTACTTCAGTATCAGCCTAGTCCCAAGATACCTTGTGCTACAGAGAGCTGCCTGTTTATTTAGGTACTAACAGCTATTCACTTCTTCAGCTGTGTAGTTCATGTTGGAGAAGACTTGATGGTTTCAAGCAGACCCTAATTAATGTTTATGCCACAACTTTAATTTTTCTTCACCTGACCTGCCTGCTTTTTATTTTGAAGCACGTTTTCTGATCACAGCGCTGGCCTTAGTGTCCACAATACATCTAGAGGCTGAGACCAATGCAATTATCACTGCATGTTATTTCAAGCACATGTTCATTATCACTGTTTTGTTCCTTATCACTTGATGAGAACCAATTGATTTTATACTACCAACTAAGACATGATACAAATGTCTCTCAATAGGAATGATTGCTAGGTGAATTATTTGTTGATTAATAAATTGAGTTTCAGGAAACAGTGAATCCAACACCATTCAAATGCTGTTCTTATGCCTCTTCACCCAAAAATAAATAAATAAATGAATAAATTTGTGTATAGGTTTTCTTTTATGGGCACCAGCACTGCATTGCTTTTCATTAAAAACAACAGCTTTCTTTAAAAACTAATCATAGTTCAATAAGAAGAAAATCCAGGCATTGAAAACAAAAGAATTACTCAATCACCTATAATAACTGCTGAGCCTTCTTTCTCTCCATCCATTTCATTATGTTCTGGAAATTTTAAGTTTAGTCAGGACATACTTCTTTTCTTAGGTTTTTATATTGTTTTGGTTTTCAGCAGTTTTTGCTTATTTTGGTTTGGTTTAGTTTCATTTTGTTTGAAATTTCCCTAATATTGCATTCATTTAGTTGAATTTGTACCACTGATATACATCTACTACTTTTAAACTGCTAAAATATATTCAGAGTTGTAACATTTACTTAAACATGTGAAATGGTAAGTTTTACTCCCCTGAAATCTATACTGTTCTTGTCTTTGTGTAACTCCTTTCCTTTTGGTATAGCTCCTATGCATAATGTGCCAGGAATAACCAGTATCAGGAATAATTCCAGCTCCTCAAAAACCTTTTTCTTTGATGCCTACCTCTAACTTCCCTCAAGAGCAGCACTTCAAAAAATGATGAGGTTTTTTTTTTTTTTCCCAGAATCATTGCAATACCTGAGTATAGCAGTATTGTCCACAGTAGATAGTCTGTAGCTGACACTCCATTATTAGCATTTTGATTACACTAAATTTATCTTGAGATGAAAAGTAAACATCATTATCCTCACTGAAATGCAGCATACTTATTTGCTCTGTAATTACAGGTCTGATCATTGCCTTCCTTCAGTGACCCAGGAGTAGTAGAATATAGAGGTAGGATTAGAGTAATGGGAAATTGATGATGGCTGCTTTCAGTAGCTTATACAGCATAAGTGAGCACCTAACAGATGGATTTCATTACCATGTAACATATAAATTTCAATACTAGATAAATTTATCTACCTTCAGTGTTCAGCAATATTCTTTATAAAAATTATATATTACTCTAATCAGAACTTTCATTAAATTACAGTTTATGCATTTCATAATACATCAGATCTTTTCATCTTATAGAATATATTTTTTATTCTTATATTCTTACATATCTTCAGATTTTTTTTTAATGTTCTAAAATAATCTAAATAATAGTTTGGGCTAAAAATGCGAAGATAGGGAAGATAATTATTAGATTTCTAAGTTTTCATGGCTCGGAGGAGATTATCTGACCTGAGAGCTTTTCAAGACATTTTACTATCAGTTGTTTCACATAAGTAGATATTTTTCTTTTCCCTAATTATAAAGGACAGATCTTGACCTCTGTTCTAAAAAGACCACATTAGCTAAACAGCAGAGGATTCTCCTAGTGTAATGGCTTTTATAATCTAAGGCTCCTCCTAATCTCTGCCCTGGCATAAATATCTGTACTCAGCTCTGTAAAGATGGACCAAAGTACTTGAGCAGAAGAAAAACAGATTCTGTTTTTTCCAGTCTTCCTTCATATCATGTGTAAAGATTAAGAAACACAAAAATATATTTTAAAATTTGTTAAAACAAGCTATTTGCTAATCTGACAAGATCTGATCCCTAGCAGTATCATTTAATGTTATCCTATTTGTTACTTTAAAAAGCTTTGAATGTGCAAAGAATATCTTTCATGAACTGCCCTTTGAGTTACCTCTTAAAAAAACAGGTCAACATATTTTTGAGATTTCCTGTATAATGTCTCTGTAAGCATCATGGTGTTTTTATGTGACTGAATTCCTGCCCTTTATAAGGAGACATGATTTTAGTTTCCATTGCCTCTCCAATACAAGATTAAAGTACTATAATCAGTTCACTGTATAACTTTCTTGCATCCTGATTGTAAAAGGACCAATATATTCACTAGCCACAAGAGTAGGGATTTTTAGTTCAAATTATAGAGACATCTACAACTCTCTAGGATTCCTCTAGGGTATTTGAGTACATTAAGTTTTTAAAATCAAGACCTTGTAGTCTATATTAGCAATCCTACCTAATTCAAGGCAATCTACCAGGCACCCTAGTGGGAAACACCAGGACAAAGCACCATTAAAACTGAAAGAACAATTGTATTTTTGTTCAGCAAATTTCATCATTAGATTACACTGAGCAGAAGATCTGATTGATTACTTGATGTAGATCAAGACAGAAGCTATCAGACTTTAGGAGAACCAGAAAGGGATAAAAATAACATCAGCTACTCTGAGAGGATTAAGTAACTTGTCAATAATGCTTAAACTACCATAAGTCTTTTTTTCAGGTCTTCATTATTCCCCAGCTATCTTGATGAAAAAAAAAATATAATAATAACCATGAAGAAAAAATAGCACAATATAGCCCTGTACAAAGAGAGACAGAAACATCAACAACTGTTCAGGTATCTTTGTCAATTAAAAATAAATAAATAAATAAATAGATAAATAAAAAGAGAAAGGGAAGAGGAGGGACTACAGGCAGGTCAGAATGCAGGTTGACATACCCGGTAGCTCAATCTGATCCCTAGAGGAGTGCTCCCCTTTTCTTCTTGCTCCATGGATCTTCCATATGCATCCTGAGCAGCAATGATTCCTCAGAATTTCATTCAAAGACAGAAACAACCAGAACACATTGTGTCTCAGAAGGAAGGAAAAGTTTACAGGCCCAATAGCGCAGTCTTGCTTTCATGTACAAAACAATCACTGTTATGATAAAACACCACATATTTGTTAATTTGAATTTATTTATTTTATAAGTGTCATTAAATGAACCTAAGTTAATAGTGGAGTAAATTTTACCACCACTGATATTTCTACATGTTTTATAAAGTGGCGATATCATCCAGCATAGTTCTTCGTTCTCTTCTGAGCTTTACTAGAAGTAACCTCAAGTACTTACATTTTCATTAATGTTTTTCAGTTTGCAGACCTTACAGAGCTCTTATGAGCATTAGAAATTCTACACAAATCTTGCATAGATTTAAGCTACTTATAATGTATGCAGAGAAAATACAGAGGCATATTTTATTCTTGCAGAAAATGAATCCATAAATTGTTGCTGACTTTAGATGACCTTCACACAAGTGCTTCATGATCAGTATGGAATGTAGGATGTCTATATCTGTAAAATGTTTTGTTTCAAAATATAATCGAATAACATTGATTTATGGTGATATCTACTTTCTAAACTCTTATGGATACTGTGTTTAGAATGAATGAAACACTGACAGTATATCACTCTGTGAGGTGAGCATTTGCAAAGCATGAATCACACTTATACATGTCTAACTGTACTCATTTTAGGGATGTTGAAGTTCAGAAATACAGTTTACATTTCAGAATTCCTTTGTAAATAAATGTTTTATTACTGGTTTCAATGCTTGCATTTTCTGCTTGTGTATTCAGTGTTGTAAAAACTTAGAATAGTTTAAGAGAAGTTATACATGAACAGATAGATTTTAAAATGACAGTTAAAATTAAGGATTTGATTTTTTGTAGTTAAGAATTTTATTAATACAACCAATTAACTGCTATATCCTGACAGGCACTGTAAAAGCATACAAAATATCAATACTGAAAAATGACAAATCTGGGAGTTAAAATTGAGATTTATGTCATGGCAGGTCAGTATTTATTTCTCTGCAGATGTATGTGTCTGATACTTGTACTGGAATTCTTTTAAAAAAAAGATCATAAGACACAGTACTCTAAGTTCACCTAGTTTTCACAGCAGGCATCAACAGAATGAAATCCTAATAACTGATGAATAGCTCTCCACTATATGTCCCAAGAGGAAGAACAGAAAAAAAAATCTGAAAACACTGGTGTTACACTTCTGTCTGTAGATCATTTAAAAGCAGCTTGTTAGCAGAACTGAGCAGTAGAAGAACTTCTATTTAAACAGTTTTGCTAGCAGGTGTTCTTACTACAGTGGTAAACTCCTAAGTTTAGCCCTTAACAGAGTAATAACAAAACAATATGTTAATATAAAAGAATGGATTTTTCAAGATTTCAGAGATTTAAAAAAATAAGCTGCATTATGCCTAATAGCAATGTTTTATTTTTGGAGGATACGTTATGCTGAGAGATTTAAAATATAATATCATACAAACACTCCATAAACAAATCTAATCCTGCAAATCTTGCATGCAAGGTTAGTCTTTCTGAGAATACACATAATTAAGTTGATAAAAAATGATTAATTTCAGACAGTTCTGTTCAATTTTCCAGCCCAAATTCAGAGAAAAAAATGGCTTTCAAATCCGATGCTACCAAGATGTATACAACAAATCTGCATAGAAAGAATTTGCAAGAATATGTCAATAACTACCCATAGATTGTACTTCTAGTTCCATGGTTGCAGGAACCAAAAATGAGAAGTCAAACAGATTTCCCTATGTTTTGTTATTTGAATAATCACTTCTTAGACTTTAACTCCCGTGTTTGTACATTCCTATGTAATCCATAGTCTATTTTCTATCTCATATAGTGTATAGTCTGTATATAGTCCATAAAATACCAGGAGGCAGTTATTACAGACCAGACATGAATGTCCTGTCAATTAAATTTCCCAACTGCAATCTCATTTCAGTTTGAGTCTTTGAAATACGTTGTACGTATATATTAAACTGATATGGAATTCAACATCATTATATAATAAAATAAGGACTCTGATGATATTATGTGTCATTTATGATGAAATTCTTTCTCAATCTTCTAAGAAGATACTTTACTCCAGATCACAGTGCCAGTGGAACCTACAATGTAATACTCAATGAAAAAAAGTTTCATATTATCTGTTATTGTATGAGAACAATACAGTATGAAAAGTTACAAACATAAGTGGCCTAGCTTCTCGTTTTACAAAAAGTGGAGCAGAATCCCACAGATAAGAATATAAAATATTCTTATCTGGCTTTTAGTTTCAGACCCCCAGCTCTCAATTATTTAAAATTTTTGTCTTAATATCAAGTCAAAGAATATGATAGTTTCTAGGTTACACTCAAGTTTTCTACTTGCTTAGGTCAACGAGTGAATTTGACATATCCTGGTAATCCAGTAATATCTTACTTCTCAAACTAATGCTCATTCCAAGGTCTAAATGTAGTTTTGCTATTAAGATGATAAACAGTTATCTACTATTTCTTTTCAAGTGAACTAGTCTCTTCAGGACTTTCTATTAAAACTGACTGTGATTGAATTGGGTGATCTTATATGAGTCTTATAAGAGTTTGAGACATTCAAACTATGAGATTTCACACATGCAGAGGCAAGTAAAGGATCAATAACAAACACACACAGGTCAGAAAGATGTTGCCATTAAAAAAAAAAAAAAGAAAAAAAGAAAAAAGAAAAAAGAAAAAGCTAATTAATTTACAGTGGAAAGAGGAAATATAGAAATCTTAGCCACTGAAATTCAATGCAAGAGAAAAATAGTAGTCAAAAAGAATAATATCCGAACAAACTTGACATTAAATAATTTTGCTAAAACTCTGAAAGTGAGCAACTTTTAACACAAATAGTGAATCTGTCATACTAGGGACAGCAAAGAAAATTACTTTTGTTGTTTGCATTCTTTTTTAAATCTAGACTAAAGCATAAAAATCCCATTCAGACCTAGATCAGGTTTGACACTGTCTTGTCTTGCAGTCTATTGAAAGACAAAGGATACTTTTGTCAGCCTTTTGCATTGGGGTTGAATGTCCAAATCCTCAGTGGATACAGTGTTTCTCTAAGTTGTGTCACGGCCACCTGCTCTGCCTGCAGAGTCAAGGTTTGTATGACAGTTGCCTGCTTCTTCCCTGTGCTGCACTTGTAGCACTAGACACTGGGAACCACAAAGAACCACTCACTAATCAAGGAAACAGTGCAGTTCGCTTGAAAAGATATATGTGCTGCTTCTGGAATAGACCATTCTGTTCCAAACATTCAGTGTGTTGAACCAACACCATTTTTATCAATACAAAAAGTATTTCTAGGCCTATACGCAAATAATGGCATCATTTTATTGAAGTAAAAGGACTTAGTAGCTGCCAAACTGATTGTGAGTAAACTTACCCTATTATAGACTAAACTGTATGATAGTTTCGAAACAGTGAGCCACTCTGAACAGACATGCACTATGATTCACTAATCACCCTCCTTTATATTCTAATCAAAGGAAATACAGCCACCTCAGCTTGTTTTATCCAAGCACTTTAAGATTTTCTTCCAGTTACAACCTCCTTACACAATAATTTAACACAATTATTTCTCACAACTATCCCAGTCATCAGTTATTTAAGTGCATTAATAACCCAAATAGAGTTTTCTGTTAACATAGTAAGAACTATAACCCAGCTTAATAAACCCTTTTGGGGGAGTTACTTAGCTCGGAACGTGGTTATTACTTTACCTATTTTTCCACTGAGTAAATCTATATATCTACCTAATTAACAGCATCATTTAGAGTTTATTCACATCAACCTGTGAAGAAATCTGTTCCAGTAATGTCAGAGGGATATAACAGATAAGAAATTATGCTATTATTATATTAAAAAAGAAGAAGAATTTGCCTGTATAGAGGGGTTTTCATGACAGAATATTTGCTTTATGAAATCTGATGGATACCACTGACTCTGCAAAGTAACAGAGGCTGAACAGTTCACTGAAGGTCACCCAATAAGGAGATAACAGAGCCAAGAAGAGTTCCTAGATATCATAACTAACATTTCTTGGCTACACCCACTAGGCACTGTTCCCCAGTTTAATTTACTATTCTCTGTTAATACTATCTGGAGTAATCATAACTTAGTGGATAAAACATAACAATGAAAACCTGGTTATTTCTTATCAAGTAATTATGATTTCACTTCATGAACTAGTACATTAATCAGTTTTCTTCCCCCTCCAGCTATGACTCCTTTCATTATTATGCTTATGCTGGGAAATGGTTGGGTTCTCAAATTATTTCATGTTCTCTCCTTTGGAAAGACATTGCAACCTATTTATAAGCACTGAATCTGGAACCAGAGTTCTGAGCAGCTGCCTCCATTACAAGGCTGAGGTCATAGCCAGACTTAAGTGTAGACAGTGATCAGAGTAACAAAATTTTGTCCTAAACCCAGCTCTACCTTAGTTTGTTGTTTTATTATGAACAATTTTCTTTGGTAGCTATAAACAGGAAAATTTTGACAGCTGCTTTTCATTTGAGATTAAAAAAACAGAGTCATTTTTATTTTAATATAATGAAAATTAAAGTTCAAAAATCTGAAATGTATGGGGTAAGTACTAAAATGTTTCCATTCTGCACAGTCTTACATGTGTTTCAACACTAGATATTCCTAATCAGAAACTGACATGTATTTCAGTATTAATTATAGTTACTGCGATAATTAATTCACAAACTCTTTCTCAAAAAAAAAATAATAATAATAATGGTGCGTTCATCTTCATTAATTTTGATTCTTTATTCTGGTGGCCATGGGAGTCCTAAATAAAGTTATCTTAAAATTCATAAAAACCAGGAAAAATAACTGTGATCTTCTTTCATTCTAGACCCATATTTTTAATGACAACTGCCCTATAATAATTGTATTTTAAGAAAGAAAGAACTGGTTTTTAAATTATGTTGAAAATAAAGCATAAATACTTGTTTAATTTACGTCTTGTTGCTGAACAGCTTCAAGATATTATACCGTCATAAATTCAGAAGATAAGAAGTACTGTAGTTTCATTGAGGATCTACAAGGGTAGTGAAAAGCAGAATGCATAATCCCATATACAGTACCAATTAATATCTGAGTTAATAAACAAATGGTAATATACTAACAGTAGTTGTTAATGGACACAAATACCACATTGATATCTTCCAGAATTTTAGTTAAGATATGTAAGAGGTACATAATTACTTAGAGTCAGTAAACAAGAAATAGGTCTAGTATTCCAGCCCTAATGTCCTGGGTATAGCAAAGATCTTTATTGCTTGATGTAGAAGCTTAAGTCTGTGATTCAAAATACATTCATTCGCGTGTACTGTCCTAACCTATTATTCTGCATACTTCAAAATACTTACTGCAATTTCATTCCCAAAGCAGCTGCAGTTTGCTTAATTTTAAACACAAACGAACTTTGAGCCTTTGGATAATGACTTCACTAGAAGTGAATAGGGAAAACAGTCTATTAATTTGCTGTAGCATCCATAATTCTCCAAAGACCATAGTTAAAGGACTATTCATTGCAATCTCAATCAGTTTAGTAATGTGTGAAGACCAGCAGTTTTATGGAACAGTGCTTATTTTTATGGTAAAATGTGTTAATGGCTGTCTCTAAACAGAACATTGATTATTCATGGAACTTATTCAACAGATATGTTAAACTCTTTTTTTTTTCCTTCTTACAAGGTAACAAGGAACATCCAATTATCTCTTATTTTAAAACAATGCCATTAAAAGCTCAGTAACCTAAACTACGAAGTCTCTAATAGTTAAATTATGTTGATGTAATTTGTACATCTACAAATGTATATATATGTGTGTGTAAATTTTTAATAAATATATAGACGCCAACAGTAGGCAGTAGTGAGAGAACTGATGTACATTATCATAGCGCCCAGATTGTGATTTTGTTAGCATGGGTACAGGAATTTATTTTTTTTTCCAAAGAATAATAAGAAGAAATGGAAAACAGTGTTCCTTCCCAATAAAATTAAGAATACCACATTTATTAAATTAATATTTAATAAAATGCATAGTTATATTATTGAAAAAATTGATAATGTTGAATTATTCTTGTATTCTGATTTCAAGAAGCACGAGGATTGTAATATTTTCTGGGTGGCTGAAGAATTTGACAAGATTCTATGTAATTTGCAATCCAAATCAGAACTTAGTTTTACTTAAAATGAGAAACTTCAAACTTTTTTTCCCCAAAACTTGTTGAATTTACCCAGATGGTCTCCAAAATATCTAGAAATTATAATAGCTCCCATCACCCTTCTGTTCTTCAGACTAGTACATTCATAACTATAACAGCTTTCTTTTGATGTCCATTTACTTACCAGATAGATCCTGTATGGACTTTCTAAACACTTACATTGATGATACAGACTTCTAAGTGGAGAAAGGAGGAAAAGTGTAGTCTATGTTGCCTATATCCACATCTGTAGACAAAGTTGGAGATATCTTTTTTCAATTTTGGACATTCCTAGAAGGAGAATTACATTTGATAAAAAATTTATTGCCAAACTCCAGGAGACTGGAAACGTTTCCTTGTGGAAAATATGCTTTCCAATCAAATTAGTACTTTTAATTTTTCAAACATCAACTATGAAAGGACAGTACAACTCATGCTTGCTCAGGAAACAGATGTTCCACCGTTTGTGGGAAAAAAAAAGAAAAAAAAAAGAAAAAAAAAGTGCACTTGGTTTCAGATAAGTGCTGTTTTATATATATGAGTTTTGTTATGGATAGTATTTATTAAGAAAATTCTTTTACGCATATATCTTCAATGTGGAGGATAGGATCAATGGCAGGTTTGTTGAAACTAGGCATGTTTGCATTAGAAGAGGTGGGAAAGCATTAGAGGTGGTGACATCAGGAAAAAGAAGGAAGATCTGAGAGGAGTGAAAGAAATGACAAAGGCCTAATTCACAAAGCAAAGCTGCAGGGTGAGGTGATAAAGTGAAGGAGAGGTAAAAGGTGATAGAGGATTAGAAAGTGTAGTCTGGAAATCTATATAATGGAAATACAAAGTTAATCATTCTGAGACAAAACAAAACAAAAAGACTCCATCCTCTGAAGCATTTCAAAGGAAAAGAACTGTAGAAAAGAAGAAGCAATAAACAAGATCAGGGGAGGGAGCCTCATAACACAGCGACATATTTTAAAACTTTGTGCTAGATTTTATTGTTGCAAAATTGCCTTTTCAGATAACACACAAGAATGGAATTTAGTGTTTCATTCTTTAATACAAACCATACTTTCTACTTTTATCAGTTCCATCCAGCATTTGTTACAATATTCAGCTCATTTCCCTCTCAGTGCATTCACTGCAAAGACTTTTTGGACAGGAAGAGTAGAGGGAGATATATTTTAAATACATGGAACATTAGAGTCTGGTACAGCTCTGAAAATTGTAAAACACTATTCCAAATAATTTCTCTTTTTGTCATAGCTTTCTGTTACAGATTTAACTGCACTGTGCTTACTGGTGAGTGCTCCTATCAGTTTGTTCTCTAAGTGAGACAGCACTGAGAACGTTAATAACCCATTAAAACTGAGACTTTGGCATAACCTTCCAGGCTCATTTAAATAAGCTATAACAAACTAGTGAAATAAAATCTTTCCTCCCAAAAGGAGACTGAAGTTGCAGCACAAAAAGTTCAGTATTACTCGCCTTTCAAATTTTCCTAACATTAAAGACTTCATAGGAAAATTTCACTCTTAAAGTTCAATAAAACATGTTGGTTTGCTTTAGAATAACATACAAATATATGGGAGCACACACATTCCTACACTTCTTTCTGTAGCAATCATAATTAGCACCTTTTCTGACTGTTACCTATTAACTGCTCCCTAGTATTACTGGAAATTGGATAAAGGAAACCACAGGAGAATTAAATCTTCAGCAATATTAATCCAGGTACTTTGAAGCTGATATGGAAGTTCCCAAGAAGCAAATGACAATCAGAAGTTCAGTGTTTTTCTGAGCACAGTGACTATTCTTTCAAAACTTTTCATTCAGCAATTTTTAGTTCTCTCTTTTTTTTTTTCTTTTTTTTTCCTCCACTGGTTTGAAGACTCAACTTTAGTAGAAAGTGAAATTTCAAATAAAAGTTCATTAAAAAACTTTGCCAAACAAAATTTTCTGACCTTAGCAGAAAATCTTTTTCTTCCTGAAATAAAATTGTAAAATTTGTCAGGTTTCTGTAAAACATTTGTTTGGATGCACTGGCATTTTCTAATCTCTGATAAAATGTTCTGTCAAAATATTCCCGACTGACCCTGTAATAAGGCAGTTCAAATTTCTACCATTTGAGAGGTTTTTGTTTGTTTGTTTGTTTTTGGTTTGTTTTTGGTTTTGATGTTGTTTTTTTTTTCAGATACAACCATTATACTGCAAAATATATACATGAAAAAACCACAATTTTCTATGCAGACCTTTGCTTTTTTTACTCTCTCTTATAGTTTTCTCCTGGATTAAAGATGAAAGGTCAGGATGGAAATGTTCTCTTCATGTTTGCAAGTAATCAGTTTAAGTTACCATACAGAAATACTAGGGAAAAAAACAAACAAACACAAAATTGTATTAGAAAAAGCACAGGGCCAGCCTTTTTGTAGAAGGTCTTTGGTTTTGTCTGTTGTTTTGTTTTTTAATTTTATTTTCCACAAAATTATGCATGTTATAAAATTGTGTACTGTAAGTAAAAAAAAATGTGCTGCAAAATACCTGTTCGCGGAACTGGTAGATGAGCATGACAGTCTACAAAATAAGCTATGTTGGCATACTGACAATTCTATGAAAAAAAAAAATTACTGTTAAAATGTAATTTTTTTTCCTTAATTAAAAAAAAAAAAAAAAACTTCTTTGGCCTATTAGCATCCCACATTTGAATGTTTTGGCAGCTATAGGCTGACGTCATTCTCATGGAATTGACCTATGAACAACTGCTTCACTAATACTACTCATGTCATGCCTTTTTGGGCCCAATGCTGAAATGGGTATGCTGAAGACTAAGACGGTTTTCATGTAAGAAGACTCCAGCAAAGACTGGCGTTTTACTCTATAATCTGTAAAGATTTTATTTGTGCTTCATGTATTTTTAAACTGTGCAGTGAAACCGATGAGTAGATCACACTACTAAGAGAGAAAATTGCCAAAAGATGACAGAAGACAATAGAAAAATGAATAAACAGATCTGGATAAGGAATTAAAAGTCTCTTTCCATAAAACATCTTTTCTCTTCTTCCTCATTTTTTTTTATGTATTTATTTTTTTCTCTCTGAAGCTCTCTGTGTAATACTGGTTTTAGTGGCCAATTCAGGCTTCAGCTCAGGTTGGATTAAGTAAAGGTATAGATTTATTGAAGGAGAGCAGGACAGGAAGGCTGGCATATCCAAGGCAGTGCACCAGAATGAGAAGAAGCTGCACAGCCCATCATCCTTAGTGCTGTGGCATCTTGCCTTAGACAAATCCTGGAAGGGCAAGAGCATTTCTTCTCTTCAGACTTAGCCTCAGTGCTTCACAAACCATTAAAACTCACCACCCAGCACTGGTTTTGCTTCATGCAGACTCTGAACAAATAACATGAATTAAAAGTATCATTTGGAAGCATGTATATGCAGATCTTATCAAGGGGAAATGATGCTAGCAAATGAATGTAGTAGGAATTCACTACATGCAGCCCTCTCCTTTATCTGAAAGAGTTTTATTTGGGGTTCCAAACTCAATTTATAATCTACTATTGTGACTGTTTAGCTCTGGAAATAGTTTTATGAGATGCTGTTCCCTATTTTTAATATACACTGTCTTCCATTACATCTACTCAATATGATTTGCCTGAACTGCTGTTTTCCTGGTTAGTGTCCAACTGATGCCCCTTTAGATGGAAGTCCAGTGAGAAAGATGTAGTTGAGAGACCAGAACAAAACTTCTACTGCCTTGATTAAGACATATCTGAAGATGTCAGTGCAACTCAAAGTGGAAAGACTATAACTTCTTTTTCTATCTGCTTGATGAAGTGATTTGCTACTCCCATGCATTTGTTCCAGTAAGTTCATTCTCAGTGAAGACCAGAGTTAAGGAAGAGCTGACTCAGAAAAGCGTGGAGTGGGAGTGTG
Organism: Perdix hodgsoniae; assembly: GCA_035772895.1. Classification (NCBI taxonomy): domain Eukaryota; kingdom Metazoa; phylum Chordata; class Aves; order Galliformes; family Phasianidae; genus Perdix; species Perdix hodgsoniae. The sequence goes on from JAPSGF010000009.1 coordinate 1,487,664, forward strand.
CAGCATTGGTGAGGAAGGGGAAAAAGCTATGAAAACCATGTCTGTATGCATCAAGGCCAGACACTAGGTTGCTAGAGGGTGTAAGTTAGTTACATGTTGTCTGCAAATTCAAAGAAACATTTGTCTTCCTATTAAAATACAGAATTTTCCCTGAGTAGTAGCACTTTCTGTGAATTTAAAAGTGTCAGGAAATACTAAACGGAATTTCAAGACTTGTAGTAAACTCATACTAGATACACTTTTTCAACTAGGAGCATCTATCCTGAAGTAGATGGCAACATGACAATTTATCCCAACTGAGGATTTTATCTTCCCAAAGGCAGCCAAATACAGTCATAACCAGTGATTCTTTTTTTTTGTTTCCTTCTTTCAGTTCATGCAATTATTTTAAAAACTTTGTGCTTTCAGTATGGTATTGTTCCAAATCTGAAAGGAATTTTCAAAATGACTAATTTTTTTCTTTAAGCAGAATTGTGATATGCATTTAATTTCATAAACTTAGATGACAAGAGAACAATAGACTAGCTTAAAATTACTTCAAGCATTTCTACCACTGAAAGTGTATGCTGAATAAAATATATAATTTTCAAATTTAATCTCTTGAACTCATATGCGTTATAATAATGAGTTTAGTCATTGAAAATTAGATACTGTCTGTTTGAAAAAAAAAAAACAAAGAACAACACTCAGAACTTTATGAAATCAGAAACTGGAAATTTTACCCACTTAGTGAGACACATTCTTAGAAGTAAGTCATTTAAAAATCTGAGGAATATTGTGGAGATATACAATGAATAGAATTACAGATGCACTCAACTAAGAAGTCTAAATAACATGGAGACTGGAATACCTGTTCCACTTGTACGCTCCCGTGTCTGGAAATACACGCTCACTTTCCTCTGACTTTAGGGCAATGAGTCAGTGATGGCTGAAGTTTACTAAGAGGCTGCTTTTTCTAGGCTAGTGGATAGCAGCCAATTTCTTTATTGTCTTTTTCCCAGAATATTCACATAAAGATATCATTTCTTTTTCTCCTTTTACAGGGAATTTGCTTTGAACATAGAATAAAACAAACACTCTAGATATTTTTCCCTTTAAAAGGAAGAGATTTTTTTCTCGCTTAATTCAAAGATTCTACAGAATTATGTGTAATTATTTTCGATGTTACTTTGTAACTGATTTGCTTTATTGATATCCACAGACTAGATGATGTTCTGATGTTTAGTAATTTTCTAATCTTATTGAATTATCTGCGAACCAGCTCACAAGTTCCTATTTATTTGGACTTCATCTGAGAGCTGCTAACTGGAAGTGCTTGAATGCATTGCACAGATACTGTATTAGATAAAAAGACCTCAAAACAGAAAAAAAAAAAACAAACCCAAGAGAAGCTAGCATTTGTTTGAACTTCGCTTTTATCATGTAAACTTCGTGTTTCCAGAAGATGCAAGCATTTTAAATTTCACTTTATGACAGCTGCAGCTGAAACACCTAGTAAAACAAATTACAACTGGAGATACTTATTGTCTCTTGTCTGCTTTCTTCATTAACATGTAATCTGCTGGATTCTCCTTCCCCCATATGGCAGATATCCTCAGTACTGTACTGTACTTTTGCCATTATACAGACATCTTAATTCTAAGAACTAATTCTATCTGTCATGGTAGGAAGTAGCATTACAGAATAATGAATACTCTCATTTCCTCTAATTTTTAATAAAAAGTTTAAGCAGTTAAACTGTGCAATCCAGTGGTGTTCATTAATGACAGTGCATATTTTAATGGTGTATTTATTATGCAGCCATGCAGACAGAGCAGAAAAGATGTTCTGAGGATATTTTTTTAGTCTCCAGTTTCAAATGCTGTAGCCAAAATGTAAAAAGAGTTTCTTTACACAGAGATGGTGTTCAGGGAATTTCCAGATGAGCTGCATTGTAAAATTGATGATGTCTCTTTTGCTACTTGAAAATGTCTTCCAAAAACATGGATAAATAGATACTTGGGCTTTCTGTTGGTAGAAAACAATACTGTTGAGCATCACTCCTCCCCTGTTTTTTGGTTGATGTGTTGGCAGCTCTAAGAAGTGGACTGGAACACGATCCCTGTTCCTCTGTCACTGATGCACTAAAGAGATTGACTTGGCTACCACCTTTGACACCCTGGTGATCACCTCCTGTTGAATATACTGGTTAGTTACAACATCCTCTGCACTTTGAGGACTGGATTTGATGTGGTTCTTGCGCTGCTGTTATTTATAATGCTGGCTCTCTCAGCTAACGTGGCTCTACTACATTCTTCTCCACACTTTGCATATCCTTGGTTAGTGTTGCAAAAAGGAATGCAGGATTAGCCCTGAAAAACAATTTAGTCTCCACAGTGATTTAATCCTAGGCATCTCTGAGGAAACTTTCCAAAGGTGCCCACAAGAGATGATAAATTATTCATTGTGAATAATATTTATTCCTTATACTTTTTGCTGGTTGAAAATGACTCCTGAGCCAGGCCCTGTTGTTTGCCTGGATTATCTGACAAGTAGCCAAAGAGATAAAGTCTCAGACCCTACTTTAGTGACAAGTAGTCCATTCAAGAGTTTTTCCCCGCCTGATGAATACCTGTAGCATGTGATCTCACACATGCCATCATTCAGGTCAACTAATCAGATAGAAAGCCAAATACACAAACACTTAAAAACAGGCAAAGAGGAAATGGTGAAAGCATGCAATGGACATCCACACTGAAATTTTAAATCATCCTTATTTTTGTTGGCAAAGCTTTTATGTTTCAGGATCTACAAATTCAGGCAAATGACATGCCACAAGTAACAACAAGTGAGCTTGTTGTTTGTGTTCTTGCAAATCGTCAGAATTTATCTGCATTTTTATTCATCCAGTGGGAGAGTACACAATGTTTTGAAGTTTGCAACAAAGACAGCCTTAAGGAGAGCCTGATCCTTTTCCACTGACTACACTGGTTACAACTTAGAGAGTGGCAATGACTTTTCAGCCACTTCCAATCTGGCTAATAAAACTCAATCCAGTAATTCAGATGTGAAAAACTGTCCTGTCATTATTACAAAATTCTTGAGTTGCTGCTCCCTCCTGGGACTACTCAAATATAGGTGCATTTTTTGTACCACAAAATGATAAATTGCAGAATACTCCTAGAGTTTAAATATTTCTGAGGGAGCAATTCTTCACTCCCTGCTGTTTACAAGGGAAATTCTGTCTACAAATAATACATTACATTAGCTGTCTTCTTTATCATAAAGCTATGCTGAATACTTGTAACATTTATAAAAAGACACCAACTGATTGCAAGATGAGTGTTACCCTTGAGCAAATTATGAACACATTTATTTCAGTCTTATGCATTTGAAACTAATTTTCTGGTAATATCAAAAGTGTTCATAGAATTAATTTCCTGTCAGTTCAGCAGTATTCAAGTGAATATTTTATGATTTTGCATTAGCTGTATTTGTCTAGAGTTGTGACATGATCGAGTCATTCTCTGAGGGAAACACATTAATAATTAAACTCTGTCCAATGTGGAGTGCTAAAGATGACAGCATAATTGTACATTTCAGAGACCATTTCACAAGGCAGAGAATGAGAATTGCCCTGCTACCATTTAAATGTCAATTTAGAATTTCTTTCTAAAATTAAAAGGGCATTGCAGAAAACAAAAAGAGAAGATAGAAAGACTGATGTCACGTTTAGAACCTCATCCCATTTCTGCTTTCCCTTTCTTTTAAGAGGTGACTTAAATGTAAATGGCTTTACAAGAACTGAAGAAGGGAGAAGGCAGATAAATGATTATCTCTAAGATTATTCCCCTTTTCTTGTGCTAATATTATATCATCATCAGTTGTAACACTAGACATGTTGTGATGATAAATGCAACATACCTAGATAAGCTTTCAAGAAAATAGTGCTTCTTAGCACCGAAAGCTTTGATTGGTTTCAGATCTCACATTTGACTCTTTTTTGCTGTAACAACTTCAGCAGTATTTTAAGACTTTAATATACTTTCCAGGCAAATATCCACAGATAGATCACACTATTATTATTATTATTATTATTATTATTATTATTATTATTATTATTATTATTATTATTATTATTATTATTATTATTATT
>JAPSGF010000009.1:1491808-1532439 GCA_035772895.1 Perdix hodgsoniae
TTATTATTATTATTATTATTATTATTATTATTATTATTATTATTATTTTCAGCTTCTCGATGTAGAACGTTATTAGACTTTAGCTAGGGTTTCTCCAAAATTTCTTTGGCATATTTTTTGGAACCACTCAATCTTTCCCCATGAGAAGTATCTGTACTGTCTTGCATGGACAGCTGGGCCACAGTGATGGATTGTGTGTTGACCACCTATGGAACATACGTATTTACAAAATGCGGGGACATATCAATGGTTCCTTACAGCTATTTTCCTTCCTCTCTTCCTCTGCCACATGTGGCTAATGGAATGCCAAAGAATCCCCATTTTGACTAGAACCCAGGTGATACTTTCCCCACTTACTGCTTATTTTACCATATTATCCCTACAAAAATATGCCCAAATGAGTAAAAGTTGCCAGACAGACTCAGGCAATTAGGAATAATGGCAGGAACAATCTCTTTAACGTCCTCCTGCTTCAGGTCTCTGCAATGCTGTCTCTGTCTCAAACTTCCACTAATCTTGCCCCACCCTTTAAGAGCTCTTTTACTTTATGTGCATGTTCTTTTCAGTTGACCCTCTCCTAACAAACTCTTAATTCATTTTCATATAGGAACATTTCACAAATCATGTCCACTTTCTACCATCTGTGTGTGCACTTGTTTGTGCTAAATCTTTTCCTCCATCCATGTTTTCCAACTCATCCATTTAGATTAAAAGCAGTTTAGGAAGTGAATTTGCTTCTCTGCTTATGTACCTCCTCTAGCACAATAGTTGCTATTTGTCCAATACCATAGGAAACATGATTGATCATAATAATTCATTTCATTTCATTCAACCCACTTAGATCTCTATGTTACAATTCAGGAACTATTTAGGGCAAACAGAAGCATTTAATGGATACTAAAACCATCCCTGTGTTTTAAATGGCATGTTTCAATTTATTTTATTTTATTTTATTTTTTGCATACAAATGAAATGTAGGAGCATTTGATCTAAACAGCATTCTGATTTCAAAATTTGATACTATTTTATGAAGCAGTTAATTGAAAAGAAAGTGAGCAGAAATTTCGATGATGCTAAACATGACTGATACCCTTTACAACTGTTTATGCATGCCTGTAGCTGGGATCTCCCTAGAAATGCAGTTCTGAAGTACCACTCAATTTTTCATTGGCTAATGATGGAGTGCACAGCAAACTAAGAGATTTTGACATTATTGTAGATTATTTCAGGAACAGGATAAAAGAAACTCTGAATATGAAATTCACATGTAAAAAGCTAATTTTGCACCCACCTTTCAACTTGTACATGTATGTACAAAGAAAAGTATATATTTATTACTAAAGATAGTGAATGTGTGCAAGTACCTTAAAGGAGGATATCAAGAGGATGCAGCCAGGCTACAGTGCCTGGCAACAGGACAAGAGGCAATGGGCTCAAAATGAAACACAAGAAGTTCCATCTGCACATGAGAAAGAAACTTCTTCACTGTAAGCATGACCGAGCACTGGAACAGGTTGCCCAGAGATGTTGTGGAGATATCAAAAAAGCACCTGGATGTGATCTAGGATAATGTGCCCTAGCTGACCCTGCTTGAAGCAGGGGGATGGACTGGATGATCCCATGTAGTCCCTCAATCATTCTGTTATTCTCTGAACGCTGATGATATATTTAGGTACACATGAAAAAAAGAAAAAGACCAGATGAACAAGACAGTGAAGACTACCTATAAAGCTGTGGCATATGGAAATATGATTGGGTTAGGTCAACATATAGTAATGTCAATAAACAAATATTTTTGTGTTAGATAACTAAAATCTTGCTGTTTCAAATAAGAATCCATGTCTGATTGTATAAGATAGTTAAATAACTCATAACGTATGAAATAATTTATAACACATGGCTCATTTTTTTCCTGACATGCCTTTATATTACACACTTAGTACAGATGTCTATACTACACAAATTCATGCAGTCATCAAAACACTTCTAAAATCTATGAAATTAGGTGAAGTAATAGATGTTGTTTCTAGAGAATAATAGTATTTCATATGAAAAAAAATTCATTTCTGTTTGCAATGAACTTATTTAAGCTAAGATCCCCTTAGTCTAATGAAGTATTACTTGATCAGATAAGAAAGAAAAATTGATCAGTGTGCAACAGACCTTTCATTTTTCTGAGCATAGTTTCATCATGCTTCATACTAGCTTATGTTTCTCTAGCATTCAGATGTTGGAGATTATAAAAATATTGAGTTGCTTTATTGTTTTTTGTTCTGTTCTTTTTGTTTCCTTTTCAAATATATAATTTTATGTAACACATTAAAATAGACAAAGGTCTTTTGAACTGTCATTCATTGGAAAGTGTGTAAAAAGGATCACACTTTGGGATTTGCTCTGTTAGGAAGCTGATAAATTGTTCTATTTTAAGTCCAAGAGCAGCAGATATTAAGGAAGCTAATAGGTTTCATCAAAGCTTTTGCTTTGAAAGTATTTTAAACTGTCCTCCAAAATTCCTTAGGTAATTTTTCTAGCACTAATGCTCTAGAAGAGTGTGATAACATGATTCTATTGGTATCTGACATGTGGCACTTATAATTCTACAATTTGTGAACAAAGAGTAACATTCACACCTGGAAAACCCTTGTTCACTAGATTTCTTTGAACAAGCTGTGGCCCAAAGAGAAAATACTGAAAGCCTGTGAACCAAGTTTAGTAAATATTTGTAAATCATAAGTATCCATCAGTAAATGAAATGTTAATGCCAAAACTGTAACAATTTAAAGCGTTAGGCACACACCTCCTGTGACTAAAACTATTAAGCAGTATTAAACCATTCTGTGCAGTAGAAAGGACAGTAGCTGGGTTCCAGTTAACTTCACTAGTTCTGCTTTGAACTGAAGGAAGATCCATATTAAACTCAAAAGGGGACTTTGTAAGACTCCACAGTATCTTTGTAAAAACAAGTATTTGTGAGTTTTATTATCCATGAATTTTCAGATTGAAATAAAACCTCTGTGCAAACAATGTAGTCCTCTGGGAAAATGGAAACTGGCCATGTTCTAGGTCAGCTATATACATAAAAAACACTCCTTCACTTAAAATAAGAAGAAAGAAATGCTACGTCAGAAAAATGCCAAACTGAAATGAACTGATATGCTTTGTAGCACTTGCAGTCTAACACACAAATCGCTGAGCCAGTTACATCAGCATGAATCTCAACACTTTTTTCAGTCAGTTACTTTTCCAGTAACTGCTCTTTACTTCATCTGTGTTTAGGTCCACAGTAATCCTGCATTCCAGAGGAGAATCTTTCACTTGATTCACATGCAATAATTTATTTACTTGTTCCAGAATTTAACTAAAAACAAAACAAACAAAGAAAAAACACAACAGAACAACTTCTTTACCTATTGTGCAACTCAAAATTTAGTATATGTATGCTTTCTCATCTGCTGAATTCTATGTACACTGATGCTACAGTCTTCAACCATAAAATTTGTCCTTGTATGCATAGCTAGAACTTTATTAATGTGAAGGGGAAAACATCTGCTATTATTAGTAAAATCTAAAACAGAGCGCAGATCTTTACATAGCCAAAGGAGACATGGCATCCCTAGATAGCAATTCAAGGCACTCAGGATCCTTCTTTTCTCCACTCATTATGTAAGTGTCTTAAAGTTCAGCATCAACAAATTAATGTTCCATTCCATAAAATTAGCATTTTTTAACAGAAAGATATTATTTAAATACTGGTTTATACATAGTATTTTTGCATGGAGGAACTATTACTTTTGGGATAATAAAAGGATATAAATATCCTTATAAATTAAATAATACCCGAAAATAGATTCATTTTTCTACGTAAATCAGGAAGCCTTACAAAAGCAACAAACTGCTCACCCAAAATACTGGCTATTTAGAAGATATGAGCCCTGTAGGAATACATTCTGGATTTTTTGTTTCTGCTAATGACAATGATTATGATGAATAACTGTATTTGTTGTTCCTTTTTCTGCTGATTCTTCAGTTCTTGATAGACATATTGTTGCTACAGTTACTGCTGCTGGTCCAACTGCATAATATGAATAGAATCCATAAAGATACAAACAAGCTCTTCAGCAGCCAAGTGAAGAAACCTGTAATTTTACAAACAGAAAGCAAAATTGCTAGCAATCACCAAATACTGCAGGAGGTATATATCATAGCAGGCCAGTGTGAGAAAAACCCAAACAAGACGCTTTGGCTTGAAACAGGTTCTTTAAAAGAACACTTGAAAGCACTTAAAAAAAAAAAAAAAAAAAAGTGGGGCTTTTTTTCTTTCCTTTTTCCTTTCCTTTTTTTGAAAGTTAATTGAAATAGCCATAAACATTTTAAAGAAACAAAAAAGAACATAAAAATATCATTTAAAAAAACAACCAAACAATCAAAAAAAAAAAAAAAACAAACATAATTCAGGCAGGATCTTTGCTTTATTGGCATCACTGATTCAGATGTAATTGAGGTTGGTATCACAAATGGTCACTATTAGAGCCAAACTGAGTCATGTCTATCACTATTATCTTCCAGTAAGCAATTTCCAAATTTATCTCACAAGCCTTTTGTTAATACTCCAACTTTTTTGCAATGTATTTTATGGTACTTAACATTATAGGGTGCTCTTTAGACCAGAGCTATCCTAAAGTACTCTGAGCACAAAGCAAATGTGAGATAGGAAAACCTAATAAAAAAAGGGCAGTAATAAGCAAATATGTTTTATCTAATTCCCACAGCTAAAAATCTTTCTATCTGCGAATGATCCTTCTGATCCAGGAAAGGAACTTAAAAGACACCAGGGGTTTAAACCACGACATGTACAATGTCAATTATAGGCAGCCTAATATTGTGAAGATCTGGCAAGATACTACGTGATTCGTATATGTATTCTATTCATTACTTAATAAACTTGTGTCTTGTGGCACAAAAATCCATCATTATTGCTATTGATAGTTGTGATAATTTAGGGAATAAATTATAGTGAATTAATTACACAGAATTAGACTGAGAATATTACAGCATGCCTGCGAGTATGTCCAATTTATGTACAAAGTTCCTAGTGAAAATCAGATTTAAGCACAGATCTCCTACTAAATTTTAATAGGCTGGAATAGCTTTGGATATAAAGAATCCAGTCTGGAAGAGCTGATTTTCCCATTGTTGTCTGCAGAATGTTGATGTTTTTCCACATGTCAATTTCTAGGGACAGAAAAAACAACAACAACAACAACAACAACAAAAACTGGAAGTTTTGGTAAAGAAATACATAAACTGTGAGAATTTAAAAAATAGGAGATAAAATAATTTTGTTTTCACATCAGTAGAGAAGGAGATTATTTGACTGTGGATCCAGGGTCAGAAATTAAAAAAAAATCAAGCTTCAAAATGCAAGTTAAAAGTCAAAAGAAGGTCTACGAGGTCTTACATCCAAAGAATACCCTTAGTGATAAGAAGATTGAGATGAGGCTTATTTTTGTTCTCTTTTTTTATATTTGAGATACACAACAAAAACCTACAATTCCGTCAAAAGCAAATATACAGAGACCGACTGAGTGTGAAAGTGGCAAAACCAAAGAGATATGAGCATAGGGTGTTTGGGGACACCAGTATGACACACCAAGATAAATTTTTTTGTCACTCTGAAGAGAGCCAGAAGATTCAGTCTGTTGCCACATTCTGGCAAGTATGTGGTGTGTGAAACTTAACAGAACTCATAAGATTAATGGGCAAAATTGCAGATGTTTTTAAAATTTCTATAGAGTCCCTGTAATTTCAGTATTTAAATACTAAAGTATATCACTTACTATTAAACACTAATTCAATTAATATTTTAGGAAAGAAACAACATCTTTGAGTAATAAAAACAAAATGATTTTAGACACAATTTGTTACCTGGCTTCATACTTTCTAAAACAAAATTAAAATGATACGCACTCTCTCCCTTGAAAACAGGTTATCATTAACTGGACTGCTTTTTTCTTTACCACCTGTAGTCAGTGGCAATATTCTCCGTGAAATTAATTTTGAGACTAAGCATCATTTGCAGCCAGGATATAACATGTCTACTTTGTAGAATGCTATTTATTTCAGTGTATTTTGCTTTATTGTTTTCAAACTCTACATTTAGTGCAGGACAAGCACCTGAGAGATGTAAACTTCTCCTATTCAAATGATTTGTTTGTACATGGAGAATGAAAATTAGCAACACCAAATGCATGAAAAAATATCTCAGTGTGAGAAACATGCTGTCTGGTCCCATGCCTTGACCTAGCATGCTCCAATTCTCTCTAAAAGAACTGTTTGTACAGGAGCCCTCCCATGGGCTGGCACATAAATCTTAAAAATATCTTTGAAGCCCATCTGCTGTAGTGCTTCATTTTTAATGAAAATGGAAGGTGCCAACCATAAGTAGTTTTGATACACCAAGTCTCTCCCATAATGCCAATCTGCTACATCTCTGAGGAGTCAATTTAAACAGTCACATATTTCTAGAAGTTATTTGTAAGCTTATGATTAAATGTTCTTGGAGGTGAAGTAAAAATCTTAAGACAAGACCCAATAATAGGCCATTTGAAAAATTAAGCTGTCAATGTAAGATTGTCAGCTAAGATATTTTCTCACCAGTGTGGTCTATTTCGCTTTCCACGCAATTTGGACATCTTTATTTAGAGATAAACATCCTCTGAAAGACCAATTGTCATTATTTTTCTTCTCTTTTCAGATGGAACATGTATTTATTTCCTAAACAAGTTTTACCCAAGTTGGACATAACATGCAAGGTGTTAATATTCAAGAGATTTATTTTCTTGTGGGTTTTTGTGTGGTTTTATACCTTGCAGACAATGTAGTGAAGAAGCCAGCAAAAAATAGACAGTTATTATTATTTCTAATTTTATAGCAGACTCGCTTGTCAGTGAAAGTTACTGTTTACTATGTATTTCACTTACAGTCCTTAAAAAACACTGAAAAGTTTTTTCTATAAATGTTTTACATAGTCACATGAAAAGTAAAATAAAAATGTCCAGATGCTTTACACCATATTATGGCCATCATATTAATTGTGACTAAAGTAATGTAAAAAAAATAAATTCTAGAAAATATTTGAAATAGCATTTCAGAATTTTGGATTTCATGCTCCCCAAATTAAAGAGCATGAGAATTAGAGTTTCTGTAACCATTTGTCTCAGAGAAGCAAGGAAATAATGCAGAGGTTATATCTCAAATATTTAAATGAAGTTTTAAAATCCCAGAAGTAAAGTAAATCCAGGTATTATTGACGCATTAGTTGGGTCACTGAAATTATGATTCAGTGGAAATAGAGGCACTAAAGAGCTCTGGAACTGGAATTTTTTTTCAATACTACCACAGAAGCATTACATATTTATTACATTATCTGGAGTATGATTATTCTATAATCATTTGTATTCCTCCTATAAATCTGAGAAAAGCTCTCTATACAAATGATTAGGGGATTAACTTTCCTTGTGAGTAGGTTTACATTATGCATGGTCAAAGTCATATCACAGACACACATGGAAAAAAACATTTCAAGGGTTATAATTACATTCACATGTTGGCTAATTGGGCCCTCAGGGGCCTAGTTCCTAATTATAAGAGGGTAGGCAGGAAAATACCAGCAAAAAAAGTATGCATAGAATGAGTATGAGATTAAATGGGTTCTGTTCGTTGTATAAAAGCCATTAAACTTGATAGAAAAGGAATGCAGTTACTTGCCAAGCATCTCTAAGCCATAAAGGACTTTTTTTGATACTGTTATTGGAAAGAGATGGGAGGAGGTTGTTTTGTTTTGCAGAAGTCTGCAAACATGTACTGTAGCCTCAAGTAAAATTTCTTCATAATTGTAACTATATCGAGTAATGATTGAGTTAGATGAGAGCGAAGGGGAGGGCGGGTGTGGAAAAACTTTTTACAGCAACTTTGATATCCAAAGGAGGTGAGAAAAAATTAAAGGAAGAGGAGAGTTTCATATTCATATGTACATCCCTGGGATCTATTAAACTGAAATGAAATGCTCTAAAAATTAAAGCTATTCTTTAATTAAAATTGAGTAGGCTTTAATGATCCTGTTTATTAATTTACCTAAGGGCTGTGTTTTTATCTCCCATAACTGAAAACTATAGTTTATTACCTTGATTATACACAAGTATAACATATAGTCTTTACTTTTTGTTGCAGGTTTCTTGGGAGAAAGCCATACAGGAGTAAATTATAGAACTTTTACAAAGGTTGTAATTCATTTTATTTCACAAAGGGTATCCTTTTTACGTATCTATAAAAGTCTCACTGTTTATAGTGTATGTGTATGTAATATTACATTACAACTTATAAAGGAGAAACTGGCAGGAATCCTGAAGCTGAATAAGAACAAGAATGTCTTTATCTCTTAAAACTGTCATTTTAATTTTCCACTGTAGACAGTGCCATATAAGTAGTGACATAAGTTCCTGGTGGCTGTTAGACCACAGCCTTGTAACATTTTGAATTTAGTGCCTAATCAAATTGCTTTGCTTTCAGTACTCTTATCTTGATTTATATGAATGGGAACATGGTACCTTTGTAAGAATATCCAAATGAATAGAGTATTTTACAGCATTCTAAATGCAAATCCTGTTTTCTTATTTATGCTGTAGCCAGAGTAACAGCACCATTAAAAAGAATTTAAAATGAAATGCAAAAAAATTGGAATGACAATTTTAACAGTCTAATGTCTTGAACAACCAAAACACAGTGTTCGCACACAGTGACAGAACAAAAATGCTGTAAAGAAAATCAGGCTTTATGTGCCAAATCTTGTCTTTGTGGAGCTGAAATTAAACGATTACCTGGAATAAATAAATAAATAAATAAATAAATGGTGTCTAGTTTAGAACTTGTCTCTAACTTCCAGAATAGAAATCATATAATTCTGTATTTCAAAGCAGTTATTAGACTACTTTATAAAGTTGAGTCTTACTTTCATGGTGCCTTTCAGCCAAATTTAAATTGTACATTTAAGTGTCTAGATCTGTCACTCATTATACTTTTGATTTTATCACACGTTATTGAACATATTTTTGGTGGCCACAAGTATGTCTTCAAGGAACAGGAAATAAAAAAAGTATTGATGAAGGAGTTAAATAGATCAGATGGTTGACCTTGTCATTTCAATGAGGGATGAGAGGGAATAATAAAAATTATTAAAACTTTTGCATGAAAACATTTTGTTAGTAACATTCCTCCCATCCTAAACTAGCAAGTTTCTGTACAAGTACATATATGGTGCAGGGCGTCTACAGGGACTAAGAAGTCTATGCAAAGGCATCCTCTAATACAAAGGTAAGATTGAAGCTGGTGGCCAAGAGTTCTGGGAAGAGGAACAGTATTTTATTTCTCATTTAATCAAATACATACCAGGGCATTGGGTCTTGCAGGAGTAGAAATCCTGACATTGTTAATAATTTTTCCATCTTTAGATTTCTCCATCTTTAGATTTTTGGCCTAACCTATCTCAGATGATTCAGAGAACAGAAATCTCAGTGTCACTACTTTTAGGCCATCTGTAAGTTCAGGAAAAAAAACAACCAACCAAACATTGTCTTCTCATCTAATGTGTCTGACTGAAAAATTTCATCCCACACATGTTGACAGAAATGGTGGCCACAAGTTTGCAAATACTTAAAAGCTAAAAGGTCAAGACTGCCACCTGATCATAAATAAGAAATCAATGATGTTGCCAGTTTCCCTTATAGGAATGTGGAAATATAACAGCTGACATGATGTATAAAGGAACAGTCAGGGGCTAAAATTGTTTTCCTATCAAGAGGAAAAGGAATGGTTAAGTAGGATTCTTGATATAATTTCAAATACAAACGTTAGTGAGAACAATGTGTTCCCTTACAAACTTCTTGAAAAAAATCAAAGGGTAAAAACTGTAAAGTGAGGTATATAACTATGAGAAACTGAACAAAGCAGCTGTGGAAAAATGTTACAAGCTAATTTAGAAGGTTTCAGAAGAAAGGGGAGGAAATCTCAAATATTTGTTGACGAACAATCAAGGCAGAAAATCTGATGACAAAGTTGTTCAGAGACTTTCGAAATATAGTTTTCTGCAAGAAAACGTTCAATATAATGCTATAAAGATTATAAATACGGACTAAGAAAGCACATCAAGAAATAATCAGAACAGAATCAAATGTACAAATTTATAATGAATTAATTTATGATTCCAAATTTTCAAGTACGGTACCCTAAGCACAAAGTTCTGGTTCTGTAAATTCAATTATATGGATAACTGTCCTGCCAGAAAAAAATAAATAAAAAAAAAACAGCCGAAGACACCTGAATGGCTGAAATTTCCAAGGCAACATAAAGAAGGTAAACAACTAGTCAGTGTTCAAACACTGAGGAAGCTTAAATATGCTGCAACAAAAAGCTATCTATGGAAAAAACAATTCACAATACAGAGGGGAAAAAAAAAAAAGTGTGTAAAACAAGAAAGACGAGAAAATAGAACAAAAAAGTTCCATTCAAGTTTAGTGATTGCTTGAGAAGTGGCTCAGAACATCTATTCCAGTATCGTATGTAGGATTAATGACACAGAAACACATACTGAGTAAATTGTTACAGTATTAAAAATCCCACATCTAGACGCATTACTTTATTGCAAGTTATTTTGCAAACCATAACAAATGGGTTTGTTTGTTTGTTTTGTTTTTTGTTGTTCTTCACAGGGCCCTGGAGATCAAAATTCATTTACTGAAGACCAATTAACTATCATAAGTTTTGAATCCAGAAGAAAACAGACACTCAGAGAGCAGTTCCTTTTGAATTCCACCATTTTCAGATAGCTAAGGACAAATATAGTCTTTCAGATCATGTATTCAGGTTAATGTATTTTTCAATTTCCTACCGGTATGACAGACCTAAAAGTATTTTTCTCCCAGTTATCCTATCATTTTTTTCCACATTCCAAGATTTCCACATATGTTTCTTACTTCATGGCTGTAGTGATTCTAATGCTTATGGTGCTAACTGATTTAATTATGGATTTTCTGATTGCTGTTTGGCTGATTGCAAGGGATTGTCGTGTTTGTGCAGAACCACCTACATTACTATTTGAAAGTATAAAGCACTTGCGTGGTCAAGCACTTTACTTTCAATGCATTCTTTTCCCCTGGAGGCTTGAAGAATCTATAGGCAATTTCTTGTAGCAGTACAGCATAGACAATTGTGATATAGTTAAACATATGTCACTCTGAAAGTAATGCCTCCTATTTATTTCCAAGGAAACTGCAACAGACACAATAACTACAAACAGCACAATAATGCAATTTTGTAGATAAATTTTCAGATACAAAACACAGTTTTTGAATGCAGTCACCACCTTTATCTATGCATTTTCACCAGTGGGAGCCTTTTTTTGCCCATATAGAGGAATTCAATGATACCAATCCAGATTAAACTTGAAGAGCAGAAGTATTTATTAATTAGCTTACGCAGATGTGATATTTTAACTATAACAAAAGAAGATTAGAAACTGGCTTGGGATTTTTTGTAATACGGAGAGCAGATTCAAACGTTCAGTTGTGCTTGCCTGATTTTTCTGATGTTCATCACTTTTTAAAGACTGTTACAGCTTTAATTTAAAAGCAAGGTATGCATTTCCCTCTTAGCATTGCTTCTCAGGGACCAGAGACTCATGAAGATATTACAGAATTTGTTCCACTACACAGAGTCTGTCATCTACTGCAGGTCTTGAAGAAAGTGCAAATTCACAATCCTAAATTAATACTTACGTATCAAGAGGCAAATTTATCTTTCACTGTGAAATAACTTATTTCTTCCATTAAAAGACTTTCACTAGATGTGCTGATGTAACCTGAATGTAGTCTGAATGTCATCACTGAATATGCAGTTCTATGAAACAAAACCGCCTCAGCAAATGCTCAGTAAATAACAGGCCTGAAATACCACAAACCTGAATTATATTCATAAGCAATTTCCATTCTATTTGCTTAGTACCTTGGTACAATACATTGAACAGCTCAGTAGTAGGAAGCTTAAAGATATGAAAGTTTTGTCCTTCTGTCTCTGGGTTATGAGATAGTTCAATTATTCTGATCTCACAAGCAGATTGATTAAAAATAGATGTATCAGTTCAGACCTAGGTCTATGGTTAATTTTAAATATTTCTTGATGTCAAGTAATTTTTCAATTTTTTGTTCTATATATGTTCTACATATATGTAGAGGACAAGCCATTGTTCTGGTGTAGCCTATACCATGGGATCAGTTAATACAACACTGATAGATCAGCTAAGATTTACATACTCATGCAAAAAGAGATTTACAGCAATATATTTAACAGAATTACATCTCCTGCTAGATGTCACTTGGTGCTCAACCCCATTAAAACATAAGAATATAGTACAACTGTGAAAAGCATAACAGGATATTACAGTTTCAGAAAGATGGACTTATTTATAGCTAAAGTAGTTTCTGGTTTTCTGTAGAAATATTCATGAAATCTGAGCATTCATATCAGTGAAATTTTTTTTTATTTTTAAGAAAAGAGGGACAAAAATGTCTTTAAGAAGACTTTAACAGATACTATAGGATTTTACCTTTTAAAGAATATCCTAATCTGATTCTAAATTACTAGTCCTGACACTAAAACTATTAAGCAATACTTTAAGTATTCATTTTCAGAAGCAAATATGCTGTAGACTTTTCTGTTAAAGAAAATTCCCTAAAATATTCATATACAGTACAACAAAATACAGCCACTTACATAACACTACCCTCCATCCTAATTGTCTCACATAAGATTTATTTTATACATACATACATATATACATATATATATATATATATCAAAGCTCATAACTCAGAGCTGACCTGACCCTTTTATTACTCCACTCCTGATTAGTCTTAATGAATACTTCATAAAACTAGTCTGAGGTAAGCGTTGCTCTCTTTGTTTCAAAGGCATGGTGACGTTGTTCAGGGATTTGCTTTTTCAGTCTTAATACTACTTTCTTTTTAATAGAAAGGGACGTTATCAATGTCTTGCTTATTTGTAAATTTGTGCGTTGTTCTATTTTTTTTCCTCCCAAGATAATAGAGCACAATATATAACTAATAACTGCAGCTTAAATTCTAGTAGAACATTATGTACAATGTGTTAACAGTATCCAGTAACTGTGACCTGTAGTTCAAGGTTTCTAATCTTATTTTACTATAGTTAAAAACTGAAATAGAGTATTACTTTCATATTGGTGTTATTCAATAACTATTAGGATTTCTTTCCTCTGTAGGATTTTTTTCATGCTGTGTATATATGTTAATTAAGGTATTTTTGGCACACACTACAGGAAGAAATAAGATGTTTTCTTTTTCATATTGGGCTAAAAAATAAATCTAGTTGAACACTGATTTTCATTTTATAAGTTTTTCTAGAGGATGTACAGGTTCTATTTTGCTGGTGAAAGGAAGGTAAAATATCTGAGTATACCAGGTTGGTGCGGATCAGGTCTATCCATTGAGCACCAGAAAGATATCTGAAATATGCAGGTTTTTTTCCCTTCTTGCACAAGGGGAAAAATCAGGTCGCAGAGCATATATCTCACATATTCTTCTGTAAGTACTTTAAAGTTCTGTAAGTGCTATAAAACTGTAAGTACTTAGAAGCCTGTTGATCATTAATAGTATGAGTTCCTGCAGTAGCTCACATTGTAGTCCAAGTTTCACCCATCCAAGTACTGTAGTAGATTTTCCCAAAAATGGTCTGTTTTGGCTTCTCTTGTCTGGAGTCTGTACAATACCTGCCCTTGAAGAAGTTGTATGTGGTCTCCTGGGATAATGGGGGCAAGGAAGGAAAGTGGATACATTGAAGATATTGTTCTGAAGTCACAGCATGCAAAGACCTTTTTGCTTTTAAAACAAGGCACTGCTGACCTGACAGTTTTAATCTAAATTTGAAAGCAATAAAATTGGTCCCAGAATGCAAAGGATTCAAGCTGCTTTAAATTTGGCCTTAGTACATATTAGTACAGATGATTCTATCAGTTTATTAAAATTCAAAAGTCAGATATAGAAGGACACAAGTAATTCCATTCCTCTTAGCAGAAATATTCAAAGTGTGAAGGTAACAAGATACAGAGGAAGTCTCTTCTGCCCTTAGGGAGCTCTGCACAGTGACCCTTCCTGCCCAAAGAGATCTGACAACATGAAGTCCCAATTTCTACCCTTATCAGGATCAGTGGGGAAGCAAACCAATATCTTAAGGGAGTGATGGCTTGTGCTTGCTACCCCCCAGTGTGTTCAGTGACTGCAGCCGCCAAGGCAGAGCAGGTGTAATTAACATACTTCCCCTCTGAGGTGTAATGCTGAAACAGGAACAATGAAGCAAGAGGCATGGTATGATTAATGAAAAAAAAAACAAGCTCCAGAATTGGTTGATGAGGGCCTTCATATGGCTGCATTATTAAATCTATGTGTGTGTAAATACACATTTTAACTCCATAGTATCCTTTCAGTTCTTATGGTTTGTTATTCATATCATATTTAACACCACTTATAGTAGATTTTGTGCTTGTGTGTGTTTTGCTTACTTTTCTTGCTGGTGTTATTACTTTGTAACTAGTAGGAAACCAACTATCTGACATTTCAATTTAAATCAGGCCTGCCATTCATTTTTAATAACATTTATGAATCTCCAAGGTAGAAGGAATTTATACACATTTTTAGGAAAACACAATAAGTGAATTCAGGAATCCTTAGTGATGGTTTATGGTTCTTTCAGAAAAGAAGCAGTAATACTTAGCTAGGTGGGTTTTTTGTTTGTTTGTTTACCTAAATGTATATGAATATTAGAAATTTAAGAGAGCTCCTAAGGAAGTAACATGTTTCTAAAACCCTTAGGCCTTCAAAATGACTTGTGACCTTGGCATTTCTCCATTTTGCTATATCTGTCTGTCCATCTCTGAATTCAACTGGAAAAATGAGTGTATACGTGATATATAATTATTCAGTTCCTTATTCTTCCTGAAGAGAATCAGAAACAACTTAATTGCAATTCATTATATATATGTGATAAGTTTAAGTAAGGGAGTGAAAACTTTGAAGTCTTATACATTCCCTTTCTTGCTTAGCTCTTTACTCTGATGTCCCAAACTAAAATCAGAGTATTATAGGATCAGTATAATTAAAATTTAATGAGATTTTCTGTTACTTTCTAAAGAGAATAATAATCTTATTTTCTTGCAATATAATCATTTTAATATTTTTTAAAATTTAAAATATTTAAATTCTTTTCAAATATATTATAGTTATAACACACTTATGTCACTTCCCAAAATTTGTTAGTTTTCTTGAAAAAAAATCTCGACATCTAATGAGGATCTGAGGTGGTGAAAATCATAGCAATCCCTTAAAATTACTGCCTATGCTAATAGTCACTATTGAGAAGAATATAAACACCTTCATAGTATCTATTTGCTAAACCACCATCAAATATTAATGCAAGTCCTTCATGAAACCTTGTTCAGTGCAACAGGAAAGTGGGTAAATATCAACTAAAAGTGTGTGTTAGTGCGTTTACAGATGTATCAAATTCTGCCAAAGTAACTACATGATCCTTTCAGTAAGGCCTTGATCCTATTTGAGGTAATTGTTGGCTTACAAGGAATTTCTACATAGTAGTGTTTTAACTTGTGTGTGATTGTCCTTCCTCTTCCACCCTATCACTAAATGCAACATCTTCATAGGCAGGAAATGTTTGACTATTTCTAAAATTCTTAGATTGCCTATTCCCTCATGTCAAGAATTCAGAAACGCTTTTATCAGCCAAGAACAAACTTAGTTCTTCAAACAGTGTTAGAAATGCCTTTTTTCCTTCATTTCTATAATATTACTATTAACCTGATGCTGTGGTAAGTAGATTGCAGTAAACTATAACAGAAATGGAAATCTTAGCAACACAGAAAATGATCAAATACACCTTATGGAGTTCAGCTACAAACAATATTTCTGATACTCATACTGATAACTAAGTATTAAGATGCTATGAATAATTTCCTCAAAATTTTGTACCAGGGCTAACTTTAATAAGAAATTCAAAACTTAGGAGCTATTTGCCTCCTGTTTCTTATAGTCCTGAAATCCTCAGCAGTTTCCAAAAAGCACACATTTCAGCCAGTTTGCTCCAATCACATACAATGGTTTTCCTAGATATTTGTTTACAGATAACAAGATAATTACTTGAAACATATATCAGATGTGTATAATATTTTAAATTATTTTGGAAAGTACTGAAAGAAACACCTCAGAAACTCAAATCAAATTTGATCAATGCAAACACTGTGTGGGTGGGAGCACATTGTCTCAATATCATTATTTTCAATTCTATTAAAAATGTGCAACTAAGCACTGCTGAACTTCCAAAAAATGATAGGAAATCTCAGAATTTTCTGTAAGTTGGAATTTTTACTGAGGTTCCATTTAAATTCAGTAGATTTCTCTAGAAACATTAGGTAAACAAATATAGGTTAGAAAGCTTTCCTCAGAGATCTTAAAATTTCATTGGATGAGGCATATATAGAGGTGAAAAAGTGTGAACATCTCTATTCCTCCTTTTTACATGGAAAACAGGCAAAGGAAACTACTATAAAATACTGACCTACTCTGATAACTGTGATGTTTTGAATGGAAAGTAAGAAAAATATGAATAATACATCAACAATCTTTGGTATTATATAAAAAAGAGAATCTGTTTTGTTTCATATGTAATTTACAAAATTGTGTGGACTACTTTGTGAACAAAGCATTTTAAAAAATAATTTTGGATAAAACCTGCTTACTGAATAGCCAGTCAGTTTTACAAAGAACGCATTTCTTCTCAGAAGATGCAGAGGAAGGAACAAACCTGATTAATACTTGGTATAGACAAGGTAAAACTAGATCCTGTAACACTTTTTTTCCCCTGTTAACAGTAGTATGCTTACTTTTTAAAAATATCGAGCACAGAATAACAAAATAGTTAAATACCATAAATATGTTTGGAAGTCTTCAGCAGTGTTGTTTGTCATGCTTTAGAGTAAAGATGCAGTAAATTTTAAGCTATTCATCACCCCTGTGTTGGTATTTTATTATTATTATTATTATTATTTTTGTCTTTACAAATGTATGGCAATAAAGTGTATTGCAAAGAATGTACTGGAGTAAGAGTTATAAAGCCTGGGGGCCATGTTTGCCAGAAAACATTTGCTACACTGAATTACTTTATGCTTCAGCAAGATTTTCTGCACCAAGGGCCTATCATTCTCCTCTAGTCTTTAAAATTTCAAAATAGGAGCAGAGACAGTGGACAATAAATCTAGACTAAAAGATGTATTTAAACAAAGCATTTACATCTCTAGTGTGCTGCATTTGCCAGTTTCACCCTGTTGGTAGAAATGTAGCAGACACTGCAAAAGCAAGTTCTCAATAGCTCCAGTAATAATCTGTAGTTATAACTCTGATCTAGTTGTTCAGTTAGAGCCATTGCATTTGAACTGAAAAGCTCTAGTAGGTATATGAGACCATCACTCAGTAAGTATAAACTATTTACAGAAGAAATGTGTGTATATCTGTGATACCTCACTTGATAACAGAAAAGTCTATATATGAAGACTTGATCTTCTGAGAAAAATTACAAAACCTCCTCCCCTCAAAGAATCAAGAAATAGAGGAAAATAATAAAACTGTTGTTTAATAGCTTTTCAAATAAACTCACTCTACTTTTCTCTGAAAATAAATCTCATGTTACAATCATATTAAGCAATGCTATTTTTCAAAGTTGCCTACTTATGCAAAAATATCTTTTTTATAAAAACTTGACGAGGAGTGGTTTGATGTTAGGAAAAAGGCTAGAGTATGCAGATTTTGAAAAATACTAGGTTAAATTTTTTGTAAAAAATGACTAATAATATTTGTGCAAAGAAACAGAAGCTGAAATTTATCTCCATAAACCTGTAATGAGGTAACTGTTTGGTAGACTGTGTAGGTCAACAGAAACCATGGGCTTGTGCTATGCTTGCTGGCTTCTTGACCTGCCAGCACAGAATCACAAAGGTTGGAAGGGACCTCTGGAAATTCTAGTACAACCCCATTCTAAAGCAGGTTCTCTAGAGTAGGTTGAAGAATAAAGCATCTAGGTTGATTTTAATATCTCCAGAGGAAACTTTGCAATAACTTATAATATTTATAAGCATTGATAAGATCCCCTCTCAGTCTCCTCTTCTGCAGGCTGAACAGCCCCAGATCTCTCAGCCTTTCCCCATATGGGAAATGCTCCAGGCCCCTGGACTCTCACTAGTTTTTCCTTATCTTTCATGAACAAAGAAGCTCAGAACTGGACAGAGTACTCCAGGTGTGACCCCACCAGAGCAAAGTAGAGGAGAACCACCTCCCTCAACCTGCTGGCTATTCTCTTTTCAAAGCACACCAGAACACCATTGGTATTCTTAGCCACAAGGCACACTGATAGCTCACAGACGACCTGTTGGCCACCAAAACACTTAGGTCCTCTTCCACAGAGCTTTTTTCCACCAGGTCAGCCCCTGACCTGAACTGAGGTCAGTGTATTTACCTCCCAGCTGAAGGACTCTATACTTTCCCTCATCTGGCTTCTTTCATCAGGCTTCTTACTGCCCAACTGTCCAGCTCTTATTGAATGGCAGCAAGACCTGGTGTATCAGCTGCTCCTTCCAACTATATACAATCAGTAAACTTGCTGAGGAAGGACTATCTCTTCAGCCAGTACATTGATGAAGATGTTGAACAAGTCTGGATTCAACACCCACACCTATAGACACCATCAACTACAGGCTTCCACATGGACTCCCCAGTGTCAGTGACCACAATCCTCTGAGCTCTGTGTGTGAGTGTGTGTGTGTGTTTCTGTGAGTATTTTTCAGAGATCTGTATTGGACAGTAACATCCAGGTTCCAGTGTCTGGCAAGAGCCAGGCTGGGCTTTTAGACTAAGGGGGAAAAAAAAAAAATCCAAAGAAAGATGGAGCTACAAAATCTTACCTTGCCTGTCTTAACCAGACAAAAAGCCTAATGCCTAATGTCTGAGCAGAACCAAAGCATTCAGGAAAAGTGTATGTTCTTCTTATTGAGCCTGTATTAAGTTCAGAGGCAGAACCACTGTGTTGTCAACAGAAACATATCTATGTACAATAAGAGCTCTGTTTGCTAATAAAATTGACAGCACATTGCAGTGAACTTCATGTGATATCAGTGCTACTTCCAAGCTCACCAATCACCTGCTTGGATATGTGACTCAATTACAATTTCTGTCACCCCAATAACACTTTATATTTACAAAAGCAATACTAGAACTACAAAAATTAAGTCATTTAAACATTGTTCCCCAGGATTTAAAGGGTTAAATGGCTCCAGCTGATTGCAAAGCACACAAAGTTTTTATTCTGATTGTTACACATGTTCTACATATATTTAAATGTGCCTTGGAATTTGATAGTTTCTTTGTATGGGTAGAATTAAATCACTTTGGTTCTAAGCAATCAAGGACCAAATAGCACAAGAGAAAATACTTCAAATCTCCTAATCCCTAAGAGGAGTTATGGTAGAAAGTATTGGATCAACTTCATTTCTAAAGGGTCAATAATACTTAAAGGAAGGACAAGTGGTACAATCTAATGAATGTTTAAAACTCCTTATGTAATTAATAGTTTCAAGTGCTACCTTCTGTGTTTTTTGTTAGATTTAACTTTTCAAAAAAATTTTCTTCTTTCACATTTAAATGATATTTTTAATCAACATTTTCTTAACTATAATTTCCATATGAATCAATATTTTTTGAATTTGAACACATTTGAATATATATACTTGAATGAATACCCCATCTGTATTTTATAAACAGAAATCTGACCTTCCATTGCAACTGCAAAGAAGCCTTTTGAATCCAGGCAAAAGAAAAAAAAAAAAAAAAAAACAACTAGAATTAAATAAGGCTGGAAGGGACCTTGCGAGGTCACCTCCTCCATTCCCTCTGCCCCAAGGCAGAATCAGCTATACCTAAACCATTCTTGACAGATGTTTGTCTAACCTGTTTTTTAAAACTGTCTGTGACAGAAATCCCACATACTCCCCAAGCAATCTATCCTATTTCTTAACTCTACTTCTAGTTTGAAAGGTTTAGTTTTTGTCCTGTCTGGCTTTTTCTGTAGTATCTAATTTAAATCTTCATTGTTTTAAGTTAAGCTCTTTTTTTTTTTTTTTTTTTTTTTTTGTCCTGTTCACCATAGTTATAGAGGGAAGAAGTTATTCCCTTACTCTTTGCAGTAGAATTTTGCATATTTGCAAACTGCTGCAGGAGAGGAGGAGTTCAGAATTCTGAAAATAGCCTCCAGCAGTATAAGTGACCAGTAGGGGAGAAAATGCATACAAATACTGAATGCACTGGAACAGAGCCCAAAGAGGCAATTTAGCCATAATGATTTGATAATTTGGCTAGACAGAAGGAAACTTGAATAAAAATCACACACATGTGATTCATATTGGATATTTACAAAAGATATGCATGACTTCTAGCATACTGTATTACAAGCTATCTAGTTTAGCAGTAATTAGTTGTAAACAGTGGTGTAAAAGCTTTAAGGATGGAACTTGCTCTGGAGTTTCTTTACAAATGTTGTTTTAGTGTTTAGAACAGGAAGATAAATTTTCCCCAGTTGCCAAGAATTATAGGAGCTAAAAACAAAGCTAAAAAATGTACGAGCTTGAGGAAAAAGTTGGAAATTGAAGCAGCTTCAAATTCTAAAGGAATGTAGGTTAGTCAGCTGAAATTCAGGCAACTAATACCTTCAGAGAAACAATATTAGAAGTAAGGAACTGTTCTGCAAAGGTAGATTTGGTTGCATCCTAAGGACAAGAATAAATAAATAAAAAACTTTAGGAAAATACCCACAAACCAATAATGAAAGAACAATGACATAGTTAAAAGCAAACAACAAAACCACACAGACAAAAGTATATTATCTGTAAAAAGAATCTTGGAGAATTTCTGAAGTTTTACCACAAGTATTACATTCAAGATAACATTTACCACACTGTAAATAGTTAAAAGCTGGGCTTAACAGCACTTCAAGAAATTTGAGATTTGCTGTAGAAGTGTGTAAAGCTTGAGATAATTTCAGAACATGGGAAAGTAAAAGATGTTACTGTACCTGAAATACAACCTATGTTGTTTTCTGCTAATAAAGACAACCTAGCAGGAAACTAGTGCAAATGAAAAAATGGCATATCTTCAAAGACAATTCAGTTGAATACCTTGATTATATTTCAGATGCATCAGCTTTTCTTTTAATGCCAAGGCTCCTATGTCAGTTATTTTATAATACTTGATATTTATTTTGCATATTACAATAATTCTGATTGAAGGAAAAGAAAAATAATTATTTGTAACAACACTTAATTACTATACTGATTGCTTTTTGTACTGTTTCATTTTCTTACAAGGTGAATATAAATTAAATATTCATTTAAATAATCTCCATGCATCTTCCTTACCATCTAAATCTAAAATATTATTAAACAAATTACAAGGTTAAAACTTTCAACTTGTAGAAATCTCCAGGGTAAGTCATGGCATTGTATTCTGTTCATTCATTTTTGCAAACAAAAATTTTTGACACAATATATACAGATACTTCACAAATTTATAAGAGAACACTGAGCAGTCAGCCATCTTAAAATTTTATTTTCTTCTTGAACCTAAATTTCATTCAATAATGTTTAATTCCTATCAGCATCCTTTCTTTTACATAGCAAAGCATAGCATAGTGTGATGTTTGACGTTTTTAATCTTCTGTGTATTCTCTTTATTTTCCACAAGTTCCATATGAGAAGATTTAGAAGAATTTGAATGGATCTAACTTGCAGTGTCCTGTAGTTACTGTGTGCAGAATCCAGCTGAGTCTTCTGGAAGGGAAAAGAGGGCCTCACTACCTCCCAGTGTCTCTCTGCAGAAGGCTATGCAGGCACCTTGATTATCCTTCCTTCCTGTAGAAGTGATGAATTTTCATTGAAAACGAGACACTTTCATGGTGCACAGTGTGCATTCCAGTGCATCATATTATCAACTTCTATATAACAGAGCTGGCCAGATACTGGGAAGATATGTATATATTTTAATTTACAATAAAAATAGCTCTCAGACAGAGGGCTGGTACTTTTAGGTCAACTGACTTAAGGGTGATAGACCAAATATGGAACAAGTCACTCTGAGAAGTGAAAATAAATAAAATACTGCTTTGACTAATTCTGGTGTGCAATTCTTTTTCCTCCAGTCTGTATGGTAATAGGATTTACAAATAGATATCAAGGCAAGAACAATCAAAAGTATTGATTTATCCAATGCAGTAGAATACAAAAGCCATAAAGAGTACAGTGAATATAGAATACAGAGAGAAAAGAGCTATTACAATAAGTAAACTGATAGCAAAGGACAAACAGGAAAAATCACTGCTTTTCCATTGTGCCTTAATGGAATGATTGCACTCACTAGCTTTTCTAAATACCGATTTTCACTTACAGTAAGCCTTGGGGGTATTCATCAAAAAGTGCTTCCAGTAATTAGAATTTTGTGAAGAATTAGAAGACTAACGGTACAGAGCAACAAAGAAAACAAAATTCTAAGATGCATTCATGAGTGTTCACAAGCTGAAATATGATCTCAATAAGCAGTCATCTCCTTGGCAATGTCTCAACACATGCTACTCTAATAAATGGCTGCACTGGAAAATGTGAATGTATTTCTACTAACTGGTCAAAAAGATTCCTACTTAATTTATGATTTAAATATATTTTTCTTCCAAATATTCTACTTTCAAGATATTTTCCCTTTGAACTTCATGCATCCATATTCACAAATATGAAGAAAAAAGTATAAGAGGATTTTGACATTTTACAAGTTTTATAGTATAGCGTGAAAATTCTTTTCATTTTGCATATTCACATTATACCTGTGGTGTGGAGAAAAAAGTTAAGTTTTTTTTTTTTTGTTTGTTTGTTTTTGTTTGTTTGTTTTTTTAAATACAATCTGCTAAACAATCTGCTGCTGTACCACACAGTTTTTTTTGAGAAGTAGGATTAAACAATTTTTATTAACTCCCCACCATTGAGATTTTCTGTTCAGGGGTTGAGAGCTATTGATTTGTTCTGACAGGAAAGTAAACCCCTGCAAACAGCACGTATAAGTGAATTTACTGAATGATAGATGAGCGATGTAAAATATTCTTCTGGTTGGAAACTGTTATTTAACTTTTCATAATCTGATGATTTGGCATTTTCTAATTCTAGCTGGAGTTCCACATGTTATTGGTAGAAAGGAGTGAACTAAACATGAAAATAAAGGTTCTTGGTATGAAAATAACAGTAGGAAAAAAAAAAAAACAAGCAAAAAACCCTCACTATAGTCTAACAACTTAGTGTCTTTACTAACACTGAGAAACAACATAACTTAATTGTTAACTTAATCCATTAAGTGTTAATTTGTGACTCTAAACATGCAAATAATTAAACTCCCCCCCCAACCCCCCAACAGCATTTTTGTAAAGTTCATTGAGGGAGAAAAGAAAAAGTTGTTAAACCATCTGCTTGGGTACCTGGGTGATGCTAGTACAGTTTTTACTGTGTGAATTCTAGGATCAATGACTGCATTCCATCTCCTCATCTGTCAGTTGCTTTCTCTGATTTGCCTTGACCCAAGCATTTTTGTTTGCTTTTCTGAGTGTTGTCTAGAAGGCTGCATGAGGTGTTTCATTCTGCAGGGCCCAGCAGCCTGTGATGTGTGCTGCTGGAAGTCCACAGCAACATGCAAAGGGGTATGGACCAAAAGGATTAGAACTTGGGAATACTGGCATTTTCTAGTCTTGGGAAGTCTAATGGGGTCCTGGACTGCAAGGACACTGCGCTGTCTGAGAACTGTCTGTGCACAAGGCAGGTAACAGCTGTGTGGCTTCAAGCTTCACTCCTGCACACAAGGTCATGGGTAGCACAGCCAGAAGTGAGATCAGAGAAATCCCTAAAGAGAAATATTTAGCTGCCTCCAAGCCAACACTGTGATAAAGTAGTTCTATTATTTGGTAGCATCTCTCTTTTAAAGGGCAAACTTTGTCTTTAACCTTTACTGCACTATTTCATATGGTAGTCTACTTCTTCGAGTGAGAGAAAGAAATTCACTGTACTCTGCCAAATAATCAGCTAGAAAGAAAGAAAAGGGATATAGCTGGTGATGCAGTTATCAGAAGCAGCGAACTGCTAAGGCTGTCCATGCTTTTACAGATCTCATTCCCAAACTTATTCTAGATGAGGATTTCAGCAGCTTTGCAGACCAGTTTATGCTTCATGTCAGCAAGATGACATGGATTGTAGATTTCCTACTCTACAAAGATTAATAGGTTTTAAACTTTAAGTGAAGCATGTTCCAACAGGACGCTTATACCAAAAAGTAAGCTGTAACTTGTATTTGAGCAATATTAATCCTACACACTCTTATATGCTCACTACTTCATCCCAGTAATGAAGATAACCTGCTTCTCTTGTGGCACTGGATTGGATCTTCCCAGTGTTTATAAAGATAACAGAGGATCCTCTCAAAAGCTCAGTGACATTAACATCAGTATCTCTATTTTGATGCTCTTAAGAGCTTATGGTTTGAGGTCAGCTAAGGAAGACTGGCAAACTCCAACCAGTTCTCAGTTGGCACAAATTCTACTTTTGGCAACATTTATCAAAATAGTTTCAAACAAAGAAACTTGCATATTTACTGAAGTTGCTTTCACATCTTTTTGCTTTGACTGACAATCTGGAGAGACAAGCTACCCAGGCTTAAACATTCCCATTTAATACAATGCTGTTAGAAGCATACTTGTTATGAATCTGTTCTCATAAATTGCATTTACTAATTTATGTGCTGATGTGTTTTGGAGCCTGGAAGTCATGACTGCTTCAGCACTATCCAGTGATGGACAGGAAATAAATGTTTCTCTTTATGCTGATGGATTCTGTGAGTTGGAGCCGGACAAATTTAAATCAATTTGTGATAAAGACACTGTATACCAACACATGATCTGGAGTACGCATAAATATAGAAGAGAAACAATTAAGGACCAGCTGGGAATACAGACAAAGAATTTTGAAGTAGTAGGCTTTTAAGCCATCCAAACTGCAGGATTAGTGGGTTAGGGCTAAATATGACTCCTTGTGGGTTTTATTTGAACTCTTGGGAACTATTTCAATTCCAAATAGTTTACATCTTTTATAAAACATATATAAACGAATACACTAAACTTCACACATGTGCACTGATGAGGGCACAAGAGAACCCCTCTGTCTTCAGGTAAAAACTAAAGACAGTCCAGGAAGGCACTGAGCTGGCACTTTTACCACTTACAAAACAAAGAAGAAAAGGGGTTAGAAAAGGAACAGCTTTGAGCCTAATCTCTTTACTAACCTACAAACCAGCTAGACAAACAGTGAGAAAAGACAACTTCACCCAAGAGAGCATAAATTCCCTTTTTGGGCCATTCTTTGTTCTTATGTGTCAGAAATTTTGCCAACTTTATTACAGAAAATGTTTATAATATTCAAAAGATTTAAAAAAGCATTAATCATTTTAAGGAACTTGGAAGTTCCTATTTTGGGGTTCCTATAATTTTTCTGGCTTTCAGCACCATAAACATATGCATTAGAAATTTGTCTACATAACAGATAATCAAGTTTGTTAAGATATGTATCCTGTGGTGCCTCCAGATACTATTGCAGCCTGCAGGAGGTTTTTCTCACCTCATCTATGATTGCTCCTTCAGGGACTGTATTACTAGTAAGAGCAATGCAGTACTACTCACGGAGAAATTCCTTTAGGGAGGCCAGTAAATGTTCTTGGTATGGTCATAGGAAGTCACAAGATTTTAGGCCCTCAGATGCATCTGGATACTTCAGATTATGGGGGAGCTTGGCTGCAAGACAAACAGCATAAGATAGGGATTGTGCGCTACAGAAAAACCTTTGCTTTTTACATCTGTTTCCTATTCTACAGGTTGTGTTCCTGAGGCATACTTGAAGCGTATCTGAATATCTGAAGTGGGTATACTCTCCCAGAGACAAGAAAAGACAAGTATTGATTCATACTTTCTAGAACTGACACTGATTCCTGGAGCCCACAGACATGGAAGCTATGGCCATGCCCTCTGTATGGCTTCTCCACACAGGGAAGAAGAATCAGCCCATTTCATTCAGGGCAAGTAAATCCTCAGATCATGGGGAAAAAAAAGTGTGCAGAGCCCTGCCAATATTGTGTCTGCTCATCCTGGCGATACGCCTCTGCAATCTGGGAAATACATGCTTTCAAAAATAATTAAACTACACAAAGAGAAATTTTTCCTCCTAAGTTTTTCTGCAACCATCCCCAGACAAAAGCGTCAGGGCTGCAAGGGCAGCTGCTGAAGCGGGCTTGAGGAAATACTGTCTCACCAATGACCAGTCACCCATGCAAAGTGGCAGTGTCTGTGACAGCACTACATAAGTGCTCTGTCTTCTACCTCTGTAACACCACTTCTGCCTATAGCGATGCCCCCAATTTTAACCTCCACATTATGATCTGTGAGAAACTTGTGGGGAAGCATGGGGGATCTCAGTAAAGGTATGTTGTGACAGAAAAAAAGTCTAGGCAGAAGTAAGGAGGGTGGAAAGAGACCTGAATGCACCAACTTTTGCTTGTCTGAGAATCATCTTTCACCTAGAGTGGTGTCTGACAACCTCTAATAAGGAATGAGGCAACGGCAATATGTAAATGTTAAAGGTGGTGTTTTTCCTGGGTCATATTCATCCCAGCTATGTTCAGAGCTCACATGGAAGTGGCTTCCAGCCTAACTCAGTTTAGCCCTTCTCTAGTACTGTTTTATCTTCTTCCTCCCTTCTGCACCCAAGCTACCTGCTTTACTTCCGGCTGCAAAATCTAGCAACCTTTTTGTCACATGCCTAGTTATTACTGTGGGTGTTTATTACTGGCTGTAGACTGCTTCACATCTCAAGACTTCTGGCAGTTTTGAAACACAGAATTGGATCATCATCTTATAACAAGTTACACAGGTGCTGCTGCTGTATAACTAGCAACTAAATCAGCCCCAGTTACCCTAGACCAGAATCTGATCTGTTATTCCTCTGTAAATCTGCAGGTGGCCAGAGAATTAAACAGAATGATTCTCTGTATAAACCCAAACCAGAATTCAGTACTTTATGCTTCACCAAACAGATGCAATTGTACTATGCCTTTTCTACTTTCTTACATGTATTTACATTTAAGGATGTCAGTCGAAAATACCATCAGCAGACACATTCTGGCTGATTTCTAAAAGCATGCAACAATATAAAATATTTATTTTAGAGAGTGAGATACTTAATTGTACTCAGACACCTCTGGAATCCACTCTCATTCATTTCTGTACGAAAAGCAAACAGACAAAAGTCTGGCTGACAGCTTGCCAACACACTAATTAACTTTCAGCTGCAGCACTCTCAGTCAGACTTTGCTCACAACCTATACACCCTGCCAGGAAGCACAGCAATGAAATGCAACTTTAAAATATAGAATTAGACAGAAAATAGAGAAGGACTTGATAGGAAATGAAGACGTTCCACAGGTGGACATGGGTTGTATCTTCTTATTATTTAAGGAAAGACTTTTCTGTAGATCACTCATGGTTTGAGAATACAACATTAATTATATCTCCTTAATTCTGGAACTTCAAAGATCTATTCATTGTCCAAATATGCTAGTCTCCCTTTTATTATTTTGTTATTACCTATATTTCTATGTCTACCTCAGGAAGCTGAATACAGCATAGATGGAAACATAGTTTCTAGTATTTTAGAGACAAAACTTCCTGGCTGAGATACTCTTACAGAGCCTTCCACTTTAAAATGCTTTTTCAAGTGACATTCATATTATTTTTTTTCTCTTATGCTCTTCAGGCTATTCAAACTTTACTGTAAGACACAAAAAGTGAGTTTATGGAAAAAAGATTCTAAATGTAAATTACAAAATTAATTAATATTTGTCCTCCTTTGTCTTTAACCGAAATTAGCCCTCTCCCTCCCCCACATCTGCTCTGTCTCTGGTCTCTTTCCCCCTCCCATCTGCTCATGCTCTCTCTTCCCTCCTCCCCCATCTGCTTGAACATCACTAACCCTCCAGGGATCCCTTTTCCTCTGCTTGACTCCCTGCCTATCTCCCAGCTGGGTTTTCCTTTGCTATCTGAAAACAAAATGATAAAAACAAATGTTTATGATGCAGAAAGCAACATGCACACTATTGTAAATGAATTCCCCCATTTTTTATTTTTTTTTTTAGTTCCTACAGTGCACACACGAATATAGAAATTGCTTCCTGAGTTACCAAGCAGAATCATAGCCTACCATTTCTGAGACAGAGAGCTAGGGCTCCGTTAACTGATTCTGTTGAGGCACTGATTAGACAAGCACTCCAAGTGTCTCTCTCAGAGTGGGAATCTTTATTGTTTTATCTCATTACCATGCCCATCATCAGCAGTGGCAACTATCAAAAGCACCTCCCCAGTACTGGGTTAGACAGTGCTTTTGCCATCACTTCTGGGAAAACTCAGCTAATCTGGCTTTGATGGCTGCAGGTTCAAGTAAAAATGATGCTTCAATTGATATCAAGTTACAAAGGTCTTTGAAGACGCTGCATTTTCCTCACTATCCAGGTTACTTGGATCCGTTGATTACCCTGAAGTTACATCGGCATGAAAGCAGTACAGCAAAGAGTAACTTCAGGAATAAGACAACTAATTATCTCATTGTTACTGAGTCTTTTCCCATATACAATGTAATCACTGTAGCAGACACCATCATTGCTTACCACTTGCTAAGACAAATCCTGCAAAGCACTGCAGTATTTTCAGGTATGCATCCATGGAGCACATTTCAGCAACATCATTTCAGGAAATATTTGTTTCGTAGCTTAAAGCAATACTCTATTTTGACCAGCCTTCCCAAGGATGTATGAATGTACCGTAAGATTAGAGAAAAGTTCTGTAAGGAGTTACTGTACTGTATTGTAGAAATCAGTCTTGAATAGCTTTGCCTGAAGAGCTGTCACTTATATTTAACAGAATAAACATATCGTTGGGGGTTGTCTAGCTATAGAGCCACAGCCTCACTTCCCAACCCAAAGCTGGGAATATTTTTTGAAGCATGCAGAATTGAACAAATTGGTACCAAATAAACTGGAAGCAAGAAGGAAAGGGCTGATATCTTGCCATAATACTGTGGTCCATTTTATTTTTAGCTTGAACCTTAGAGAAAATCTTAAACCTCCTCTTCAAATTACATCATTTTAAGTTGCTTTATTGCTAAGTTTTTGGAAAATGCGTATATGATAGATGAACTGCATGAGTTCTGCATCTGTCAAATTTCTGGCTAGCCAAAATTTAAAAGATCAGCATGAGCTGAGAAGGAAGGTGCTGTTGCACAGTCTCCTATGCTCCAATGTTACTCTTCATTCAGGAAGAAGACATGATGTACTTTCCTAGAAAAGCCAAATAAAAACTACATTTATTGGGAAAAAAATTGGTCTGCTGGGTCCATGTTAACTTTGGGGATTGCAACTGTGAATTTTCAGAGAACATATACCAAATAGATAAGTGGAAGAAAAGACTTCAGTAATAAGGATGTGGATTTGTATTGTTATTGAACTGATTTCCCC
This sequence comes from Perdix hodgsoniae, assembly GCA_035772895.1. Lineage (NCBI taxonomy): Eukaryota > Metazoa > Chordata > Aves > Galliformes > Phasianidae > Perdix > Perdix hodgsoniae. The sequence goes on from JAPSGF010000009.1 coordinate 1,521,637, forward strand.
TGAATTAGAAAGAAAAATCCTTCTTAAGAAAGAAGTCCATGAATAATGATTTTATTTATTTATTTTTAAACTTCCTACTTCTCTAGGGAAGACAGGGAATATGAAATTCCTGCATGCTTAACAAACTTGTACATATCTGTCATGCACAAGAGAACAGGATTATAGAACACTCACAACGTTCTCCACTTTTAACATGTTTAACTACTTGCGTCATCATACGGATTTGCAAGTTTTTCATGGATATCTGAAGAGACACTTAATGGATAAAGCAAATAGGACAGAGAAAGAAATCTAAACTATACTGCATATTAATTATTAAAATTGCTCTTTCAATATTTTGTATCTTAAAAATCCTGTAACTATTTAAAATATTTAGCGATTCTTTACATCTCCTCAAAGAGGTCAGTGGTTCTTCCTTCATTTTATAAAAGAAACAAAAAAAAGATATGCTGATTGGGTTTCCCAAGAATTGTTCCATCTCTCATTTAAACAGATTGGGCCTGATTGGTTACAAGCAATTGCACAGAAAATCTGTAGCAGGAACAGGAAATAGGTCCCAGTTTACACTATTATTAGTCCTATACTTTTACATAAGACAGGTATTCTAACGGAGGCTTCAATTCAAAACTTCAACAAGATTTATTCTGACAATGAAAACTGTTACAGTAAAATATCATGAGGTGAATTTTCAGAATAGAATTCAATCTAGCCCTCAAAGAGAAATGTATTTTTAAACACTAATTTTAAGAGTTAATCTGTTTTTTAATAGATAATGAGTTTAATAAACCTAGACAAGATGAATATACACAACTTTTTAAAAGTGGCATAAAGAAGAAAAATATAACTATACGAAGCACTAATGAGGATGATGCAACATAAGAATTGTGTTTCACTAGTTCATTTATATTTTATCATGTGTTTTGTTTGAATAAGCAAAACCACAGCATTTCCCAGTATAAAAGGACAGTAATTGAAATACAATCAAATGTGACTAGAAAGATTTCTTTTATTGTAGATGGATGGTAGTTTTTAGTTCTACATCAGTTAGAACATCCTGTTAGGATTCTGAAACCTTAGCTAGAACTGCAGAAACTACCTTCTGTTTTTCTGTACTGAACTGGTCTCAGTATTTTGAACAGTTAATGTTAGCATCCATGTTATTATCACCACATAAATTTAACAGTATTGTCTTTTGTAAGTGTTCTCTGCTTTCAAATAATACATTATCTTCAAGTATGTGTATTGCTAATACTTGATTTGCTAGTATTTTCACTTCATAATTTTATAGCAAAAAAAAAAAAAGGTTTATAATATTTAATAGGATGAGCTTGAGGGGGTGGGGCAGCTGCTTATTAAGTCTTTAATGATCAGCAATCTTTGGCCTTAACTCCAGAATTTCATAATGAACTTCAATGTTGATTCATAGTTTTATAACAGGATATCAGTTGGACACTTAAAGAAAACATATGAATTTTAATAGTGTTGACTCTCTGTAATGTTAAAAAAATGCATAAAATTTTCCATAGGAGAATGAAGTAGCGATGCTAATAATTACTGTTTTAGAGCTATATCTCAATGACAGAAGATTGAGTTTTGTACTTGATGTAAGAAAGTCAAGAGATTAAACCTGTATATATTTGTCTATGCTGCTGTTAAATAAGTAGAACTCATTTACCTGCAAAACCTGATATAGCTCTAGTCTATTTACCAACAACAATATAATCAATGAAGTGGAGAGCTGAGCACAGGCTCAAAATCCATCTGGGAACATGGGCAGGTCTTTTTGCTTGTTCATATTCATGCAAGCTGAAACATTGCTTTTGACAATCATGGAGATATATCTAAACATTGTAAAACGTAAGATAAATTCAACCACATCAAAGAAATGAGATTCCTGTCATCTATAGCAGATATTGCTGGATTCAGCAGTAAGATTTTTTTCTAAACTTGGTCTTACTATATACGGTGACAAACAATAAACCAATCGTTACATGTTACACAATCAACCATGCATCACAACAGAGCTGCTAGTCAAAAATTCACACAAGTCTAAGTAATATAAGGATGTGTCTGCTTAAAAGAACTGGAAAGGTCGCCGCTTTGTGTATTAGAATATTGTGTCTCTCATCCCATCTATCAACACTGGAAAAAGGATATTTAAATAAGTCAAATAAAAATATATATTAACTCCTTGAAGAAAGCATAAGAACACTGGCATGATGTTATGTACAGCAAGGCAGTACAAAACTTAAACCTTGCAACACTTCTGTGATCCACACTTTCTTGTTTCTTCAATGATGATGCTTTCTTAAGTGCATCATTGTCAGGTAAGGAGATTTTTCTACAGTTCTTTCATTTTGCCTATTAGATGACATATAAAAACTGTTTTGTTTTTTTTTTATTTGGTTGATTGGTTTTTGTTTTGTTTTAATCTACTTTTAATTACAGCTGTTTCATTATTTTCTTAATATACTGAAGAACCAAAAACCAATATCTTCATGCAATAAAACTAGTTTATGACTGATGTTTCAGTTTATGAACGGCAGATTATTATTTATTTTTTTTTATGGTGGAAAGGCAGACATATTTAGTGATCCTTTGATGTGTACAGTTAAAAAATATTTCTGAATAAAATTTAAGGTGTCTGTTCATTGACACTCCACAACTCAAAACAAAGTTGCAGTAAATTATTCAGTGTGAATTATTTGTTCAGCTCCATTCACTATACCTTTGGTTAGCTTGATTAACACTAAACAGATTTTCCTGAAATATAAGGACTGAGTCAGATATAGAAAGGTAACCTCCACTGATACAATGAAATCTAGACTGGCTTGAATTACAAATTCTTAATCATCTCTCTCTTTGCATAGATCATATACTACTTTTTTTTCCCCCCCTTCTAAGTTTTATTTTTGTTTTCATTTCTTTTTAAAAAAAATATATATAAATCAATGTCAGCAATCAGTGAGTAACTTACAAAAAGAATTTAAAACCTCCTGATTTTATGAAATAAAGATCCCTTGTAACTCCTAATTTTCTGAGTATGCGGTAAAGGTTTCTCTCTGCATTTTCAAACAGTAAATATAATAATATTTTAATTTTAAGCTGAAAGTATATATTAAATGGCTCTGCCACAAGAATAAAAAAAAAACAACAGAGTTTTGGAGGTTATTATAGTCTTTGACTGCACAATACCCCTATTTCTCACATTTTTAAGAATAATTGCTTTCTCGTAGGAGCAACAAGGCTCTTTCCTAATGAACTTATATGTATTTTAATAGAAAACTAGAAGTTCTTTTTGAAAGGAGCCCAGATATCTCTATAAGAAAAGCCTGCAGCAGCTGGTGGCAACCTCGTTCAAGATACTGCATTTAAACCTGAGGTTGTCTGTCATTCTCTTACGGCTGACAGAGATTTGGCAGGAGTCAAACTTAAAAAAGTCAGCTGTTTTGTCTCTGTCCTGAAAGATTTCCTCCCCTGTGTATATAATATAACAACGAAGACAACATTCTGAAGGTGACTCAAAATGCGATTAAGAACAGTTTAATATTTTTCTCTTTCTTAAGACATGCTCAAACACACTGATTTCTTACAGTCACTGGCAGAAATGGAGCTCTTACAATTTAGTGAGCCACTGGAATGCTGTTTATTGTAGATTGTCTACAACACCTTATAGAACAGAGAGAAAGACAGACATCAATCCCAAATTCTACATATCCTTCCAAACACATTTTGAGTGAAAAAAGAAAGAATCAGATCTAGAAAGAACAGAAAACTTTTGCTCAAGTTTCCACGTACTCATGCCCTTTCATTTTAATATTTTTGAAAAATATTATAAAATCCTCTTGTGATGATTTGACTTTTGCTTATAGATTGTATGTACACATTAAGGCCACTAGTAATGAGTTATTAGGTTAGCAGATCAAAGACCATTAAGATTGGAAAAGACCTCCAAGATTGTCCAGTCCAGCTGTCCACCTATGACCAATATTGCCCACTAACCATGTCCCTCAGTACTACTTCTACCCAATCCTTAAACACCTCCAGGGATGGTGACTCCATCTCCCTGGGCAGCCTGTGCCATTGCCAATCACTCTGAGAAGAAATTCTTCCTAACATCCAACCTGAGAAAATTATGACTAAATATGTCCATTAGCCACAGTTCCTGTTTCTTTTATTTTTTTTATTTTGGTCTTGTATTAAATACAGAGGTTGGCAGCCCTGCCTGTGAAGGGGGGTTGGAGATTAATGATCTTTAAGGTCCCTTCCAACCTGGATGTGATTCTATGTTGAGAAGTTCCAAATGGGACATTGCTCCCAGTTTGAATGCACCGAGAAATGCTTTTCCAAGCTGACACAGAGAGAGGATGAGACCTGCATTTCCTCTATCATGCAACCAGCCCCTTGAAGAGATATGTTGAAGGATCAGTAAAACAAGTGTTTTCTGAACTGTGTTGGCAGGTGCTGTTGATCAGTATTAACTTAATCATGGCTGTTTCTTCAGGGCTGCTGAAATCACTGTGTTCCTTCCTCAGTCTGCAACTTGCTGAGAGTGACTCTGTCTCTGTGTGGGGCTGGCTGCGCTCCTGCCTTCTGCTCTGGGCAATGCAGTTTGCAGCACGACCCTACTACTAATCCAGTGAAATAGTTTGTCACTTTGGCTTCTGAGTAATCAAGAAAAGATGTACATGCATTTTCTGCCTAAGGTTCATACTGTATAAGAATTTCTTCATATTGTTCACTAAGACTGCTTATTTAAAAAGTATATAAGCATCTTTTGCTTATGGGTTGTGGGTTTTTTTCCCCCCACTTAATAAAGATTTTGTGGAAGTGTTAACAAAGCTGCTGTCAGTTACTGACTGAATATGTGTTTTACATTCTATTTCCAACTTGGCACAAATCCTAAAATTAATAAAATGATGTAGTACTCCTCCTGGTAATTAAAGCAAGATGATTATTCTACAATAATAATCCTCTTAAATAGTGAGGCATATAAAAAATGCAAAGATAATTCTTTGCTTAACAACGCAGTATACTGTTAAATAAAAAAAATAAATTAGTTTTGAATTGATAAACAGGTAATCCTGTTTGTTTCAGTCAGAATAATGAATCTCCATTCAGGTAACAAATGAGCATTTGGTTTGTGACCCTGAAGATATAAAGTGGAATTCAGATAGTCCATGTGTTCAGAAATGACTGTTTATCGACATGCTGATTCTGAGCCTAAAGCATGTAGCTAAGGATAACAATCTGTTTCATCCTTCTGACTTCATATGTTCAGATAAATACTAAATAAATAAAGGGGTAGAAGATATTTCATTTGGAAATCTGTTTTTCTTTTGAACTTTTAAAACTTGTAGTAGAGCTGACTATACTACAAATGTTACAGCGATCATGGATTTTTTTTTTTTTTTTTTTTTGCAAATGTATATTTGATGCTTGTTTTTATCTTACGTGAGCAGAACAGCTTTCTTAACACAAGCAAAATTACCTCTAGCACAGAGGCAATCAGCCTTAGGCATGAATATGTCTTAGAGGTAAGCAGCCCTCTGCTAGAAAAGAAGATGAAGCTGCCACTGTGGTATATGAGGTGCATGCATGCATCCTGCATCTTGGTTTTCACTAGGGAAAGTGTGGCAGAGAGAGCATTAAAGGGCTTAGACCCATTTACCCAGCTCATGCAGCTCACAATGTTTAGGCTGGTTGTTGTAGGGACATTAAGAAATTTCCCTTTGCTTCATGTGTAAACAGGATGGCAAAAGTTAAAATAAAATAAAATTGATGGGTAGCAGGCAAGTGTTGTTTGATGACAACAGTAGTATTCTAACTGCCAGTAGTACTAAGAAACCGTTGAAAAATTCACACTCAAAGTAACATAGCAGGAACTTTACTACAGAACTTAAGAGAATAAGTTTAGCATAGCATTGTCTACTTAAGCTTTAAAATTTTCCCTCTTCAATGGAAAAAAAAAAAAAAAAGCAGGGATCACTGCTACTTTCTTACAGCTCTGTTTTGAAAGTAAAAGGCAATAAAGTGGGAGACAAACTGTCATCTGGAAATCTACACTTATATATCTATCATTTCTGTGTACGTATTCATTCCTGTTTGTGTATCTCAGATTACTGCTTTTGGATCAAATGAACACGTTTGTTCTATCCATTCTCAGCTGAAAAATCACATCTAGACTTTATTCATACAACTCTAGAATATGTTAGGGTGCATTATTCAAACAGCTATGTTTAAGCTCACATAAAGCAAGAACAGATCTAACCTAGGAAATCTCTTGAATGCTGAAAGACCTCATTATAATTCCTTATTCTGTTCCTCACTTTTGAGCAGATGTTTCTTCAAAAATGTGGGTGTGTCCTGAACACAGAAATGGACATACTATCTTTCAACAGGACAGACTTAATCCAATTTCTGATGCTATTAGCACTGACAGATTTTAGAGGAGCAGCTGTAATTTTGATTTGTGTTCCCAAATAATTTATTCTATCAAGGAACATTTCCAAGTACGATGGGACTCACAAACCCTTCTCAAAAGGGATCCTTATGAAGGATAAAAGATAGGATCAAGGGCTTACAGGCGTTTGACACATCTCTATTTTAAGACAATATACAACTTTTTGGATTCTTAACTACATTTTTTCTATTCCATTCAGTCATAAACTTTTGGAAACATTCTCAGAGTGGTAAGTAGTGGGAATTTCATACATGAACCTCTAAGGGATCAATTAGATTGATCAATTTTATATAAGTAATTTAGTTCTATATTTAGAGTCTGGTAAAGATTATAGAGGGTTTAAGTATTTCCATAAGTATTTCCATTAACACTTCACTATAAACTGAATATAGACTGAAAAACTGAATATAGACTGAAAAGCTACTGCTTATTTCTTTAACTATTTAAACTTAACAATTATATTGAAAATTACAGTGCATCGGTGGCAATCCTAAACCAGAGAAGAACAGTCTTAATAGGCTACATCACTTGCATCTCCTTGTGACCACTCTTAAAAAGTGAAATCATGAACCTGGTACAGTAGTATGACTTACAGGTCAGTGATCTGAGGCCTTGGAGATAAGTTATCTTCTCCGTAGAAATCTTTCAGAGAATATCATGTCACTATTACAGTGCAACAAATCCAAACTGAACTTTTGAAGACCTACTATAGAGATTTTTATTGCATAGAGGTTAAAAGCAGTAGTGCTTACAATATCATTATCTTATGGTCTTCAGGAATACCAACCTCCAAACAGCTTACATTATTCCAATTCTCTTCACTGAAAATATATAAATAATACTAAGTGGCTTTGTTCAATTGATCCAGAATCAAATGGGAATGATTTATAAGATTATTTCATTACCATTCAAGTAAAGGGCTACTTAGAGACCTATTTGGCCCCTTTTACATGAACGTGCACTGGAAGTCAATTGAGATACTACCATGAATTTATAGTAAAACTAGGTTTACTTACTAGAAATTGACATAGTTGCCCAGATTCTGGAAACCAGAAACAGTCTTTAACTGCCTCTTTGTGAAAACATGAATTTGTCAAGGCTGCACAATCTCAAGATTTTTATTTTTTTTTCTTTTCCTACTCCAAAATAAGGCAGTAAAACTCTCAGGCAGGTGAACACTAGAAACTAAGTTGAATGAACTATGAGTCTAGAAGAAGTAAACTACAGAAGAACTTCCCAGAACTTTTTGACACACTTGTGTTCTCACCTTATTCTGTCACTCAGTGTGACAAATCCAAGACTGGCTTGTGGAGCTGGACGTGATAGCATCATAGACATACTTCCCTACTGAATCCAGAGACTTAACAGAGAGGTGTTTGCTTCTAATCATGAGAAAATTTACTTTAGCCTTTCACAGAGCACAACACATCTTTTCTTTACTTACATTTTGCTGTTAGTAACAAGGCTAAAAAATGATGAGACAGTCTGTCTTCTGGACAACTAAGACCAGCCATCAGACAAAATTTGCAATAGTGATAACAGACATAGCATATAGGAAAAAACAACAACACCACCACCTTAAAGTAGAATACAGGCACTATAGAGCAATAGCAAGCAAGAAAGGAAGAAAAAAAATTGCTCACCCAACAACTAGTGACAACTTCAGAGAAGTACAACTTCCATCAGGAAAAACACTTCTTTCTTATCTGTTAGTCCTTAAATGAGCTTGAGAAGAGATGGATCCAGGCTCTTTACCTTCTGATCATTCAGGTGCATTGCTTGCATCTGAGCTCACTGGGTTAGCCTCATCTTCCCACCTGGTGCTCAAGAATTGGTTCAGGTTGTGACATAGCAATTCCACTGCACAAGAGATAACAAGCAAGGGATTGCAGGATTTAAGGCCTAGTATTTTATCTGATAACCTGTCAAAAAGGATGAACGCAATACATAAGACAGTATACAAAAAGTAATTATAACTTTGAGGTGTTTTCTTTTTTTTTTTTTTTTAAACTAAGATCAATAAGAAAAAAATAAAATACTTAGTTTGCCTAAAACACACATTCTGATTTGTTAGAACATTATTTCTGTCTGTTTGATGTTAATCCAGAACTGCTGTTTTTCATTTTGAATGCTTCTTTGTAAAATTTTGGCATATTGTCTGTCTATAGGTCTAGTTGCACTAACAGATCACAGGCTAAAATGACAGTAAAATTGCAGTCTCAAAATAAAAGAAAGTCCACCCCATGCCCAGAAGAAATTATTTTTCCTGGATGAATGCTTCAGCAGGCTTCCCAGTGGTACCTCCTCAGGCTGCTACTGCCTGATAGCACTGCTGAACTTGTCAAGTGCTATTGGGAAATGTCATAGATTTCTTTGACTTCTCCTTGTTCAGATCCTCAACAGGAGAAGACACGTAAGATTAAACAGTTGTTCCATACAAAATATCTTAATTACTAGGAAAAAAACCAAACCAAACCAAACCAAACCACAACAACAAAAAACAACAACAAAAAAACACAAAACTTGTGATTTGCCATGAAAACTAGGTTGATAGCTAGTGAAATGATGCTTAACATGTAGTATGACTGAACGCCTTGCTCCTATTCTGATCAAGATGGAAAGTTTGAAGTGAGACATAATTGTAGAATCTCTCTTAGAAAATACTTTTACATGACAACCTTGTTAAATATCTTGTTTTGTGGTACATTCTAAAGGTTTTAAGTTAAGCTTTTGGCTTTTTTTTATTTCATATTGAGAGACTCGGAAGGAGAGAAAATAATCAGTCTGTGAAGCTCCAGATATCCTTATTCACTAAATAGTTGTATGTGATAATTGGTTAATTTGCTTGTTATTCTGAATATGGGTACCTGATATATCAACCAGAACTGTACAAAACAAAATGACATATTATATATATATATATATGTATATGTATATATATATGCTATATATATATAACATATAACATCAGAAAATACAAAACCAAATAATAACAAAATAAGAGAAAAGAGAATTTTCGGAATAATAATTAAATAAATAAATTTAAGGGTGAATCTGTCATGAGCCAGGTTCAAATCAGATATCAAAGATTTACATATGTATTTTATGCTAGCAAATGTGCTTGGAAATGAAATGTATCTATAAGGATAAATACCAAAAATGATTCTATTAGCATATACGAATAGAAGCAGATCTATAAAGAGCAAAACTGTTAAATATGAGTATTCACACTAACCAGGGTACTGATATCTTCACTCTATGCTCTGCCTGGATTGCTATGGAAATATTCCTGCAGCACATCTTCTGTTGAGGTTTTCTCTTGGAGAAATTCGGAACATGTACCCAAAAATGTCCCTTATGTTATTTTTCTTTCCTGGCTACACCTAGAGATACTTTTCAGAAATTTAATCTCAATCCAGAGTAACATGATGATACACTTTCTGTGTTTGCAAAAAAACAGTAAGATAGATACTGTGATACCTTTATTTTTCAGTATTGTGAGTTACTGATATCTGGGGCTCAAAGTATAAAGCCCTCAGACTGAAGGGTTTGGGAATATTGTTGTTTTTTATTATTTTTAATTCTTAGTGGTTTTTTTCTTACTCTTTTAAATATTCTGTGAATTATATGTTCAATGTTAAGCAATAATTTCATATATCATGAGTATTTGTATGAGTAGAACATGATCTGTGGAAACAAAGTTCAAAATACTAGAATGAATGAAGGCACTGTGACTAATTCCCAAGAAAAGGAGAAAATTCTGATTGATAATGAAACAGCCTTAAAATAGTTTATGGTACTATCCTTACCAAGCAGAGTTGCCTAATTTAGTTACTATGCTAAATGTGAAAAAATAGGATACCTATTTAAGCGTAACTAGTGTAATGCTATGGATGTACTACCAAAATGTCTCAGAAGAGCATCTGGGGGATGCTTGTGGGGAGCATATGTATGAGCTTGAAGAAGCATATGTATGAAGTGAATTTTTTTGCGGAACAGATGTCAGATATGTTGAACTGTGATACAGTGTAGATCATTTTATTGGCTTCCTTGTAAGGGACAGTTTTTAAAAGAACACTGACTAATCTTTTTTACTTTCTTCTACATCATCAAGGGAGAGAGATAAGTCAGTGACCAACTTCTTGAAGGGATGAAGAACTCCTTCGAGGTGAAGGGAGGCCAAGAGAAAAAGACCACTTTCCTTGAGGCAAGGTAATAGGAGGTTGGGGGGGGGGGGGGGGGGGGGCCCCCGGGGGGGGGGGGGGGGGTTTTTTTTTGTTTGTTTGAATGTTCTTCTGTTTTTTTTTTTTTTTTTTTTTTTCTCCCCCCTTCCCACTGGT
>JAPSGF010000009.1:1532539-1599341 GCA_035772895.1 Perdix hodgsoniae
GGGGCATCCAGTCATGGGTTTGGAGGGCTTTTTTTTTAAGCTTTTGACAACAGAGCCCTTGACATTTCTCTTTTTCCTTTCTGAGGCCCTTCATCCCGGAGGGGAAAAAAGAGGATGAAAAAACTCATAGGAAATGTAAGTGATCTTTATTGACCTGTGACTTTTGTGTAACCATGGCCTCTGGCATGTGACTCAATGTGCATTTCTTGTCAAAACAGGTAAGGGAATTGTGTGCTGCCCTGAAGGAATGTATAGTGTGTGTCTGTACAGTGCTGAAAGGCATAAGATTGATGTGAGGGCTGAGGTGAGAAGAGGAGGATACAAGAAAATGTGAGAGGGAAGAGTGATTATGAAATAATTTATTTTTTGTTTCCTCAGTGCTGATAGCTGATGGAGGACTCTCAGAGTTATTGAGGTGTTCTTTTTGTTTCGTTTTGTTTTTCTAACCCAGTATTATTCTTCTTTATCACTCAATGTGTGGTATGTTTCAGCAGTGGTGATGGTTGCAGTAGGTCACCTCTGCCTGTGCAGATTTTTACGAGTGTAGCATGAAGGCTCTTGTTCATCATTGGCACGAATGCATGGCTAATGGTAGTGACTACATTGAAAAATGTCATTTTCTACCTGAGAATTTGCTCTATCAGATAGTGTTCTTATGTTGTTTGTATCTGTTGTAGTTTCCATGGAAATATGTAGGAGGCATTACTTCCAGAGTGACCTATGTAAATATCTGAGTTATACTATACCTTATGGATTGAAGAAAGGATGAGAAGAGAGCATTTGAAGGAGGATTTTAGGAACTAACTTGAAAAAAATGAAGCATATGAATAACATTAACACAGGAGTTTTATTGACTTTTTGACCCTTTTGAAGGAGTATTCTGTGCACTACTTTCTGAGATTAGCTGACATATTTACAGACCTTGTCAAAGAGAAAAGGAAAGAATGAGAGTGGTGGGAGGGGAAGACAGTTCACTGGTCCCTGATGTAATACCATCATCCAATCCCTGTGTGGTTACTTTCTCTGGTCTCACTTCATAGGAGCGTTTCACAGAAAAAGACAATTTCTCCTTGTGCTTCAAGCTGACTCCTGCTCCCTTGCATCAGATTTACCTAAGTGTTTCACCCTGGGAGCAGTGAGATCAGTCCTGGGAGCTCATGTCAGCAGCAGCAGTCTCTCTGCCAGATGTGCCTATGGGGCAGAGAACAAAGTATTTGCAAGCTTGCAGGGGCTTGTTTTCCATCTCTCAAAAATGCTCACTTCCGAATAGCTGACACTAGCAGCTCTACTAAAGTGTCCCACAGAACAATCAATCTGAATTGTAAAATATCCCATAAAACTGCTTTTTTTCCCACTGGTATTGCCCTCTGCTCCAGAATTCAGACCTAATTTGAGGAACATTTTGAGGAATGGAAATTCAAAGGAAGTTTCAGCACAAATATATTGAAGACTGATTTATAAATCACAAAGGGTGTCCTGTTTCAGTGCTCACTCCACCTTACAGAGAAAGGCACTCTGGGTTTTGTGTCTGTATACTTCATGAGCACATGCTGCATTAGGTGCCTCAAGGTAAGGTATGCAGAAGGCAAGGGAAAAGGAAAAAAGAAAAAGAAGGGAAAAGAGAAGGAAAAGAAAAAGAAGTTATAAGAAATAAATTATATAAAAAAAGAGGGCTGAGGTGTGAGTACTGCACATAAGAGCCTGTAAACCCCTTTCTTCCAGGTAGGATGTACAACTGATAGCCATGTACTGCAATGTGGTGAATAACTCACACCGCACTTTTCTCATTGGAGTGAGAAATACTTAGGGAAGTTGTTCATTTATATTTAGTGAATACTCAGGGATGGCTGTTCACTTTACAAAATTAGTAGGAGCTTTTACCTATATTACCAATCAGGCTTGATTCCATGGGCTGAAACTGGGATTTGGTGTTAGATTTCCCACTTCTCAGTTAAGTGTACTAAGTATTGGCTTACTCAGAATTCCGTCTCTCAGAATTTCTCTCCTATTATAACTATTCCATTTTTGTGTAAACGATAAAATATTAATTAAGCTAGAGGAAAAAGAAAGGAGGCAAGATTGACTCTATAGCCTAGTGGTTAGGGCACTCATGTGGGAAGTCAGATTCACGTCCTTCTTCACTCAATTATTTATACCAAATGGAATAGTGTCAGCTGGAGAGAGTGAAAGATTTACCTCTGACCACGCTATAGCCTAATGGTTACAGTAGACTCTCAGGAGGTTGACAAACCAGACTTAAATCCCCTTGTCAGTCTGAACGAGGGAAGGTTATGAACCTGGTTCCACAGGAACTAGCTACTAAGCTTTACTGCCTGATATTTTATGTTTTTTTATTAGGTTACTTTGGGAAGTGTTCTTATAGATAGGATAACCAGAGGAATGTTTGGGTTTGTGATGTGTGGTGGTGGTTTTTTTTTTGTTTGTTTTTGTTGTTTGTTTGTTTGTTTTCACTATTTTAATATAGTTGCTGTCTAGGAGGTCTTCTTGTCATTTGGTGTTATATTATATGGTAGATAGACCTGCTTGTTTGATCCAGGAACAAAGGAATTTCAGCGAAAAAGGCCAACATGCTCAAGGATAGCTAGGACTATCTGTCAGGGAAGTATTTTGTAACACAGTGCTTTCTATCCACTGTCATGTAGGTACATTATGGCAGAAGAAGTAAGGAACCTAATATTTCCAGAGGAGGAAGTTCCAAAGAAGAGACATACAGGTCTGGCCTTAGTCCATTTATATAGGTCATTCTGAAAGTAGTGCTTCCTGCTTATTTGAATGGAAATTACAACAGATACAAAGAAAATTAGAACACTATTTGATAGAGTAAATTTTCAGCTATAAAATATTATTTTTCAACATAGTCTCCATTATCCGTCATTGTAATTTGTCTAAGAGAAAAATGTTATATGACCTTAAAGAAGGCTGATTTTTGAGTTTCAAAGTTTTTCCTCTAGAATATCAAATCTTTGGAGATCATGCCTTCATTTTATTTCTCACTGCATGACATTGTACTTTTGGGTCATCTAGCACTGTAATAGTATTTTATAACTGCAAGTGTTTGGGGGCCTTTACTTATATGACAATTGCCCAATTTATCTGTTTATATTTTAAAGAAAAATGACACAAGCATTTTTATTTGTATTATGGTTTGGTGTGGTTTTTTTGTTTGTTTGTGTTTTTGTTTGTTTGTTTGTTTGTTTGTTTGTTGTTCTTTTTTTGTATTTATTTGTATTACAAGTATTATGACAAAATATCAGTAAGCTGTACTGGCACTCACCCTTCAGGATATGGATGTCCTTGAGATAGCCAGCTACTCTGACTTCCAAAATCCTTTCCAGGTTAATTCATCCACTGTCTCCACTCCCAGTAATTTATATTTATACAACCACAATAACCTGCAAGGGAATTAATAAATAGGTTAAAAAAAAAAAAAAAAGAATATTACAGTATAAATTTACCTTTGGATATAAATTGATATTCTTAAGGTTTGTCACATTACTGTACTTATATTTTACAACTGTCTGCAGCAAAGCACAGGTATTGTGGTCATATATGTTGTAAAAATTATCTTGCAAATAAAATACAGCGAAATAGGTTGTTTTACCTATGAGGTTTGCTTTTGCAATGGGTTAACTTCCACATTTGTTAAGAGAAACATGGGGGAAATTCACTTCTAAAGACATAACTGAAGATGCTTTGCAGTAAGACTAGTGAGAAATGCTTGTAGACAGATTTTGTCAAGAATTGTGCATTGTACAGATCTGGAAAAGTGAATGAGAGACTTTAAAGCAGATCACTGCGGGAGGAGTGATATTCTTGGGAGTGCTTATCCTGTCTGCAATAGTTGTAAGCAAAGTTGCTGAAAGTCTCCAGCAGAGAACAGAGAATTTCCAGAAGCAGAAATAAATAGAAAAGCTGTGTTTCCTTGAAAAATCAAAATATTCTCTTCCAGTATAGAGTGCCTGCAGTGTTTTCTGGTGACTTCTGCTTTATTAGAAAGAACCCAAACTGATCGTCAAATTACAATAGATCAAATATACTTAGGCATCTTATTATTATTCTGAATTTACTGATATTATAAACAATACAGCATGATTGGATTTTTTTTTTTTTTTTCATTTTGTTTTTGGTCAAGTGAAAGTTAGACAAAATTAACCAATGAATTTAGGTGATCATTAGGCTGCCCTGGGGATAGATCTTTTGTTATCATCTTTAGAAGGCTGCTGTGGAGGTATTATATTAACCCAGGCTTTTAAAGTTAAGGCTAAAGTAGGGAACTGAAGAGTGAATCTTCTTTGACCAAAGAAGAAATGTATTTTGTATGTCAAACACCTGCATATCAAAAGTTTTGAGAACGTTATCTTACATGAAAGGAAATAACTGTTGGCATTAAGACTATAAGTACAGAGGCTCGCAAATCCGACCTGAGAAAAGTGTACTATTCTTCCTCTATAGCATGCTCCCCTTCAGGATTTCAGAATGATTTATTAATGGAAAAATACATGAATGCATGAAAACAGAAATTGTTTCAGATTTTATTCCTCCAAATCTTCTTGAAACTTAGGGACAGAGAAAGAAGTGAACACAGATCCTTAAATGGCAATTTTCTGACAATATATAGAATGAAAAATGTCAGACATGGTCCACTCTGCTCTCTCTTTCTGCTTATGAAGAGAGACAAACTAATGGCCTGACCCAAAGTGCACTCAAGTCAGTCAATATTCAGTTTGTTGATGTGCTTTGGATGAGGCAGTGACAAGGGTACTGCTATTTTGCAGTAAATCTCCTAGATTAGGATCAGTGAATCTTTTTGCCTTTTTTTTCTGGACCAAGTAGTAATTAATATTTCTTTACAGCTATTATTTATACCTTTTCCTGTATGGGCATGGATTTCCACCCTCAGACTTCAAACTAATGTTTGTTTAGCTCATAGTTACAGAAGTTTTTATTTGGTAGAGACTTTATAAAGAATGAAAGCCATCACTTAAAGTAGTACATAGTGAATCATACAAGTAACATGTATGATTCTCCATTTCTGTGGGGATATTCGTGGAATCATGACTCATTCTCTCAACACTGTGAGAAATACCTAAAGTCAAAAATTTCAGATTAGGCAAGGATAGTGATACTAGCAAAGTTTATTCGCTATTGCAATAATGGGCGCACGCCCCCTATTGGCAAGGGGAAAATAGCGCACTGGTCTCGAAATTCATTCTATTATATACCCTAAACCCTACGCAGGTAATGCTATCCTGGCGCTCACTCATTGGTTGAGCATCTCAGGCTCACAATTTCCCCGACGCAGTTGCTATGATGCATTTCCATATAAGGCCCCTTACCACCTTGTTGTTTCTTGGGTATGTTATGTACTCTTCCTTGAAGATAGAAGGGTAATAATTCTGAGAATGAGCACGTTTGTTCTGTCCAGTGCTAGGTGCTCTCTCCACTCTGCATATTTGTCTTATCTTGTACCTGGCCCAGTCAGAGAGTCCCAAATCTTAACTTTTTACTCTGTTCAGCAACTTTTCTTAGTGGAAGAAAAACAGCTATTTCACAAGAGGCTTATAAGTTCAGTAAAAGCCCATAGTACATACAGAAAATACTGGAGGCTTCTACTGCAAAAACACAATCTACCTCTCACAACACTGTTCCTCTGTAACGGCCACGTTCCATGATCAGGCAATGATTTAAGTACATAAATATGTGTTCTGTCCCATTGAAGAAATTTATTATTCTGTTTCTAAGAGAAAAATGAAGGAGAATAAAGAAAGCAAAATCTATTTCAAAAGCAATTAATTATGGTAATTTGCAGAAGAAAGTAAAGGCAAAATGTGACCACCTGAAAGGTAAATAGGTTCAAGGACATTATTATCAAGTATGGCTACAGCCTGACCTTGCAGAAGCTAAAGGATAGTAACCTCACCTAGAGCATCCTCAGATTTCCACATATCTGTGCTTCCAGATGTACCTGGAATTCTACCTCAGACTTGCAACAAGATTCACTGTTTCTTATCTTCTCTACTGTGAAAAACAAGATTTTCCAAATTCCATAGCTACTGTCTTGCCAGATTGAATTTTGTACAACTTGAAGTGAAGCAGCTGTCCCAGATGAATGTAGCTGTACATGTATATTAATGCTACTTATTACAAAGAGCTTTTTGCAACTAGCCCTTGATAACGTGTCAGTAGTAATTAACTCCTTTGGAACTAAAGGAGAGTAACAAAAATGTGATGTATAAGTACTGGTTTGTAATAGTAGAGGTACTGTGATTGTGGACAAACGTTTATCTACAGAAAAGTAAAAAATCAGTTAACCTATTTTAGAAGTAGAGATTTTTTTTCAAGGTTACGAAGATACATGTTAGGAATCTAAGTATTGTTAATAATGCACTTTAATAATACATAGTACCACATTTATGGCTCCAGCTAGTGAAAGCTAACTAATGTGCAAAACATTGGATGAATATAAATAGTCAGTTCTGAAAGCAAAAAAAAAAAAAAAAGATTTTATTCATTTTGAAGAGCTATGTCATTGATGAAAAATGAGTTGCAAACAATCTTCAATTACATGTTGTATTTAGAGTACATTTTACAAAGATTTAGGAAAGGTGTCACCTTGAGCACATAATTTGCAAATATATAAATGCATCCAACATGCTGATGGCTGTACTTTCCATAGGTGCTTTGCATTGCACAGCTCCTCTACACACTGCCTAACCCTTTTGGCCTCAGGCTCTTCCTACTTTACCAAGCTTCTCTGTCCTCTTCTTGAGTCATACACTGACACAATCAATAAATTCCCATTCTCTCTGTATAACTTCTTTTTTATAACACAAAAACCTCAGTTCTCTTGTTCTGTGTTGATTGTACCTCTGATCAAATACCTACATTATCACAAAACACTATGTGCAATTTATCATCAGTCATATTTTCAAAGCACTACGGTAAAAATATATTTCTTACGCCCCTACAAAAACTCTGTGCCTTTTCACACGAGAGTATGCAAAGTACATTGGATATGTTTTCAGGGGAAAATGTTTGTTTGTTTTCATCCCAGACTGTTAATTTGGTAAAGTTGAGGAGAGTCTGCGAAACAGTGTGGACTTTCCCACATGAATAAAGTGATTCATAACTACTGATATGGCCTTGTAAATAAATTTCTTTAGGTTCACTATAATTACTTCTTTTCTTTTCCTTTCTCCATGAAACATTTGTGCATAGAAACACAGTTTGGTTGTCATAGACAATTGACTTGCCTAATAATGAACAATGTTTGTGCAGGCTTTGTTCCCCTTTGCCATGTGAGAATGAATATACATTATTTATAAGGATATTATGAAAATACCATATTTTTGGTTAGCAAAAATAGTCAGAAAAGTATGAAATCTGTCGATATTGGTTGATATCTTTTAATATGAAAATTAAAACATTACACCGTTTTTGATGTTTTAAGACCTCCACCTTCATTATTAAAACAAGGAATTTAAATTTATTTATAACCTACATAATTTATAATTTGTCTTAGAGTACACAAAATAACTAAGTTATACTATGATTAATGTTATCTGTTTGGGGAAAGGTCATTTATTTGTTCCAGCTCATGTTTTTTTGTGTGTGTGTGAATTGTGTTGAAAATAGAGCTACATAAACTGATATAACTGATTTACTTTTTTTTTTTTAGTCTGTCATGCTTGTTTCTGCTTATGTCACAGAATGGATTATTTTCAGGTCACTAAAAAAAAAAAAAATGAGATTCCCTAAAACAAAAATAAAGCTCATCTAGCAGACTCTGAGCCAGGTTTCTGTCTTTGCAGGTCTGAAGAATTGCACAGACAAAATTACCTGCCAGTACAGGAGAGGAACTTCCTCAAGTTCCCAAGATGTGCTGCATCTCACTGCAAGTTCTCGAGTTAAGTACTTGGAAGTTCCAAATGCTACTGTTGACTTGGATGAAAGATACAGGTACGGACTTCCTACAGGGTAAATGAATGTACACATGTAAATTCATTTCAAAGATAATGTAAGGATAATCTTCCAAGAAACTCTGATTAAGCCACCTAGGATACATTACTACTTTTGCCCATAATAATCAAAGCATAATTCTTTCCAACAGCATGAAAATACTGGAGAGAATTAAGTTATACCCAAGAAATTAAATGCTGAAGACATCTGAGAAAGGTCAGAACACCAAATATTCTCAAGATAAATGATTTCAAATAATTGAAGCAAAATGAAGAAAAAATGTCAAAATACGTCAAAAATAATCAAATAGTTGTCTTATGCTTTAAAACTTTAAATTGTCTATAAAGAAAAATTTGGGGGGGGTTCTGTATCTTATTTAGTTAAATCAGTAGGGAAGGTGGAAAATGGATGCAGTATAAGATTACAATAACTTTGTGTTTCCATTTTCTGGACACTAAAGTGTGCAAAGAATTTGCTATATGACATCAAGGTGTAACACAAACACAGCAAAGATCAGCTTGACTTGCACACTGATATGACATAAACCTTCATTTTTTACATTCTTTTTTCATGATCTGCACAGTTTTAAAAATTTTGCGCTTCAGTTCTGTTAAGGTTTGCTCACAAGCTACCTTTTTAAAGCACTTTATGTTTTCATTTATATCCTAATATTTAATGTGTTACCTTGCTTGATTGCTTCTGCTTCAATTTATTTGTGTATATTAGTACTTTAACATCACAGCTGGATACATTTAAGAGCTTTGATATTGAAAATACTTTTGTATATCTACTCCTTATGGCAATCTTGAATTGGTTTCACATTGAAACACACATTACTTCCTTATTAACATAAGAAAAAATAATTAGCTTTGATACACCATGGATGAAAAAAAAAACAAACAACTTTGTACTAGGACATTAATTTGGAACCAAAACTTTGGGAAAAACCCTCAGAAGAGTACACTTTTCAGTGCAATAAGCATGCAGCACTTAGAACTTGTCACGAGCTGATGTTAGTATGTAATTTATGTCTTCTAACAGTAAAATTCTCTTTAAGAGCACCAAGTATTAAGTAGGCCCTATGTGGCTGTGCAGCTGCTCCAGATGTTTTGTTTGCAGTGTTGGATGGTGAATGGGAAGCTGTAGTAAGGAAGGTTAAAGAATGCAAAGGGTAATGTTTCAGGCTGAGATAGAATGTTGTCTTCCATTTCATCATGCAAGGCAGACATCACATTACACTGAGTGAAGGTAATCCTTTTCTTTATAGTCTATATCAAAGATTCCTGTTGTTATTTTTACACTATCAAGAAGGTACAGCAAATCAAGGGTGG
Source organism: Perdix hodgsoniae (assembly GCA_035772895.1). NCBI lineage: Eukaryota > Metazoa > Chordata > Aves > Galliformes > Phasianidae > Perdix > Perdix hodgsoniae. Next base: position 1,541,851 of record JAPSGF010000009.1, read on the forward strand.
ATACAGATATTTTTTAAAGAAACTTCCATACATAGTATTTTTCAGGATGTTCACATTTTGAACTAGCCTCCACTACATTAGCTGAACTCTCAGACCACTTTTTTCCCGTCTGGTTCCACAGAGCATTTCACACGCTCCAAGACCAGTTTACTATGTAAGCAAAGCATGGCACATAGAGAAGGATAAAATTTCCAAGTCCAAATCTCCCAGTTTCTTTTTTTTTCTTTTTTTTTTGTCTTTTTGGAAGTAGCTTTCTCTCTACCGTGATTAGTGCATTAAATACTTTCTCTAGTTTGCAGCTTCAGATGATGCACTTATGCACTAGACATCTTTTCAACAGTAAAGTCCCCTAGGAAGCAATGTAGTTAAGAAAACACAGACATAAGTTTTTTTATGGGCTGATACTGAAAACAACTACAAATGTGAAATATCGTCAAAAGTCAGTCTAAACGACTTGGCAGAGATATATATCTAAGAGGTCCACAACTTCCATCTCTCACACAACCTAGGTCACTTCTCTTTAAGTTATCAGAACTGTTCCCTCCTTGACTGAACAAAACATAGATCTCTTAAGAGAAAATATTTCAAAATCTTTGCTAGATTGTCCTGTAACACTCAATAGTGAATATTTTCAATTATTTATATCTAAGCTATAACTTCACTGAATTTAGTTATTTTACCTGAGATAATATCAAGATCACCATCACTTCACTCAGTTTTCAAGTACTTGAATGTGGAAAAGCTGTATGTAAGTATTAAGAATAATTCAGTAAAATATAAATTGTTATAATACATATAAATGTAATCTTTAAAATGTGAGTAGATACTATTAATTTTAATTGATGGTTTGGGTTTCTTTTTTCAATATAAAGTTGAATTTGGTCTGAAGGAAGCAATGGCATTTGAAAATTGAGTGTTATTCTCCTTAAAAGTCTGAAAAGACATTCCTTTCCTTAGGCTTATGCAGTGACAAACATATGTCTTTTATCCCTGAAGTACAATGAATTAAAACTGATTCAGAAAATAAATAATATTTGAATGATATTGTCAATAGCTTAGCTTTGCTTTTATATCAATGATAAACGATAAGGTTTCAGACTATGAGAAAAAAATCTCACCGCTCAGTAAGAAATCTCAGCCCTATTGCTTCAATATATACATCTCTCTACAAAATATATATGCTTAAACAATGCCAAGTACAATAGCTAATTGTTATTAAGTGGTTCAGTAAAGAATAGTGTTTAAATTTCCTGATAAAATTAAAATATCAATAGAAAGGAAAAATATATACTTCTTTTTTTAATGTACTTAGTTTAAAATTACATCAGAGTAAAAATTCATGAATTTCATCTGTTTCTATATACCCTTGCAAATTTCCCAACAGAAATAAGAAGTACCCCAAAGATCAGAAATATTTATTCCTTCTTATCCAAAAGTCTTGTGATACCTGCTGTAAACATTACCTACACAGACTCTCAGAGTACAGGTTTTTGACATTACTGGTCACCATCATAGCTGGCATAAATACGACCCAAATAAACACCTACATATAATTTTGGAATTAACTGTAGAAAAGGTCATCATTAAGCTATTCTGAGGTGTGCTGGTTTCAGATTTAATATTTACCATTAGTTAAATGACTTTTTAAAATCAAATGCAAAATTTGTGATGGTTTGCACCTCTGTGTATAAATTTGCATCAGAGTTATTGATTTCTCTTTACTAGCACTGAAGTTCTACCTCAGTTGTAAGAAAAACAATGATTTAAAAGAATACAGATCCCCTTTCTAAAATGTTTAAATGAAAATGAAGTTTGGCAATTAAAATAAATCCCATACAGACAAGTAATTTTCAAATTTATAGGGCTTACTAGTTTTCTTTCCATTAGTGTGAGGATGAACATACATAACAAGAATAAAAGCTCAGCTGAACTGTAGTAGCCCTGTTTCTAAGAAATAAAATAGAAAATTATTCTCTTGAATTTGAATGTCAGAAGACCAGTCACGGAAATACAAGATTTTTCTATCATACAAATCTTGCCAGCACATGAAAAGCAAAAGTTTTCCAAACGTTTCTCAAAAACAATATAATCAATCATTTCCAAATGCAGAAACACTTCAAACTTTGGGATTTTGTCCCTGCCAAAGATATTTTTCACAAAGACCTATTCAGTGACTGAGGGAAATAGCAGTTCCATTAGCACTTCTGCTATTATCTTTCCAGACTTGTCTCTCTACCACCCTCCACAAATTACATTTGTGAATTTAAAAACAAGAATAACTCTTGCTCATTTCTTTTGCTGTTTGGGATCCTATTATTATTTCCACATATTATGCTGATTATTTGAGTCACAGTAGTCAAAACAATGATGAGGTATTTCCCTTCAAAGATTGCATCTCATTCAAAACAAATTTAACCCTTATGTTTTGAAGTACTTGTGCAGACTTAACTGTTGGAATTTTGTGCCTGACGATATTTCAGTTACATTCCAGTACAACAGTATAACCTGGAAATTCCAGTGCAACTGAATAATCTCTTATCTGCTGAAAACAGCTTAATTTTAATATGCTGCAGTTGACTTAAAGGTTAAGCGACCTCTTAAAAGAATGTGAACTTGTGAATAAGGGAGTTCTTACACTCTCAGGTGGCATTTTATTCACCACAAGAAGTAACTGCTAATGAGCTCCCTAGCTAGCAAAAGCTAGATGTAAAATATGTAAAACTTGAAATGTCTGGTGTTTCTGAAAAAAAATAGACTTAGTGAGCTTGGCTTATTAGATAAATTACAATAGATCAAAGAAGGAAACGGTAAAACCAGGTGTCAAAAGCTGAGATTGACCAGCCAATTTATTTTCCAATGTTATTTCATGGTCTACCCTTATTAAAGTATTTAGTTAATATGATTTGAAAATAAAAGATTACTTCACCTAAAAAGTATGTTGTATTAACACGCATTAAAAAAAAAAAAATAAGATGTCTCAGTATACTAAAGTAAAGGCTCATTATGTAGGAACCAATTTCTTTCTTTTTTTTTTTTTTTGTTGCTCAAATCAACCTTAAGCAAAGTGAAGAGTTCTGATTTGGAGTACCTAGGCTAAAATATACATTTCCTTTAAGAGTTCATCCTTGAGATAAGAGGAAAGGGGATTATAATAAGAACGATGGAATGATCATACTAAATCACTGACAAGTGCAAGAGATAACCTCAAAGGACAAACTGCTTCTAAGACCAGTAAGGTTTCACACATAGCCACATTCGCACATAGCCAGCAGTGCTATTCTGAACACTAAAGCGATCATTATTTTGAGTCTCTAATTTTGGAAAGTACTATAGCAAGTATGTAATTATCTGTTCCACAAAGTATCCAGGCTTGTGCATAGCTACCGGCTTCAGTGCGACTTAAGCTGTTGGCTGTCACGTGCCCAAAGTAAGTCTGTGCTTAAAGGCAGTTGGGTGTTAGAATTATATATTATATATATATATATATATATATATATATATATATAAAACACTATATATAAATGACATATATAACTGTTCAGATTTATATTTCTGTGTAAAGACCTCTGTATTAAATTGATTTCAATATTAACATTTACAGTTTGTTGAAACTATATGACATGGAAATAAAATGAGTATTCAAAGTATAAAGTATCAAATATAGCTAGAACAGAAGTCTGGTCTTGAAAGACTTTAGGCAAAAGAAAGTATAGAAATAGGGTTTTCAACAGCTGACACTTCAATAAATAAAGATCATTACCTCCACCTTAAAATAAGTTTTGTTAAAGGAGAGATTCAAATATGTGTAACAAAGTGCTTTCTCCACCTGGAATGCCAGTTTAACTTTAGCCGAGCTTCAGGATTCTTAAAAAATCCCCATTTGGGCTTGAGCAGCTTTAGAGGTCTAGGGAAACTTGCTGGCAACAATTTTGCTCTCCATCAAACAGACTAAATTTCACCTATGTTCCTGCTTTGTTTCAGGGAAGAAAGCTTCAGTGGAGTGCAGGGATTAGGAAACTGCACTCTGGGACTTAATTTCCCATTTTCTTTCTCAGATGGCCCATGGATTTGACTCTTGTATCTGCCAAGTTGCTGGAAGAAACAAAGCAGCATTATATGTGAAGTAGGAACTCTCACAGCACATACAACAAATTTTAGATGCAACAGTTGATGTTGATCTATCGTTGAGTTCTATGATAGGCTATTTAATCTGGTTTATTACTAAGTTTACTAATTACTAATTACCAACTTGCTTTGGTCTCCTGGTATGAGAGATACATACATTCAGTGATGCAGTGCTACCTGTAGTAAACTGTACAACCTGATACAGAAGTCTCTATATTGGAAGGTATTAATTGCACAGTTTATGTTAGGTAAACAGTGAACAGTAATGAATCTGTCTAAAATGACAAGAGTGAGCCTGCTGCTGAAATAAACATAAACTAAACAGTTATTTCTCTTGTATCATCTATTGATGACTAAGTCTGATGGCTAAAAGGCACACAGGAAATCTGTGTTATGTCCCAAGACAGTAATATTTTCACCCGTCAGTCTGTGACATATCTGTATTTACTGAAAAGTGAGGAGATCTATGCAGAGTTTACTATTAAGAAATTATTTTTAAAATTCTAAGATAAAGGACCTTTCCACTGTTTTGTTGCCTCTCAGTTCACAATTTGTTCAGTTTTTAAATTCACAACTTATCTTTGTTTTGGACATTACATATCTATTGTGCATGTTACTAAGCAGCATACAAAGTATTGTAGCTGATCAGAATTGGTTAACAAAAGGTTGCAGCCTGCTTACAGTATCATTTGGTATAACTCTGTCGTGATTTCAGAGTGAGATAATTTGGAAATACAAGGTATAACATAGCTTTAGGCTGCTACTAACTATATGGAATAAGTGACAGGCAATTCTCTTTTGCTTAGTTCATCAGCAGTAAGGTTTTCCTGAGCAATAACTGTAGGTCATGAATGATTGGAACAACTTTTAAATTTCTGTTGCTGGTGGGAGTTCTTGACTGTCAACACAGACAGTCTGGTTTTAACTTTCTATTTGTACAGTGAATCTCCTTATACTGAATTAATTTCTGCAACATTTTTTCTCTTAATATTGTCTTAGATAACAGTGCTTAGAATATGCAATCACCTTTGTCAAAGTAAGCTTTTCACTGCTGCCTTGTACTATTTTTGTTTTGTAACATGCCTTTGCTCCTTTAAAACTATTAAACTCACACAAATAATGTTCTCTAATAAACCAGAAGTTATACTGTTAATTTCATTGTAACTAAAAACTATATATTCTACAATATCACTTTCAGCTTGTTTCATGATTTATGCAAATGAATATATCTGATTTCTATTCTTAGAGTTATTTCTACCTTTTTTCCCCCTTTTTTCCCCTTTCTTTTCCTTTTTTTTTTTAAGAAATGGCCTAATTGCTATCTAATCCTATTGCAATATGGCATATAACTCAGGGGCTTGCATTATTTTATCTATGAATATTCTTCATTTTCCCAAATGTCTACTGATGAGCAATTTGGCTTTCAAGGTGCTTGGTAAACTGATGTTATTTGCATATACATTACTCTCAAAGGTCCTCATCTAGGGAGCACCATTACTTGTACTGCTTTAGGAAGCGTTTTGATTTTTAGTCCTTAATTACACAGCTACTATTTAAAAATGTTTTTACTGTTTAGAAAGAAGGGTAACAGATAACCGGAGGGGGAGGGGAGGAAGCACAGTGGAAGACAGTGAAGTTAGCATATTTGTCAGTAAATCTCTGTTTTTACTCATCAACAGCTGCAGTTTAATTAAACTCAACTGTTTACAGGTGTTCACAGGAGAATATTGCATAGATATGTACATACCCACACAATGCAGCTGAAAAGATTTACCTTCATAAAAAAATCATAGGCTTCTAACACAGAAACACCGTTCCTTGTATTCTTGTGATTAATGCTCAGGTTTCTTTCTGATATATAAGGATGAGATATTATCAGAGAAAAATCCACAAGAAAGCACTATAAAGCAATAAGGGAGGAACACCAGCTGTGCTCATAAATTTAGACAGTTAGTATGGATGAAAACTGTTATCCTTTCTAGGACTGGTATTATAGTGAGGCGAGTTTAGTGCATCAGACAATGTGCAATGATTTAATATGTATTAAAGAAGGAAAAGTATATATATATATAATATATATATACTATATATATATATGTATACTGTATATATATATATATATAAATAAAAGACTATTAAAGATTAGAACAGCTTTAGAGGCTGATCAATAGTAGTCTCATCACAGGTGAAAGTTCACTAGGCAGTATGTTCAGCTGCAAGTTCAAAAGGTCAATAAGATGGTGCAAAATTTAAAAGCAGGACATAGCTTATGGGATAGCGGTACTTAAATTTTCAGTTCCTATACCTCAACAGAGATGTTTGTGAAAGCTGACATGAAGCCAACACTGCTGAATCATTTAAAGTTCATTTGTTGCACACTGTCTAATGATCTAAACCAAAGAGTCATTCTATAAATACACATATACCCACAGAGATTTATATCTAGGTCAGAATGCTGCTTCCACATCTATTACTAATTAATTAGGTGCAAGTGGCAGAAGTACCTCAACGACAAAATCTGTCATCTCAAAATTCCTGTATTACTGTGGCTAAATTGGCAGCATTTGCAAGTGCTCCATTTGGAGAAAGAAAAAGACAAAAAGAAAAAAAAAATTGAAAGATTAATTTTTACAAATTTTACAACACTACTACACAGTATGTGTTCATTTCTGATCCCTAAATGATGCTTCCAACATTTAACTAGATTAAAGAGTATAATTAATTCTTGTGGTCATCCAGCAGCAACTCTATTAGGCTGCTACAGATTAGACAGATTTTCCCATGAAACAAGTTGTTATCAGTTTTAATTTGAAGAGGTGAAGAATCACAGATTTTCTTCTTTATGATAGCTACTTTATTAACACAGTTAGTTATGGTAAAAATCCAATTCTTGATGTGAAGTGACAAATACTGCTGAAATTTGATCAAGTTATTAGACTGATGAACACAGGATACAGCATCAAAAAAAATTTATCTGAAAGATTTTTCAATGCCATGACAATTGTGATCTATATTTTCAGCTTGGTAATTAATAAATAGACAAACTCTTTAAAATAGTAACATTTGTATAATATTTTTTTTTATTGCCTAGATATGAAATATATTATACATCCTTTCCACCTGTAAATGCCCAGATTTAGGAAACTGAGTTTGAATCAAGATCATTTTTAGGGATTTTCTTGTATTCTGGCGGCTTGTTTTGTTTTTGTGTTTTTTTTTTGTTTGTTTAAATTTTTATGAATGTCATAAAAAATTAAATCATCATTTAAAATCATAAAACAAACTTCTGTCTTTAGAATATACATCAAGCTTATTTTTCATCATACGATAAAAGAATATTTGTTAAGATTCATGACAGAGATGTTTATAAAAATATATGCAGACATTTGAAAGATTTCTTCTTGTCAGAAAGACCTATAGATAATAATATACTCATGTATTACCAGTTACGGAAATAGAATTTTATATTACAGTAAAATTCTTAAAATTAGTGATGCTCTGTATTGAAAGGGTTAACATTCATGTCAAGACGCTTGAGTTTTGGATATTCTATCATTATCGGTAACCTTTAAAACCTCTGCAGCTTTGGCTATACTGACAGTAACATTTGTCTATATTCCACATAGTTTATTTTACTAACTTCACAACAACATTATTTCTGTCCGCTTCCATAAGGAATAGACCAAAGAAAGAACAGGGAAGTGGCAAAGGGCACATCCATAACTCTGTAGGAGATAATGTCTGCCTTTTAGTTCCAAATTAGCACTGAAAAACATTTCAACTGAGTCTCTTTCTGCTTTGTAAAATTGTGTAATTTAAGGCCTCTAGTAACCCAGAACTTCCTGGAAACCTTACATAAAAAGTAAAAGTAAAATGAATGGAAGGTGTCAGTTCCGAGTATGACGGTAATGATAAGAAATCATCTCTTCAGTGGGTGCCATCTTAGCCAAAAACATTGACATCAGGAAGGAAAGCACTCTGGCCTGTAGTGGCTAGTTATTTGTCCACTAGCTCTGACTCCAGTGTAGAATATGTCTGGAATTGCCCATTTCCAGAAATGTTCTGTGCATTTTCTATAAAATAAAGGTTAAATCTAAGAATCAGATCTCTACAAGATGTATCTTGTATTAAACATGATTGATGAGAAAAAAAAAATAGTTTTAAGGTATATCTCAATACTCTTAAAACTGTGCTATTAAGGAGTTGATTCAGTTCATAATGCCTAATGTGACTGTGAAAGTAGTTCAGAAAGTTGCATGAAGAACTTCTTTCACTGGAAGAGGGCTGCTGTGGCTTTATATACGACATAGCAAATGAAAGCATTCTGGCTTAGAATACCTAGGTATACAGATTCTCAGCTGAAATCCAAACAATGAATTTGCTTGTGACTGTCTGAAGACATATAGCTGTTACAATAAGGAGATCTTTAATTTTTTAATTTTTATTTTTTGAAGATAGTAAAATAATAAGAACCCATTTGGGACATGGAGGTATTTTTATTTCATGGAATGAAGGAAAACATGATTTTAGTTTTCCAAATTGGTTTGACTATAGAAACACAGGTCAATGTTTCAAGTTGTCAGAACAATCTCATCCACAGCAATCTGTGTCTGATGGCTGAAGACAGGCTTTCTCAAGGTAGATGAAGAGAATTTATCTTATCCTGTGCTTTCAGTCTATCCCTCCTGATATTCAAAGACAGTAAGGCCACTACAAAGAGACACAGGAAAAGAGGTAGCAATTATTTCCCCTAAGGCTTACCTGGCAGAGTAACGAAATAAAATGAAGATATACATGAGTAGGTTTGAAAGAACAAGAAACAGTAGAAAAGAGCTTGAGGGCTGAAATGTCATTCTTGTGTGAGAATAGGGGGTTCCCTTCCTTGTACATGGTCCATTCTGTTTCTTCACTGTAACTCCTTTGGAAAGACATGGGAAGACATGCAGGTAGTGAATTATTTCCCATTTAGATCAGTCTTATCATTACAAACACACTGAAACGTGACACATAATTTTGCTATTTGAAACTGCAGTAGCTGGAGGCTATTTAGATAAATGCTTTTATTTATTTATTTATTTATTTATTTTTGAACAGTGATAGACTAAAATGCATTATTTTGATTCAAAAAAATCCAAATTGAACAATGTTAGGAGCAAAGCTGTTTCAAGGATGTGAAACAACTTTGTATTGCATCCAGGAAGCTTTTTTAAAAGCTGTGGAACAAACTGAGAAGGTTGTAAACTGACTTAATACTTGAAACATACTTGGATTTGTGATCTACTCATATATCTAGCCAATTTCCCAGATATAATTTTCCTGCATGTTTCATCTGAATTATGATGAAAAATTGTGTTTTTTTTAAGAATTTAGAAAAAAAATACAATTTTGAAAAAGGTCTTAACACATTTGTATTTATTCTGTCAGTTGCTAATTCAAAATTGTGCCTTTTGAATAAAGTTGGATTCCATGTTAAAAAAGTGACTTCAGTTTGTTCATTCAAATTAACTACGTGATCCATCACACTGTAGCATCTTTTTCAGAACAATGTCTTAAGTGATGACTTATTGCCTGTTTGCAAAGCGGAGCAAATGGTACAGAAAATGTAATTTACTTTTATGCCATGGACTGAATTTATTGTTTACTAATTGGAATGTCATATACAATGAATTATTCAACAAAAAAAGACAGTCACAAAGAATGTCAGTAATGAAAACCAAACAAAATCATTGAATCATAGGTTCAAGTTCAAATAATCTTAATTGAGCTAAGTATTTGCATTTGTGGATGACAGGTAATTATATTTCAAGTAATCAATTGTAAACCTCGTTGAAGTTATTTTCTCAAAAGACTTTTTTCTAAAAGAAATGAATCTCACAGATGGTGGATTCATTTTGATATTCACTAAAAATGTTATTGTTCATAAAAGATGTATTAAAGTATTCCAACTGACATTATGACACAACTCTTGTCTTCTCATTTTCTTTAAGTAATTTTCAACTACCACAGCTTGCATCCTTCTTCCTGAGGACGTAATGCAAATTAAAGTTGTATGGGTTGTATAGGGAGAATGAATGAGGATCATGAATACATTGAAAACATACAAAGAGAACAGAATGACTTAATCAATATCACTTCAGTTGACAGCATTCTATATATCATGTGAGTACCTCCAAAATTAATGCCTCCTGTTTATTTCCATGGGAACTCCAACAGATATGAACAGCCCAAAAACACTTTAATAGAACATATTTTCAGCTACAAGAAACCATTTTTCAACATAGTCACCACCACCATGGGCGCATTTTCACTGGCAATGAACAAAAGCTTGCTGTGCTCATAAAAATCTGCACCAGTAGAGGTGACCTGCTGTCACCATTGCTGAAATGCACCACTCACCACCTCACTGTGCTCACATTTATTACTTGGTCAACATCAATGTTCAGCAAGCATTGATGCTGATGCTTGGGTACCATTTTTTCCATATGGAGGAATTCAATCCTACTCATTTGCTTCAACCTCACTTCCATGTCATATGCAATTCTGTCACACTACCCCTCTGCTGCCATCTGTCACAAGCCAACAAATAGAATATTGGTGGGAAGATTCAATGTCTACTGCCTTTGAGCCAAATAAAGGTTGTTTTTTTCTTTTTGCTTGTTTTTTTGTTTTGTTTCATCTCTTAATCTGTAAGGTGCACGTGCATATGGTGTTGATTCAATTTTTGAAGGTGTCTTTTCTTGCAAAAAGGGAATACATTCACTTTCTGAAGGGATACCTACATTTCTAAGAATTTAGCACACAGGAGATGCTATACAGAATATATTGCTTAAATTTGCAGGTACTGTCTACCTAAGAGTGTTAAAGGGAATTAAAATATGAGTTTTAAAATTCAGAAGGATGTGGACAAGTCGGAAAGGGATCTCACAAAAGTGAGACAGAGGGGTTGCAACAGGGACAGCTGCAACACTGTAAACTTCAGAAGGAATGGAGAACAATTAAGAAGAAATTATACACAGAAAAAAACCCTGAGGTTCATGATTTATCACTGGTCATTTATCACAAGCCTTTATCAAAAACTATGTCTAATTCTTAGGATTTCTAAGTAGAAACATATATAAAATGAAGATGTGTTGGTTTTGTAGAGAAGTGATAGGTAACTTACTTGCCTTCTTTTAAAGCAAATTTATTTATTTTATTTTCCAGAGGATTTCTCTTCTTTCCATTGCCTATTTTCTATTTATCTTACCTCTAATTCTTACCACCTGTTGGGACTGGACAGATGGTTCTACAGAACTAAACCCAATCAAATCACTCAATGAAATTTTTAGCAGAGTTGTTAACTGAAACATTACCTGTGGGATGCTCAGGGTAATCCTCCAGCTGTATTCAGAAAGAAAAGAGCCTTAGCTGGAATATTATTTAGACCAGCTGAAGAAATTGGGAAGAAAAAAATAAAAAAGCAAGCGAGAGAGAGAAACAACAACAATGAAGTTCTGCTGAACAGCTGAAATAACTTGCTTAAAGGATGTATATAATGGCCCTCAGGCATACAGGCCATTGCATAAAAAAGCACTGGAGTAAATGGTTCCACTCTAGTGAATAAGATAGAAAATAATGGAATTGAACCACAGCAAAGTACATTTAAGTTGGATGTTACAAACATCTTTCTAATGGTGAGTGCTCTTTTAATTGTTGCACTAAAACAATAAGAAATCTTCCCCGCAACTGTGGGAAAATTATTTAATTATTCAATTGAAATTATATTACACCATAAAATCAGAGCAGAAAGCATCTTCAGATTTGACAAGATCACTTGCTTAGAAATACTCTAAGAACTGTCCTGTCTTAAATGAAAGCATAAAGAAATCTAATTAATAACCCTTTGAATAGCATAGTTTTACTGACATTTTAAAAAATAGTCTGTTAATGACAAGAATGGAAAAGGCTGAGGTTCACAAAATTTTCAGAAAAATCCACTTGACATACATTGTCTCATTTTTTAGTCTATGAATAAATTCTTTAAGATGAGGGATGACACATAGTATAATTAATACATAAAGAAGAGGATAAATTCTAGCTTTCATTTATGGAATCATAATCAATGCATCAGTGTGCAAATCCCTGTATGTTAGAAAGCATAGTTTAAAGTACTTCGGGATTATTCTAGCTAAAACGTACATAAAAAATGAAAATCATCATTAAAGCATTTATTTCCTACTTCATTAAATATGCAGTTTGTTGTTTTTTATTTCAACTTCTTTTTAATAATATGTAATCATCCTGAAAAGTGCCATATTGATATCTGAAGTGAAAAAAAGATCTTTGTTTAGCTACAAAATAATTGCAGAATGGGAAGGAGAAAATTAGTGATTCTGTGATATAAGAGATTACCTAGAAATTTTCTTCACTGAGACTAGTAACAAAGATGATGACCTTTCTTGATTTGGGTTTATTTACTGTTACCAAAAACTGCATTTTGTCAATTTTCATGACCTATCATTTTTTAATTAGTTTGCATTCAGAAATGACCTTGGAGAGAAAAATAGTTTTTAATGGATTGCAAAAGAATTTTATTTACTTTATTTTTGCATTTTCTCATTTTAATATTTCCCACTGGCAGAAGTGGTAGTCAGCATATAGCATTGTCTGCATGCTTTTCAACTGTATTTTTAGTTCTAACAAACCAGTAAGATGAAAGATAGCTATGGAACAAATTTACAGCAAACATCAATCATCATACTGATTTTACGTCAATTTTACACTTGGTACCACGCATAAAGAACTGAAAACTTTCCATGATTCTTCTCATATATTTAATATTCTGATATTAAATACAATTTAAATTGTTTGACTTTCAGCTAACAAAATCTCATTATCATGAATATTAAAAGTTTTATAAATATTCATTTTAAAGTATTATTTTTTTCTGTTGTATAATCATTTAAATGTTTTTTTAAAAAATTATTATTATTAATTAAAGTATCAGTCAAAAAAGGAAGAATCCACATTCCAAACATTAAAATCAATATTACAAGAACTGCTTTTCATATGCTCTCTTCCATGTTCAGGCAAGTTTATACCAGTTTTCAACCTGAGCAAATCTGTAAATCTTGTAGCAGGAGTAAAGTATTTGTGACAGGATTTGAATTTTTTACCTACTTTCTCTCTTGCTTCATAGATTCTTTAGATTTACTTTTCCTTCTATCAAAATTTTGACTGCTGGTGATAATCAAAGTAGAAATTGAATTCACCACTTGAACAGGGATGTCAAAAACATTCACACTGATCACAAAAATCGAATGTTTGCAAATGATAGGAAATATCTCCCTCTATGGGAAATAATTGTTTCTTAAGGAAGAACTGACTTAATTTTACTAGAGTTAACTGTAGTGCTCCAATGAAATAGAGACATGGACATTCCAATAATGATATATTGGAATATATATATTGTATATATATTTGCAGATAGGTATGCATATATGCATTACTGGTAATGTCTTCACAGGAAATATCAAAGCAAAAATAGTTTTTAACAACAAGAAATAGTGACATGAAAAAATATTTTTTGTTAAATCAGTAAAACCAGACTTTGTAAAACCAACTTTGTAACTGTATCATTACAGTTTAAGTGGACTCACAGTTAAAAGATCTGGAACAGACATACATGCTTACAAAACTCAGAATGTTTCATGCTTGATATTCATAGCTATAGCTCATTGTGTTAACATGGACTGCTGATATTTAAAGGATAGGTCAAATTCAAATTATAAAAAATGGACATAGAAAAGCTAGACACAATGATGTTGTTCATGTAGGAACTGTGATCAAATGAATCCAGCTAGGATTTAAAAATCAACATAGCATCATCTGTGTTTAGGTCCCAGTGTCTAAAATGTAGATAGTAGTGAACAAAGAAATTGCGTACACTGTTATTGTCCAGCTTATCCACAGGATTACACTGATTGACAAAAATATGTGACTGTGAAAGCATTTCAAGATTTTCTGATGTTTTTCTCCTCCTTTGGTTGACAAGAGTTTGATGAATGAGATAAGACATCCAAGCTGAATATCTTGGTAAAACTACTTTTCTAGCCACAGTAAACCCAGTGTATTACATACTGTACAAAACTAATCTAACTGGCAGTGCAGCTTTTATTACTGGAAATATATTCTTGAGGACTTGTGCTCATGAAAAAAAATTGATTAAAGAAAGCTGTGTTGGTAAATATATACTGACAACTGATTATTCAGTATCTGAGAACAAGGCACAATACTAGAACAGTATAAAGAAGATGAACTGGTAGGTCCAAGGAAAAAGTAGGCGGAGTAATTGATTATAGATAAAATGGAGACATTTCTGTGATTAATTTATGTTGCAGCTACATTGGTCTCTCTTTCTAAGTAAAGGACAATCAACAAGTGTGAAATGGAACCATATCTAATTAACAAAATCGTTATTCCATTTCCAGAACATTCAGCCTCAGAAAGCAATATGTTATTGATAATTGGGAAATGTGTTTGTGTCTGCTGATCAATTCTCTCTTTTAGATACTTACAAGTGCTCAGTGTTCCTTAATTTAAATTAACTTTCCCTATCCAAACTGAATGAGTTGTTTAATGTGATTATGTAGTGCTTTTTGAATGACTGTGTTTGTATGCAAATATTCATTGGTCTGTACTCTAAAGCAAAGCTCATGACACTTGCAGAATCATTATTTCTTTGAAATAATCAGGGGAAATATATGACCTTTTCCTCAAAATAATTGCTACGGATGAAATGGTTGATATTTTGATATATCACAATCTGCTGGCTTAAAGGCAGTTTTGTAGAATGTAATCACAGTGAAATTGAATACATTTGATAGTTTAAAACACAGTTAGTGTTAGCACCAACTAATAATATTTAAAAAGAATGAAAGCTTGTAAATTGTCTTCTTTTAATAAACTCTTGATAGATTTGCAATCTACAAATATTGTGTTAAGGAATGATGATGTTCTGTTATTTATCAGTGGTATGATGGAAAAAAAAATTCCTTTTTTCTTTTAAGTGAGATTAGGTCTGTATTTGTGTGTTGGTTTTTGTGAGTATGCATGTGTATGAATTTATTTTTTATTTTTAATGGCAAAATAGTTTAAATCTAGGAGAACCAACCTGTCACGTTGATTAACTGGGTGATTAACTGCTTACTCTACTCATTTGTATCGCACTACCTCACTTTTGTCTCAGCAAAGCAGAATACTGCCCATAGGGTTTGTACTATTACAAGATACATTACCCCTATCTATGCACGCATCTTCATCTGAAATAAGTTTGACAGTCCTTTGTATCTAAAAGCATTAGCTATACAATTTCAGATGTCACTGAATGAGTGCACTAAGTGGCAATCATATTTTTTAAAAAGACCAGTTTCTAATACTTTTGTGTATTCAGACAAACTATATTAGATGATCATTCATATATTTCAGAATTTCACTGTGTTTTATTAGCAGTTTTTTAGTAGCACATTTTAGCAGTGCACATCACTTAGCATGAAAAAATTACAAACGATTATCTGTCATATTAGTACTGGCAACTCTAAAGAACTGAATTGAACAGATACCGTTTCAAAGTTCTTGCTGCACCTGCATAGAATTTTTGGAATCTTAAAATAATGTACCTGCTTTTCAAAATCTCATATATGTTTATAAAAAAAATTTGAGGATCTTCAGCATTTGTGTTCTGAAAGGTGTTTGGCAGTAACAGCAAGGTCTGGCAGAAATGAGAGTAGAACATTTTCTTTTAATGGCTAGTGAATGATTTATATGAGAATGGGAATTTGTTAATAGAGTATAAGTAAATTATTGAGATTGATGGTTGCATGGACAGCTGCAACTGAATTTAACGAGCTTAATATAATTACTTTATCACGAATTTAAGTTTTGTAAGAAGTCTCTGCAACTGGATTTGATCTCAACTATTTGTATATCAAAATAATTAAAAGCTTCACATAGCAGTTTGAGCACAAGAAAACAAGGTTATGAATGAGTATAAAAGATGTTTATAAAATCATTTTTTAAATTATGTTAATAGAACAATAAAATCTTTTGGTGTAGTAAGAAACTTTATGCCAAGGAGTCATATTGGTCAGTATCTACCAAAAAGTGAAGTATTTCCCTTAAAGAATCTTTTTAAGAACATCTGCTGGAACACTTGTGGGTGAATACAATTTTTGTCACAGCACTTCTACTCCAAAGTTATCTCTTTCATTGGCATCATGGGCTGATGAAGAATCTGTTTCTTCTGCCACATCTCCTCTGTAGCTCTACTTGCAAGAATCTCACCTGAGCTTTATCAGAGAATCAAACAATGGCTTGGGTTGAAAAAGGCCTTAAAGTTCCAACCCCTGCCTTGGGCAAGGTTGCCAACCACTAGATCAGGCTGCCCAGGGCCCCATCCAACCTTCCTTGTCAAGGCATTTTTATGTCATGCATCAGCTATTTTCTGGGGAGATTAGGATGATCCAGAGTTAATTTATTTGCTTATGACTGCAATCTAATTATGAAAACTTGTTTCAGTGCAGGTAATTTTTAATTTATACTTGTGTTAACACAACCTCACTTCCAGACATAAGTAATTGAGTCTAAGCTGGTATCGTTGCTTATAAGTAGTCTATTAGTGTTAATAACTCACAAAAAAAAGGAAAAATACACTTTGGATTCCTGACTGATGTTGTACAAAATTTGTTACCTACCTTAAATTAAACCTTCCTATTTGTTACTCACCTTAAAAATTAACAGACTAACTCAGGACAGCTGAGTAACCTTAAGTTTTTCAGTGTGGAAAAACAACTATATGAAGCACCATTCTGTTCATATTCTTAGCTGGTTGTTTTGCTTTTATATATATTAATATACATATTCATATAAATATATATTTTCTTTCTATATTCTTCTGGTAATATGAGGCAGAGGAAAAGATTCTCCCTTCCCCAACAATGCACGTGAGCCAGAATATAAAAGTCTGTCTTACTTGGTTGCATTTGACACCAAACTCTGCAGTGGCCTATATGACAATACCAATGGAGAACAAGTATCTAGGTATCTAAATCAGTGCAGTGCTGAATAAAAAGAAAGGAATCAAGTTATCGATACAAGACAGTAGATCTTAAGATCCTTAATTGCTATGAACAACAACCCAGATATTTCTCAGTCCATCCTGTAAGAGATGAACTGCTGCCAAACTGTCCTTAATTAGGTTTTTTTGGATCATACAATTTGCTGCAATTTGTGTCCTTGAGCTACTCTGAGGATATATATTGAAATGTAATATGCTTTACTGTAAAAGATACTAAGAAGGTGGTGCCTCTTGCTTGGAATAGAGAGTAATCTTCATATTTGCTGCCCAGGAAATGTATACAGAACATCTGTAGTCTAACAGCTGTTGAATGTCACTTTGGCTAGATCAAGGGGTTAAAATGTGCTTAAGTAATCTACCACAGCTCTTATTTTTAAAAAGTACATCTGTGCTGACAGTTTTTCCACCAGCATACTCCCATATATGTTAAAACAATAAACAAACTTGACTAAAAACAAGGTGATAATGGAAGATACTAGAAAGCTCCAAGATAATTCAAGTTGAATCATACCTGCTTAACACTTCAGTATAATTGATGACCACAGAAAGGACAAGAAAAGTTTCTCTCAAAGCCATAAAGCTATCTTGTTTACTGCTAATGTTATGCCTGTACAATACACCCCAGTAATACTGAGTTGTAGTAGTCTGCCTCTGTGAGCTGTACAAAATCTATTGTTTGGTGATAACAATGAACATATTACATTTTTGTTTCCATGCTTTAAATGTTCTCTTGCTGGGGAATAATCAACATTCAATTGTCACTCATCACATAGAGGCTGGTAAAATACTTGGAAAAATCAGTAGGGGGCTTCTGTTGATTTAAAAGTTTGTGTTTCAAGATCATAATAAGCTATGTACAGAAACTAAACCATTAGATTTTTTATAATTATTATTCTTTGTAATTATTTCAAGGATAGTTTCTTTGTATGTCATAAATTGATTTTATCATTTCCTAAATGATCTTTTTGACATTATAAAGTTATTAGAAAGCTATTTACCAATGCAGCCATCCAAGGAATAACCTCTGATGAAGAAACATTGCAAGGCTGTAACAGGAAACAATATTTTTGCTTAAAAATGAATATAGTGTAAGCTATCAGTTCAAATGTGGGAAAAGTAAATCCTTCTCCTATTGGAGGTAATATATGTCACTCAGTGCAAAGACATCACTTTGAAAATGAAATAGCCCTTCTCTTAATAACAACTTTCTTACTCTGATTTGTCTCATGTCCTTCAAGCAAGCTCATAGACTCTTGCAATATAATCTTCACGTACATCTCATTTTATATGTTGGAAAACCACAAATTTAGTAGTAAGAATTTCATTTTTTTAATTAATATTTTTCTAAAGTATTTAGAAATCATTTTATTACTCAAATGCTGTGTGAAATTTTAGTGGTAGCTAACTTTTGAGTATTTGCAATATAGAGATCCTAAATAGAAGAAACATGCTATAATACAAATCTAGGAGAAAAATAAGATCTGTGCTGCTAAATGATTACAGTTACCTTTGGGACACTATAATTAGAAATTGCATAGGCATTTTACATCATTAAGAATACTGAATAAAATTTTTTATAAGATGTTTTTTTTTCTTTTTTCTTACTTTCTTTTTTTTAATAGTTACCGAAATAAAACAGTTTAAAGTTAAATAAAAATTATCAGTTCATTTTGAGTCTGAATTCCGCTAACATGAAGAAAGATTGTATGGTCTTTAAAGCCACTGTGAACTTTTTCTCCAGACAATCAATAAATAAATCTGTAATCATTACCAAGTGTTTATAAGACAAAAATAATTACAATGCCAGAGAACTTCAATAAAAAAATGAATTATTTTAGGTTAGGTTTCAAGAACTGGTAACCAACAGGAATAACATAAATGAATTGTCATCACTTCAAGACTGAAAGAGAATGGAAACCAAAAATATTTAGTTTCAGGAACCATTACCAAATTATTTGGGAAATATATGCACCAGCTTGGCCAAAGGAAGGCAATGAAACTAAAATCAAGTTTAGTCAAAAGGACAGGAAAAAAGAAAATGAACTTAAACTTCAAGTATGAAATCTGAACGTTTGTTAGACAAATATAATTCTTGGAATAGCAAGAACATTTGAGATTAGTGAATGAAGGAAACACTGCAAACATAATGTAAATCATTTAATACAGCATTTTGTAAAATCCTGCACTGAAAATTAATCTAAATTATCTTGGTTGAAAGAGTTGCATGAATTTTAAATGAACTAAAGAACTAAGCAAAAAGCTATAAGGAAAGAAAGATGATGGATTGGAAGAAGTGCTCAGTTTGGAGCTGCAAAAAAAAGTGATGTTTCCAGTCTTAATTAACTTCTTCCTTAATGGTCTGGAAGGAAAAATATGCAGTATATAAATGAGTTTTCAATATAATACTAAATGGCATTAAAATGCAAACACCAGTTTGAATAGAGGAAATAATAAGAAAGTAGGTTGTGAGGCATTATACATTATATGAAAGAGGTCTACAGTAAAAAACTAACTTGGAGAAAGTATAAGCCACAATATATTTGCAGACAAAACATGATTGAAATGGTGATTAGAAAGTAAAACAGAAGCCCTAGAAAGCATGTACAGAAAGCTAAGTACATACATCTGCATGGGAATGCAAACAAAGAATGTGAACAATGGCTCTCGCCAGTACAAATTGCAACTACTATAGACCGACATTCTCCTAAGAGGTTAGAATTTCCAGATGATTTTCAAAGATCTTTGTTATTGTTGCTCCAGGTTATATTTGCAAACTTTGAGTTAAGCAAAGGCAATCTGTCTGGCCAAAGGATCACCAACTACCAAAACATCTACAGTGTTTTGCACTTTGTTAGCTCTTTCACACCTTAACCTGTACAATTATGTTTTCCTCTTTTCATTCTGCTAGGGATTCTGTTCTATTTATCCTTTTCTCTTCAGATAACCTCTAATCCACTCCTTGTTATGCTTTGCTCATTCTTACTACATCTTTTATAAAGCTTCTTAGTAAACAGTACTTTCACTATCCTTTCATTTTCCAGATCCATCACCCTGAACCTCTGAGTCCTTCTCGTTTTTCCATCCTGAGAACAATACTCTCCTACACCCTGAAAGGAATTTACGCTTTAAAGATGATTCTTACATGAATTCTTTGAAGTTCAGGATGGTCCTGTCAGCCACAATATTTGCAAGTAGAATAATCACCTTATTTAAAGTTCATATGGAAAATATATTAGGACAAAAAGAAGAAAGTAGGTTCTCATTTGGATGGAAAGAAAACAAATCTCTGAACTGCAGATGAGGTAAAATGTGCAGAACTGAATTTTCTAAGCCGGAAATTCTCAGTAGAAGAACAAAACAGGAAAATGAAAACCTGCTACCAAGGCAGATTTGGATCTGCCAGTTACTCATGGATATCAGCATTAACAGGCAGATCCTTCCAGAAAAACAAAACAAAACTGCTTGTCAGGTGCAATTGTTAGGTCTAGGTGGCTGTCCTTACTTTTCACATGTAACATGACTCTACTTTCCTAACTGCTTTTCAGTTGTATCGTGATTAGCTGGTACTATAAATTACAAGTCTGTGTTCTGAAGTACAAAAGCTAAACTCAAAAATTACATGGACCTGTATAGTTGCTTCTCAGTAATGCTTTCTAGACTTAAACAGACAATATCTGTAACATTTTCAACAGAAATAATAACATGATGGTTACATTGTTAAATTTCATATTAATAAAACTTAAGCTCAGCCTGAATCTCAAGATCAACAAAAGGAAGTTACTGTACTACCTGTTCTTAAGTGCTCATTTTCTAGAGACTTTTTTTTTAATAATAGTTTTAACTGTGATTATTGCAATGGTGTTTTCAATACATTTCAAATGATTTGACAGAACAAGTTAAGGGCTTTTAATTAATGGCTGTCATTATCTTGGGAAATGGGAAAATCACAAAAATTGCTAATTGCATCTTATCTATTAGGTTTTCTATCTTCATTTCTTTTTTGAATGGTTTACAGTGTTTGATCACTTTCCACTTTATAGAAGTCCTTTCTAATTTCTCAGATAAAAGAAAGCAGATAGCCCTACCTGTACATCTCTTACTTGTTATGTATTTGTATTTTATGTTATATCACATCTTCCTGTAAGTCAAACTGCTCCAGATGAAGAAGCAATCTCAAGAAATCCATTCTGATCTTAACCTATCAACATTATTTTTTCTACTAGCAGTATTTATGAATATACTTTATTCACCAATGCCCTTAACCATAGACCTTCTGAATAATATTACCAAAAGAGCAGCAAAAAGCTCAAGCGTTGTTGGTCTAGTAATCAACAAAATTCAGAGCTGATGCTGAGTTGCAGGATTTGATACCTAAATCAGACCCTACCAAAGTGCCACAAATGATCCAGCAAGCCACCAGCAAGGCCCCTCACACTCTGAGAAGCAGACAGCTTTGGGGAAGTATTGTCGGGTATAGGTGCAGAAATGCCTCTCGCAAGTATGTCATCTGCCTCCTCTGCTTCCCCAAACCTAGCAGCAACAATCAAAGCTAATATACCAGCCCTGGAGTCTCACTGTGAGAAATTCCCATCGCTATCAAACAAAGGGTAATCACATTTTAAGCTTCAAACTCACAGAAAGACAAATATTTTCTCATTCTAGTCTTTAGGTTTTTCACATAACAATGAAAACTGTTTTCCATAGAATGGCAGGTTTTCCATCCTGGGAATTGGTCTGCTTATGTTTGCACTGGCATGTGGGCATATAATATAAATGTGAAATATTTGACAGAAAATAAAACTATAAAAATTGCTAGTAATTATCGCTACGACTCCAGTCTAACACTCCTTATTCACAAAACCTGACATCGCTATTGTGGCTGTTTTTCTTTCAATGAAGAACTGAGAATAAACTTATCTATGGCCAAGTTCCTTGAGATGTAAGGTGGCACCTTTTCTTATAAAAAGAATTGCAGATATTTATGTTAGCACTGAAAGAGTATTAAGTAGCATATTAGTGTCAGATCAAAATAACCACAAGTCTTGCCAAGTGCATTCTCAGCTCTAGTCAACTTACCGTCAAGTTTCCTGACCAAAATACCCCAGTGTTACGCAAAGTGAGACAAGAGCTGGCTGAGACACACGCTCAGTGTGCTTGTCAGTTCCTGAATAAAATGTTGCAAGATATACAAACATCAGGCATTAGTTCAAAGTATCAAATTGAGCTTTAAGTCATGAATATCTTGCTGTCTTACTAGGCGGTGTATTTGCTCACACATTATTTATTAAAGAAATCCATAAATTTAGTAATAAATGATACTTGTCTGAGAGTCCCTTCCATGCCCAAGTTATTTTTCAAGCACAGTTTACCAAAAAGTCCGTTGTTCTGAAACAGTGTGTTGGCCTTGTAAATATTTATTCAGCAAATATTCCCAGGATGGTAAATGTAAAGACTACCAAAAGGTCTATGGTACAAAAGATCATATGATTTAAGGTAACCAGTGATTTATGGCATTGTTACCTCCCATCACTGAGGAAATGAGGCTTGAGACTGACTAATGTTTCTATTTATTTTGCTTGCTGGAAGCATTTAGAACTTTCTCCTGGGATTTTTCTGATCTATACTGTATGATACTCCCAAACTCTTTCTACACTCTTTTTTGATTTTAATTATAGTTGAATAGAAGTAAAATCTTGGGAATACTTCTAATTTGCTTAACTCCTTCCTGCTATGTCTTGTTAAAATTATTCCTAATTCACTCTTGAGAGGAATCAGCCTACTTGCCATCTAAGGAACCTCAAGAACTACTCTTTGCTTCATTCTTTTATAAAATTGTATTGTATCCCTGCAATTGAGTATTGCAGGGATAAGCCAGTGTCCAGAATCTTTCCGAACAGGCAAAAGAAGCCACAAGTGATTGGGGAAAACATGAGGTTTCCTTTGTGGGGTTTACTCCAGGTCACTGTGAGGAAGGCACAGTGGGAAGGTTGCAGTCCCCCCACTCCTGGCCAGCTGCCATTTATCTGACAGCTCTGGCACCAGGAGAATAGGGCTTGGGGCTGTCCCCAGAGCTCCTAAGTGCTCAGCAGCCATCTGCCAGTACAGCCCCAGAGGTGCCTCTGATGATCACTGTCTCCTGGATACATGCCTCAGGGATTGCAAAAAGGAAAAAAAGAAAAAAAAAAAGAAAAAAAAAGAATTAAGAGTTCTATCTTCCCTTGAAAAGCAAGAGATCTAATCTGTATGAACTAACAAGTGAGTTCCCACTGGTACTGGTAGGTATACTAAATTGCCACATATAGTGATGTGGCATTCAAGTAATGGAAAATACATTCTTGAAACTGCTTTGCTACCCATGGGTAGCATGACAATGAGTTGTTTCTTAATTTATGGATTGCCTGAGTAAAGAATCAAAATATATTAAGTCTTTTGCAATGATTAGCAGCCTCAGAGAAAGCTTCTACCAGGGACAAATGCTGATTTGTTTATGAGGTCAACTGAACGACATACCAATGTTGCCTTTCTAGCAGAGCTTTCAGTTACATTCAGTCATTTGTTATCTTGTATTGATAAAGTTAATGCAGAGAATCAAAGCCAAGCTTATATCACCAGTAAATATTATGATCATATACATCTGCAGAACACACAAACTCTGTCGTCACTTAACTAGAGCTTTTAGAAAACCCAAACACAGTACTTGATTTATGAAAGTGGTATGACATGTTTTTTCTATTGATGAAACACACAGCATAATAAGAGTTTAAAATTAATTATCATGCATAAAAATATTTTAGGCTGAGGTCATAGTTCATATCCAGCTCCTTGATAGCTATCTTGGTTCATATATTTCAAAATATTTAATTAAGATGGCAGAAATTATTAAAAACCTTCTATCAGATAGGGAAACTGAGGCTCCCAGTGTGTTAGAGCTACTTTCTTTTTAAGTCAAGTAGCAAAAATCATTTATCTGTTCCTGGCTCCTCCACATTCACTGGAATTTGGAAGTTTGTCCAGAGCAGCTAAGAAGACTCCTAACACCCAACGTCCCTCCAAAAACTTTCCCAAGTGATTTTAGCAATGAAAATAAAATCAAAATCCTGTCTAAATACCAACCTGCACGGACCTTTCTCAGTTTCCTCAGCATTTTTAGGAATTCTTGACAAAGTGTTCCTTTTGTCTTTTAGTGATCTGCCCTTCCTCTTGGCACAGCACATGTTCTTTCTCCACCCATTCACACAGTCAGGAAGGGTTTCTGTCTCCTAGAAGTAGTGCCCTTCTGCTTCCAGTGGAGTTCCAAGTGTATCTGTCAGTCATACTGAAACTTTTTCTTTTTTAAATCATGCTTTGAATGTATTTGTTAGGTTCAGGATTATTTCACTTTTTCAGTGTCCTGTTTAGAACACAGGAATTGTAAAATATTTATCATAAGATGTGCACCGTGCACTTCTTCAAGATGAACTTGAGTAGTGGTCATCTGTGTTTAGTAACTAGTCTGGGAGATATATAAATAGCTCTAACAGACTTCACATACTCTGATACTATTAAACTACTGAAGTAGCAGTTTTGAAATTCTTTCAAAACTGTAAGCATACATAAACTCATGAAATTGTCAGAAAAGTACAAAATATCATGGCACATTTATTATCACAGAACTTTGATTAATGCATACTTCTGGATGTAAACTTACCTGGAAGCCTAGATTATCCTACGGAGAATCAATTTTCTCTATTTATAAATCACCTCAGAAAACACACTGCAAACACACAGAAGCTTTACTTCTAGTTTTAGAATAAACCTCAATAAAATTACATCTGTGTCAATACCAGAATAAGGAAACAGAATAGAATCCTGAGCTTTTGCTGCTTCTTATAATTTTTTTTCAGTAGAAAAAACTTTAAGAATTATACACTCCTAGCTAAATAAAAGCCCACTGTAGTTTATTGTAAAACAAACTTCCTCCTACTCTTCAGAACTTACTATTTGAAGGTTCGTGTTCTCTACTGGAATTGAGAACACTCAGAAACTTTTAAATCAGAATTTTTTGGAATGAAAATTGGATTTTGACAGAATCACACTTTTTTTTCAAAGTCATGCTTTAGACATACAAACATCCAAAGATTTAACCTTCCTACTAGAATCTTGGTGCCTTCCCTGAGTTTTCTTATTTTTTGTCCTATTCCCTTTCAGTTTGCAGCTAGTTTTTCAGTGTCATTAATTGAAGATCATATTAATTTGTCAAAACTGATTTTTTTTACTTTTTTTTCTCCCCAGAAGAAGGTCAATAATATGACCTTTCTCTTAAACTAAAAATTTATTTACATAAAAAAAATATACCATGACTTCACAGAATCACAGAATTATCAAGGTTGGAAAAGACCTAGAAGATCATCTAGTCCAACCATTACCAGTACTTCCCAGCTAAACCATATTCCTCAACAACATCCAAACGTTTCTTGAACACTCCCATGGTCGGTGACTCCACCACCTCCCTGGGCAGTGTATTCCAGTGCCTGACCACCCTTTCCGAGAAGTAATATTTCCTAATGTCCAGCCTGAATCTCCCTTGGTGCAGCTTGAATCCATTCCCTCTAGTTCTATCACTAATTATACGAGAGAAGAGGCCGACCCCCAGCTCACTACAACCTCCCTTCAGGAAGTTATAGAGAGCAATGAGGTCTCCCCTGAGCCTCCTCTTTTCCAGGCTGAACAATCCCAGCTTCCTCAGCCGCTCCTCATAAGGCCTGTGCTCCAGACCCCTCACCAGCTTTGTAGCCCTCCTCTGAACACGTTCCAGGGCCTCAATGTCTTTCTTGAAGTGAGGGGCCCAAAACTGAACACAGTATTCGAGGTGCGGCAACTTGTCAGAAATCAGGAGAATAGGAAGTATTCCTTACAGGACATGAGAATATTGGTCTCATATTTCAGAATATACTTCAAAATACAGATCAAAATACAGATCAAAATGAATATTAAAAATAACTTCAATTTTCCATTAGTCCATCCCTACTGACATCTAAAAATACTACAAATACTACATCTACATTTTGTTACAGACTAATAGAATAAAGCCTTTAATAGTGGTCATTATTCAAAAAAATAATAATAAAATAAATTTCCTCATCCTGTCTCAGAGGATGAGTTACTGTGTGCAAAAAGGTCACTGAAGGAAAAGTTCACACTCCATTATACACAACCCAATCCACAAAATACCAGTTCAAACCTCTTTGTAAAGATCTATGATGTGGTACAGATCCTGGTAATGTGGCAACATCACTTATAGTTACTGCTTATTTTATAAAATAATGGACAGACCTTGGCACTATAGATATGGATTAAAATAACTTTGTTAAGAAGCTTAAAAAGCTCTGTCAGAATAATGCAATAAAAAGTCACTTTCCAAGGTGATACACTATCCATTCATAATATATTTGATGCAAATCAGGGCAACAAAAGTTGAAATTATAAAAGGATTTTTAAGGCATTTTTCTTAAAGCAGTAATCAATACCTACATGCTTCCATTCTTTTAAGAAGGTCAATGGACAGCCTTTGAATAAGTAAATCACTTGCTGTAGTGTTTAGACTTTTGTTAATGTTGCTGCTCCATGGAGATTTGAAGGACTTATTGGTAACCTTTTATCTAATAACTTCACATCTTTTGCTTGCAGTAGAATTTAAAGTGCAATCAAGTTTTCTCTGTGTGGAAAAAAAGTTTGTACCACCTCAATTAATAAATCTCCTCTGTTAGATAAATTGCTTCACTTTGTCTATACTCATCTTCTTCCTCTTGAGTATAGTTACAAATGACTACTGCATCTGAAGGGTAGTACATTCTTTGGGGAGCTGACACCAGCAACTGGAGTCATTCATAACTGATACAGAGTGTGTGTTCCCAACTCTCGCTGGGTCTTCTTCTGCCACTTTTGGCCTAAGTGGGGCCAATATGAGAACACCTACTCTATTTACTCATTAGTTTTATTCAGGTAAGAGCTAGAATAACAAGTGTTATATAACAAAGCAGGAAAATGCTTCAAGGTAATGGGGCTGGTAATTAGTTCTGAATACCAGTGGAAATTTTACTGAAGTTCTATCAAAGCTACACTAACACCAAGTAAGATTATCGGAATTAATATTCTTGCAATAAATATCAAGGAGTTAAGAATGATTAAATCATTATTGTTAAATGTTATGAGAAAAAGTAAAAAAAAAAAAGCTGTAAAAAAGCTGTGAAGATTTACATGGTCTTTGCATCATACGCGACAAAATCTTGAGACTTGTCTGTATGCAAAATTTAAATTCCAGTTAGGCAAAATGCAAATTGATAGCATACACAATACTAAGCAGTAACACTATATGAACAAAAGATAACAGAATATAAGATTTCATTTTGGAATCATTCTTAACATGAAGTCACTCTCAGGGCTATATCTTGTGAGAAGTCACAATTTACTACTTAGCATGAGTAATATTTGCTCATGAAAATGTTTTTCTTCGCAGGATCTTTCAAAGTCAAGTCAGCACTCAGTATGGGTCATGAAACCACAAAATTACATAGTTATAATTCATTTTAACACAGTTTTGAAATTATTAAACTACTTGTCTTCTCACTTCATGACTTTGAATATGTACCAGTGCCCCCTCATGGAACTTTTTGTTTGAGATTTTTGTTTGAGAATACACTAGAGTGAAGAGAGAACATAAAGCAAGAAATCAAGACTAGACAAATCCAAGGTAACATAACTACTTAGATTTCTGCTGACATAAGTCTGAGCACCTACTTTTCTTCCCTACCATTCTATTCAACCGTCATTGTATTAGTCTTTGTATTAACAAGTATAGATACGAACAACGTAAGCTTTAGATACTTTTTTTGTTCTCTATCTGGGATTTTTTTCTTTTCTACAAAGCAGCTAGAATGAAAGGTATGGAAATAGTTGGCTGCAGAAAATTTCACTCAGTTTAATTATCTCTTAGTAAACATATATGACACTTCAACAACTAAATTAATGTACCTATCTCACCCTATATTTAAAAATACATGTTTTTAAATGTATTCCTTCAATTGTGGTGAAATACAAGTAAGAAAGTTATTACTCAATATTTTCTATCCGACTAATTCTTACAACTTACCCTCTTCCACTTTTCCTTTTACCCAGACAGAGAAACAAGTTACATTACAATCAAATTATGAAGCTCCTGGACAAGTACTGGGTTTTCTTTGCTCAAACTTGAATGCATTATCTTCCTATTGAATCTATTGAATCTTATGCATCTACAGTTCATAAATTGTCCCTATGACTGTCTCAGAAATACATGAGTCGATTTGGAAAATTCTGGACCATTGACTGCATATCAATTATCTGAGCTACAGAGTTGGGAGTAGATATTAAAAAAATTGATATTTTACTCTTTTTTTTTTTTCTTTCCACTACTGTTAGCAAAACAACTCATTTGCAAGCTAGAAAAGTGAAAGCCTGACATGAAATCTAACACTAAACCAACAGAAATATAATGTCTCCAAGGCTAAATCATATATATATATATAATTAATCATAAAAATATGGAAATTTGATATAAAAACTTGGAAACTTACAAGTCCCCCGCTTAAACACAATTTACAAAAATAGCTCCCTGCGAGAAAAAAAAAAGGAAAATGAAATTTTAAATTGGTAAGAGGAAGAATCATAACAATCTTAGAGAGAAAGTTAGAAGTGAATAAATCTCAAAGATGGGAAAAAAAACCAAACGAATGGCAGGAATAAATGAAAGTAGAAAAAGTTCCTGAGAAATGTGAGAAATCTCATACTAAATTCCTTAAGTCCAAAGGTATTAATGAAAAAATACATTGAAAAGATAGACAGAAGAGGCTGAATTAAGAAACTTCACAACAGTATGGGGTTAAAAAAGAGTTGCAAAAACAGGGCCACAAGAAATCAGAATTCCTTCCTTTCCAGATAAGAATATATATGAAGAAAATAATTAGCTTGATTGACAGAAGCTCATTTTAACTACTGAGAATTGAACTACTGTTGTCTTCTTTTTTTTCCACAAGTGGCATATAACATAAATTTGATTAAAAGACAAAATTAAGCCATGGTTTAAAAGTTCACCTGGCCATTTCAATCTGTCAGTGGAACTCATCTGGAGGTCCTGAAGGAGGCAGAAACTGAACTTCACCTCAGATCTACCAATTGTTTTTTTTTTTGGTTTTTGTTTGTATGTTTGTTTTTAAACTGGGAGAACTTCCTGGAAAGTGTGTGCAGAACAACAAGGAAAGACTTGTGAGGAGAGTACTTTTCTGGAAGTCCCACAGGAGATTCTGTGGATTTCAATGTCAGTAAGACACTGCATAAAAAGTAAAAACAAACAAACAACGAACACCAATCCATCCAAAAAAGCAAAAAACAAACAAACAAAAAATACAGAAGAGAGTCATCTTGCAGAAATCTAAACTTCTCTCACCCAAATGAATTGTTTTCTCCAGCTTTCTTTTTTCATATTTGAAAAATCTAGAAAAACATTTAATACAATATGACTTGTCATGAAGGTCATAAAGGATTTTCTGTCCCCTAGTTATATAGCTTTATCTAGGAAACTTTAAGGACAAATAGTTACACTTCAAATTAAAAATGCAATTTGTACAATAGGCATATGTAAGTGCCTCATTTTCAGTATGTTCCTTTCTACAAATTCATTAACAAGAGTATTTGTGGAAAGTAATCACAGAAACAATGTGTATACAATTTAAACTCATTCCATTAAAATCAAAAGAATATTCATAGAAGATGTTTGCTATAGTCATCCAATTCTAACTATTACTTACTTTTTACATCTGTGGAAATCAGATAAAGTATTAAAATAGAGACTCTGAAGGAGTAAAATATTGTTCTTCTACCAATATGAGATTGGCATATTATCAAGTTACACCCTTTGGAAACAATGTAACATTTTAACCAGAAATATCCTATTAAATTACATTGCAGGAAGACATTGGCTATCTAATTAATATGATAAAAGCATGAAAACTACTGTAGTTTTAAGTACTTAAGGAGGGAATTCCAAAATTTTAATTGCAATTAAAACATAAGAGTTCCATGTTGGAACTCCAAGTTTCAGGTGATTTGAGTCAAAGCACAAATGTTAATGAGTTGACAAGTTTTTATTTTAGGTTAAGTCTGGCTGATGTATCTAGCATGGAAGACAACAACAGCTGAGAAAGACATACAAAAAAAATCACACTGCTTCATGTCCACAAGCCCAAAGATTCAGCAGTAATATCATGACTATCCAAGTGAATGGGTGTTTGTTTTTTTTTGCTCCAGCTGCTCAGCCTGCCTCTTAAGCCAATTTTATCTTTCATTGGTCCATCAAGTCTGCTGACCAGTGCTTCGTGGAAGCACTACAGTATTAGTCACTTCTGTAATTAGTGGCAATTAGTATTTAGATCATAGTTAAAATTACAAATATTTCATGCTGAGGAAGGGTGAATACCCAGAGATGTCTGTTCACAAATAAAGTTAGGGATAGAATAATGAAGTTGTCTCCTTCCCAGTCGAGTAGACAAATCATAGAGGAGAAAGTGTTTACCTTGGACCTTCAAAAGCTCACCAGAATTTCCCCCCAGAAATCATTACTCTGGAGCTAAGCCCTTGAAAAGGACTTCAGCTAAGTCCTTAAAAATATGTGGGAATCATATGAGCTCTCTTTTTATATTTTAAATTCAAGTAGATTTTACCTTACAAAATTAAAGATCAAACTTCACATCAAACTCCACATCAAACTGCCCTAAATGATATCACACTCAGACTAAATATTGGTCAATATGATTGATTATGCAAGCAGAAAACTGTAACTGTCTTACAAGCAATAATAAAGGGAATATTTTAAGCAAAGCTACATCTGCCAGAAGAAAACACTTCATCCTTTTATCACACTACATCATACAAAGATTTTGCATTTATTCATAAAACCCACAGAATCAAGGATTTTTGTCCCCTTTTTCTCTTTTTTTTTCCATCTCCAAACAACAAAGTATAGAATAAGCATTTTCTAGAATTATGATTTTTATGGCAAAGCATTAGTCAAAAGTTTCAGTAGCTGTTAAACAGAATAAGCAAGTACTACTGTATCCTTATTCTCATTGATGCTCCTGTAAGTTGGCTCTTAGCAATGGGCCATTAATGATCATGGCTAGAAATCTAACTGGAAACGAACTTGAACTCCATCTTCATTGAGATCCTGGTAGTCTTTAGAGGAAACAGTTCTTTGTACTCCTCTCTATCTGCCATGTTATCTGTTCTTTGTACTCACCTCTCCGCAGGCAAATCAAGCTGCCATGTAGGTGACTCTGAAATATATATAATTGTATGTATTTTCTATCTGAGCTACCACACAAGTATTTGGAAATAGATGTTCCTTCCTTGTATAATCAGAAAATCCTCTTTAGAGTTGGAGGGAAGGAGGAAAGGGAGATTAACTCTGACTCCCCACTGCTGCCTACTCTGTCTCCATTTCAGTTGTGCATACTGATGTCTGTGTGTGCTTAAAGTTCCAAAATGACAACAGTTTTGGATACTTTTTGTCATCTGCTTTATTTGCTATGTTAGTAACTTATCTTTCCAGGCTTTTCCTCTTTAAAAGACTCTCAAACACAAC
Organism: Perdix hodgsoniae; assembly: GCA_035772895.1. Classification (NCBI taxonomy): domain Eukaryota; kingdom Metazoa; phylum Chordata; class Aves; order Galliformes; family Phasianidae; genus Perdix; species Perdix hodgsoniae. Next base: position 1,573,743 of record JAPSGF010000009.1, read on the forward strand.
AGTGAATTTCTTTGTGACTCTAACATAGTTTTTTATATATATATATATATATATATATATATATATATATATAAAGCTATGTATGTATATGTTTTTTGTTGTTGTTGTTGTTTCTTTTTTTTTTCCAGCTGTAGTAGGTGTTGAAGAATATGAATTGAATTTTGAAGGTTCCTGGTTCCCAAGCCAGCAGGAGATGAGGTTTAATTGCTTGGAAATACATTTTCACAGCTGATACTGGGGAACAGAAAAAGTCTGTATGTCAAGGGCCTCTAAACTAATCATTTAGCCATAACATGCACCACTGCATACCTAGGGACAAAGTAACTGTTAACAGCTTGAAGCTGTTGAAAAAATACACCAGTGAGAAGGTCTCCTCTATTTCTCTAATGCTATTCTTCACCCTGAATAAACTAATAGAAATGTCTTATTTTCAGTTCTGTCAGTTTGAATGAAAACAATTGTGTGCTCACCTACTTTTAGCATTGGAATTTATTAGATCTGAGAGTGTTCATTAGGATAACAATTCTGAAGCTGTTCCGTTATTAATACACTGCCTGTATAAACTCAGGGTCTGCCTGTTGTATCTGGTTACACTCTCAAGACTGAAGTTTGTTTCCAGCACAAAAGACTAGGTCAAGAACTGCAATAAGCATTAGTCACTAGATCTCAATTTGCCATAATAGAAAATAATTTCTTCCAGTATTTTCTCCCTGGAAAGAGGGAAAAAGCATAGGGAACTGTCAAGCTTATGAAAATTGGAGTATGAAAAATCTGGGTATGGCTTCTGAGAAGATAACAGGGATAAAGCTCCAAAATTCTTTTTTAGGTTACTGTTTTAACATCAGGCTAGATCTTAATGTATCAATATTACCTAGTATAGTAATAGTTATTTTTTTTTATTTCAATTCCTAGAGAAACAGAAAATTTATCTAATCTCACACAGAATTGATCACATTGCTCCTAACTTGATACAGATGTATGAGAGAGACACTGATAAACTTACCCTGTGCAACGTCCTACTTCTCTAATTATTCAGTAGCTGTTCCTACTGTCCTACAAACTCTAATTATTCCTGAAGGACAGAGCAGAGACATATCTCAAACTCTTTCAGTGGCTATCTTTTAGCACCCACCAGCTTTGGAGACAGCAGATCCCCTCTCATTAATGCTCCAGAGAAGCACCAGAGAACAATTGGAGGCAGAGGAGTTGTGGTATGCCCAGGCACTTTCTGCAACTGCTGATTTGGACTCTGAAGTAGACAAGGAAGCAAATGACACTGAGGTGTGTCCCCACAGGAAATTCCATAACAGCTCCCTGAAGCCAAAGGGATATTCTGCAATCTGAGCTGAGTTTGAGCCTTGCTGGTCTGTAAAAGGAGAAGTCAACTGTGATGTTGTTGGCGGGACTTTACATCCTACTCTCCAAAAGAAATATTTTTTAATCTATAAATGCTGATAAAACACATTAGTATAAAATATGACTGAATTTTCTAATTCACTCTGTTCAAAGAACAAGAAGGATATACATAACATTTAGCTCACCTCCAGTTGCCACTTAAGAGCATCAACTTGGCATTGTCCCTTTAGAATTTAGGGGGAGGGGGAAGAAAATTCTGCTATTTCATAAGGAATGAGCTATTTCCCACCTACTTCCCTATGAGCTATGACCTAGATAGAAAAAGGACAGTGGTATGCTGTAACTCAGTTTTATTAGAAAACATGATAGCTTGAGATTTATTAGAAAGCATGATAGCTAGCAGAAAGAGTAGACAGCATTTCAGATCAGATCCTTATTTTTTTAAATGGACAGTAGCAGTTGAAAGGGAGAATATAAAAGCAGCTTCAAAATGTAGAGAATGAATATAGTGAATTGGTTTTACTTAAGAACAATAATTGTAAATATAAACAGAGGAGGGATAAAATGCCTATTGGCAGCCTAATAATCATTTGACAGTTAATGATAGAAAGGTCAAAGACCATGGATTTTTAATCTATAGGTCGATGATCCCTTGGGGACTGTGTGGTGTGAAAAAGAATTTGGTATGCTTGATGCTATTAAAGGCATGATCAACTTGTCAAAATCCATTAGCACTCACTTTTCCTTTAAACGAGCATTAGCCTTTGGTGTGATTATTTGAAGCATATTTCTTATCATAGTTAGTAATCCTTTATAAGCATGAAACATTTCATTACTTCTATGAATAAAAGTGATTTTTTCAGAAATTGTTTAAAATGCATGATATTCTACAATTAGATCTATTTAGAATATTAAACATTTTTCTGATAGGTTTCAAGTTAAACTGAAGATTTCACAGGGAACAAATATGCTTACTGAACATGCATCTTAATATACAGGGCATAGTATTACCTTTATATGTTTATAACACAAAGGCAAAAACAAATCCACATTCTCTTTTAAAAGGAAATCAGAGACATATTTAGTCTTGTTGCATAGCTTTCACACCCAAAGTGTTTTTAACTTGACTTTTCTCTGAATATTCTACAATATATTACTTAACTCTTTAGATAGTTGTAAGGACGAGAAAATTCAATTGTTTTGAACATTTGTTCACTGTAGTTTCAAAAGCACTTCTTATAACAACCTTGAAAGTAAAGAAACTTGTAGAGATATTTTGTCTATACAACACTAGTAAATATTTCAAGAACCATATTTTTTCATTAAGTTAAAAAACAAGATGCATAACTTAAGAAGATGCAGTAATAAGTTTTCAGAATATTCTATGCACATGTATTAGAGTTAAGGTCACTTAGAATGTAATAAAAGTGAAATGAAAATAAATTTCACAGTACATAGTATTTACAGCATTTGCATAAATCCGATTTTAAGTATATTTTAAATATATTAAGTAAAAAACTATTACATGCAGTTTTCAATTTGAATGCTGTCAGTTTCAAAACATGCATCCATACATATGTTTTAATCCTATATGTCAATCTTTATAAACGAGTTTGGAAACAGAAATCTTTTGATCTTAGTCATATATTTATTAAAAAAACATGGAAAGAGCACTAATCGATGCTCCCAAAAATGTAATAAATCTTGACTTTATCTCCCCATGGATTACATCTGTATCTTTAGAAATGCCTCAGTCAGTCTGGTTCATTTGGTGGGTAAATGCATGTCTCGCAATACTTGATGAGAAACTTGTGAACATACTTCGGCCATGTCTACTTTGAAATGTCAGATGTATTTCTCTTGGGTATCTTTCCTTTTGTTGTGCATCAGAGCAAAATAATATTTTATTGTTGGTCATAATTAATAATTCATTAAAATGCACCAAATGAACACACACAAAAAAATGTGGATATAAATCTTATTAGGTCCCTGGATAAAGTCACATTATGCTTTTGCATTTTGAATTTCCAGGAATACATTATATTGTCCAATATTGGAACAAGCTGAGAAATGCAATATAAAAATTTGATAAATTGCTTTCTGCCTGTAAATGAGAAAACAGTTGTGAAATGAAGCATTCTGGCAAAGTAGAATTTGAGCTTAGAGTGTAAACACTTGAGTTAATGGCTAGGGCATTTCTGAGTCTCAGAAGCTGCGGTACATAGGGAGGGTGAAAGTGAGGTTATGGAAGCTCTTCAATATTTTACTTTGAACATCCTTACAGGCCTTAATTAGACAGATTACCTGTTCTGCATGGTGCAGTGTGCTGAACAGTTTTAAGCTAGCTTGTCCTCAAGGCAAATGGAAGGCAAATCAAAAAGAATTACACTCTACACAAATAACAATGAATGTTCTATTAATGAGTATGGCAAAAAAAAAAAAACAACAAATTTTCCAGCCCATACACTATTTAGTTTTTAACTTTACCATCTTCAAAATCATTTGTGAAATATTTACTGACCATTTGAATTTATGTACCTAACCAGTCCACCTCTTCAATCCTTATGAAACTATAAAGATATTTAATGTAAATACTTGATTTTTGAATTTTTGTTTCTTTGTATTGAAGAAAATGTGACACTATAACGGAAATTTTTCAGGCAAAAAAAAAGCGTTCTCCATATTTCAGTTCTACCAGATAGATTATTATTATTTATTTTTAATCTTGGTTCAGTTCCTAATCTACAGTAAGAAAAGTAATGGAATAATGAGGATGTTTACTAATGACCCTAGGATGCCAGTATTAACTTGTTGCATACATGCTAAGTTCCTGAATTTATTTGGTTTATTCAGCCAGCCTGGAAGGGAAGGACACCATGTCAAACAACTCTGAATGGTATTTTGTATGAAATGGGAACAGGACTTTCTAAAGGCCAGAGGTTTAGATACATAAAACAGATGTGTTCATTTGAAATAGTCTACTTATTAAAAAAAAAAGGTTAAAAAAAACTTAGATCTTTTTTAGATCTCACTGTCAAACACACTCTATAGAACTAAGGATTTTACTGTTCTGTCATGAATTTCACTGATTCTTGGATGAAATATGCCTTCTGATCTTTGTCATAAATGTATCATTTCTCCATTTATATTCTAGTATTGCATCTAAGAAATCTATTAATTTAATCAGATCAATATTTTTCAAGACACTGATTTTTAAAATCTTTTTGTATTTCTACTTTTAATCTTCAGAACTACTGTAAGTAGTTAATCTTTATATTTGCTTGCAAAACAGCTATATTTCCCTTAAATAATTTGCACAGCATAAATCTAGGTTACAATGTAGTTAGTGTGAAAATGTTCACTTTCTGTTTTGCTTTATTTTTTTCTCCAGGAATACACATCTAATAATTGATTTTTTGTCCATTGGGGTTACATAAAATGTAATTTAGTAATTAATATAATTTAACTGCATTGGTCAGCCTGCTGAAGTATTGTGCCAAACTGTCCGTGTTAGCTCTTAGGATATTATTCATTAGAATGATCACATCTCTGAATAGAAATATTTAAGAGCTCCAGAGAAGAAAAGTATCAAAGTACAAATTAGCTAACTTGCAAAGCTGCTGTGGGGAGGAGGAGTACAAACTCTCTCCAATTTCCAGCCACAGCAGTGAATATTAAACTGATTTCTATCTATTCTTCTTGAATGGACAGCAGAAGGCTCAGAAGATGTTCTGATTAGTGGAATTGGAGCAACACCTCTCCTTTCAGTCCAAGTGCTACTCTTCTTCTAGAACCTCTCAGAGGAACAAAGCTCAACACCAACAACGAAAAGGAAAACAGATACCTGATATAGCAATCAAAAGTTACAGCAGAACAGAGAAAATGAAACACTTACTTTGATAGCATACAGCAAGGAATGTATAAGTGACTGATTGCTACTAGATGTCTGTAGATCTGCTTTCACTGGTATGGATTATGCAGCTATGGACAATTTTCTCATTTCAGCTTTCATGTCTTGGAAGGTGGTAGAAGCCCTAGAGCTGTAAGGAATAAAAAGAAAATCCACTGGTTGGAGTTTTGTATTCTGCATGGGCTATGCTACTCTCTATGATCAGTACAAGAATAATCTCAAGCAGATAACAGGCTGCTACAAACACAAAACAAAAACCAAACCAGAACAGCCAAATAGTCAACCGACAACCAGACAAACAAAAACATAATTGAGAAAACTTTTACTTATGTTCTGTTCAGCTGGTTAGCCTGTTGTAGATTTGAATTTATTCATTTTGAATTGCAGACAGCTTTCCATTTCTAGATCAGAAGCATTATCCACCCTTCACTATGCATCTCATTATTTTAAATAGTTGAAATAGATTCTAAACTGTGACTATTTAAATGTACACATAAGAAGCCCTAAATATTAGTATTCATTAGCAAATACTTTCCAGAAAATATTACCATAAATATATTTGTATATTATATATTTGTGGGGATTTTGCTTTGTTCTGCTTTGTTGTTTTTATCTTTTGAAAACTGAAAAGAATGCTTTGGAATTATTTTTTCTTTCTGATAATTGACCTGAGTAGAAAATATCAAACATAGGCTGTTTCCTAGATCTTCTCAGTGTTTATCCTGATATAAAAATGACAACATACATAGTATTTCATAACCTGAGAGCTTTCCTCTTGTTTGTCCAGATAAAAGAATAAAAGACAAACTTTAAACAAATTCACTTACTGAGTTTGTATTTTAATTGAGTCAAAGTCCAAAAATACTTGAGAGGGAAAAAAACAAAACCCAAACACCTCTAATCTTACTATATAATCTAATTTTATCTCAATTTCAATTTTGAAGAAACAGTAAGAACTACAAAGAAAACTATTTTCTTTTCCTGTAGAAATCTTCACTTCAGTGTTTCCAACTTTTCCCAGTTGAACACTACACTTAAGTTTTATTTCAATCTGATTAAAGAACCAGTATGAAAGTTCATCACCATATACAAGAATATGTGAGTGATACTTATTGATTAATGGAATTAGTGAGAAAATGAAAATAAATGTTAAGCTAGCATATGCATCTTAAATTTAGTAGTCATTATTTGCCTTTTTGTTTTCAAAAGTCTATCTGAATTTTCAATAAAGACAAAATAATTGACTGTTGTTCTGCAAAAGGGAGGTTCAAGCACAAAGTTTAAAAAGGCATTTGATGGAACATCTCCATTACAAAGATATCAAAGGAGAGCACTTAATTTGTACTGTAGTTCAGTGGTTAACTGTTACCTGATAATGTGGAAATTCCTAAGCCAAAAAAAAAAAAAGAAAAGTGATAAATTAGATGGTACAGTGAATGAGAAGTTGGATTCAGAAGACCCACCTCAGCTTACATGGTCTTATATGAGGAACCCTCTGGAACTGGTAAAAAAAAAAAAACAAAAAACAACAGGCTCACGTTTGCCTCTATTTCCTGACAACATCACATTAACAGCAAGGATAAAATCTGTTGTTTCATAACTCTCTTATCCACAAAACCTAATTATCTCCTTTTCTTTGATAAAGTGGCATCAAATAAAGCACCTTCATGATCTTCAGTATCCTTCTGAATCTGTGTTTCCCTTTATATTTTCATTCTTGGATTAAAAAAATTGAGCTTACTGATACAAACATGGAATAATTTCAGTGAAGATCAGAAATGCCCAGAATTACATCCTTCCTAATTTTTATTTTTACTGGTGCTAGTTGTTCAAAGGATTCTACCAGTAAAGTGCTGGCTTCACCAGGTAGAATTATTGATCTGAATCATTGGCAAGACTCTCACTAAACACCCAAGAACAAAAATTTTACTATGTATTCTGTGGGTGTTACAATCTATGAATGCATTAAGTATATATATATTTTTTCAAACAAGCATATGAAAAACAATTCAAGCATTTTTTTTTTAATTTTACATTTTGCTATAAGTTCTTTTCTTTTAATTATTATAAGTATTTCTGAGATGGTAGATCTTTGCAGATCACAACTTTATTATAGGTGGATCAAAGTACTTTGCAAATGGGAAAAAGGTGCGTCTTCATGCCAAATTTTTAGACGGTTAAAAGTTATCTGTCACATGTGTAATTTAATCCTGTATCCCATTATGGTAAAGTAAATGCATGCTGTAGGTATGTCTGCTCCTTTATATTCTGTGCCCCACCTAACAATCCTCCATCCCATTTGCCTATTGTACTGCTGTTATGCTCTGGATTGATGGTTTAAGTGATTTCTTCCTAGCCATTTTACTGTATGATCATCCTAGATTGATTCCCTGCTTCATAGCTATTTTTTTTTTTACATTTATCTCATGCTTATAGGAAACTTACGTGAGCATCTCTGGCTTAAACAAAAAGTGGAATAAAGATCGGAAATAAAAATAAAGAGAAGTCTTTTGGCCAGTGATTTGAGTCACAGCAAGATAGTATAGCAATTATCATGAATTTCATTGATACTGAAGAAACCATTCCATCAGCCAGTTGGATACTTTCTGGATACAGATATACTCTCATTTCTCTTTTTCATTACATTTTGGAAAACAATGACTTTTGCATGAAGATGTAGAGCTTTGAGCAGCATAATGGCACAGGTAATTCTATGCAATTTTTCTTTTTTTCCCCTGATTGAAAACAGAAATAGGAAATAAAAATCCTTCAGATCGTGCTAATATATATGCACATATAAAGATTTTATAACAACCATGATTTTGGAAGTTCTAGTTGTTAACTTACATGACTTTTCATGGCTGTTTTTAGTTGTATGAGGGATGTTTAATATTAAGTTATTTCTGAAGTCACTACCAGTCTTATAATCTGCTGGATTATATGGTTTTTATTTCTTTTCAACTGAATTGTTCCATCCATTTTTATTACTTGAGGATATTACTAACATGCTACCTTCAAAAAACAAAGCTTACCAACTCCTAGGACAAAGTACATTTTATGCTCTAATAGGTTACACAAATGAACATGTAAAAATACACAGAACCAGAGGGGGTGTATGAAAAAATATATACAAAATTGAATCTGCTATCCAAGATGGGAACCTCTCACTTATACTCCCCAAAACAGTACTGCTGAACAGAATATTTCCGGTTAAGTTATGTTTAATGCAGCTATTAAACATTTTGTGCTACATTTGCTTCTATTAATCAAACTTATTCCCTCTTTCAATTTACTAAATACATTATCCTCAAGGTGCCTTTTGTAGAAAGTTTTCTATTCAAATATATATATTTAAATAATTAATTGCATAATAAAGTAAGCCAAGATATAACTACTTGCCCACTGAAAATGATTAGGAGCCAATCTCGTTTTAACATTATACAGGAACACTTACATACATATAATTGACTTTTAAAAATATATTTTCTTTCATTTATTTTCTTTTAAATTGAGGTCAGGTATTTCCATCACCATCATAAGATACTGGAAAACAAACTCTGTGGAAATGTAGTTTATGGACTAATGTAAATTGCATTCAAACTAAAATTTTGCAAGCTATGAATTACTGGTTTAAATTAACCCCATAAATAATTTTATTTAGCAATTAGTTAGTCTTTACTAATTTCACTTATAAATTTAGTTTTCTGTTAAATGGAGCTTATATATTTTCATATCTTGAGAAATAACAATGTAAAAGCTTCCAAAGAAAATCCTAACAAATCTCAGACACACTTAAAACTAGAAAAGAATTAAAGAAGAAAATAATCAGCAACAATAGATTGTTGCTTTCCTGTTTTAGCTTGGTTTGTTTTTCATTCCAGCAACAAACTTCACTGATATTGCAAAGGTCCCCACTTACTGGTTTGCTCTATAGATTCACTACCCATTAAATACTCTATTTCCTTATGATGAGAAATAATTTTCCATCGTAGTTAGGGCTTTGGGGTGTGATTCTGACTAACGCTGTCCAAAACATATGAGTTCTTCTACTGAATTCATGGTAAAACGACACATGGAGTTAAATGTTTTATCATAACAGGGATTCCCATGGCAAAAAGTCAGAAATCCTGCTTGACAACTAGTGCCATCATTCCTATCAGTAATCTACATTTTATTCATCAAGATGAGTTTAGTTCACAGCAGTACTTAACCTTTTGTCCCTCATATTCCTTGCTGATGATGTGTTTAATATTGTTTAACTAGTTGCTAAAGAAAAAATACAGCAAGTATACTTGCAATACTGTTCAGAAAATCTACCATGTCTTGACATTTTATATCTTTCTAAAATTGCAATTATAATGCTATTAAATATACCTAACATGCCCTGACACTCCATTTAGAAAAAATGAATATGACAGTGAAGACTGTTTTCCAAAAACATTTGTTTCTGCAGTATACATAGGAAAAATAATCCCACAATTCAATTTCAGTGTGAAATCAAACTTCAAAGTGTTTTTAAGAATGTTTGCTACAGAAATAGAATGCATATTTAACAGAATAGAGAATCAGCTGAACACCCTTCCTTACAGACATCTTTAAAAAAAAGTAAATGCTAATAAAAAGATTAAAAATTTAGTACACCAATAGTTTATAACTGTAACTGCAGAAATTTTTAAAGGGTCTGTAATTTATGAGAACAAGCGTGTTGATGTGAATATTTATGAAAAATGAGTAAGAATCACAATTTGAAGAAGTAAAATCAAAACAGGTATCACTGTGCACATTTTTTTTTTCTCCTGTCTCTTTTTTTGTGGCTGAATAAGAGACAAGAAAATTTAGTAGTGTAACCAGTGACTGATAGCATGAAAGAAGAGAGCTTAATTAATGGAATCATAGAATGGTTCAGGTTGGAAAGGTCCTTTAAGATCATCTAGTTCCATATGCCCTGCTACAGTCAGAGACACCCGTCTAATTCCAGTCTCAGACTTAGTCCTCCCTCCAGGACATTTGGCAAAAATTAAACTAAGCACCTGAAACCATCTAGAGTTCAGTTGTGTGTCTCTCTGACTCAGTTCCTGCTTGAAAAACAATTTTAATTATACTTCCTTACTTTACAGCACTGTCATGACAATATGCAAGTTAAAGATTGAGGACAATGGGCACTGTATGAGCACAGTCAACACCGAGCAGTGTTGGCTGCATACTTATGAGTCTGTAAGCTCCAAAGTTTGAAACCTGCTAGCTGTGCCCTTCAGTTCAGAGGGCTGTACTGAACTTCAGCATAGGAAGGTACCATGCAGACTTGCTTTCCCTCTCCTCAGCACTTTCGGCACTATATTAGCATACATAGTTGGAACTTTTGCTTAGGACTCCTAACATGTCTTGACACTACCAAGAAAGTAAAGAATAGCACAGGCTCCCCTTGTTGACATCTGGATCTAGGTGTCTTCAAATAAAGCTACAAATAATTATTGAAAAGCAACGAGAGCCCTGTCAGCCATATCTCTGACAGGCTATGCAACAGGAAGCACATAGTGGGTGAACTTTAGTGCAGCCTTTGAGGTGTGATAAGAATGAAGAAATGTAGTTCTTATTAATAGAATCAGACAACCATTTGCATTAGAAGGGACCTTAACAAGCACCTACTTCCAAGATCCCCATCACAGGGATACCTTCCACTAGACCTGTTTGCTTAAAGCCCTATCTAACCTGGCTTTGAACAGTTCCAGGTATGGGGCAAACACAACTTCACAAGGCAACCTGATCCAGTACCTTACTACCACTAGCAAAGAATTTCTTCATTCAGAAGGCACCCTTCCCTCCAGTATACCTAGCACATCAAACAGCTTGGTTTCATGAGCAAACTTGCTGAGAGTTGCACTAAATTCACATAGTTGACAAAGATTTTAAACTCTATCAGTCGCAATATAGACTTCTGAGGAATACCATTCACCCCTTGTTTCCATCTGAACATCAAGCCATTGACCACAATTTTGAGAGCAAACATCCAGCCACTAGTACCTAGGTTTGCTAAAGGAAAGCTTAAAGCGTCAGGCATAAACAGTAGTGTAGACATTACCCGCAACTATACTAGATACAGATCTGAAAATACAATTCATTTATTGAATTTTAGAATGAGCAGTTCACATTTCCATTTACCCTGTACCATTTGAGAGTCTGTATTAGTAGAGCAACTGAAAAAACAGTCCAGCTTTCCCAAATACAGAGAGGCTTAATAGAAGAAGAAACATACTCAATAGTAAATAAATACTTTTATTTTCCCTTAGTGCTTTTCTCTTTTCTGTCTACTAAGATTGCTACTGGCGCTGTATCTTTTTAGCCTCAGGGCCTGAAGCCCAAAATCCATTGGGTGTTAAAAGTCTGTTATTGTGTTATTTTTCCAGAGCTGCAGATTGAATGAACAAGGGAATATGTTAAGACTTACTCTGGAAAGTTGAGAATTTTAAAGAAACTGTTCCACTGAATATACAGATTTTAAATGACTATATTAGAACTTTCATTTAAGCGTTTCCTAAAATCTTATCATGATATCATTAACAACATTGAAACTTTGAAAATTGAAAGTGCAGAGATAAACAAATTATTTGTTACAAGAAGGGCCTTGCAAATCTCTAGGGAAATGGAATATTCTAATGTCTGTTTATACCAGCAGAAATAAATTGTATTTGGTAAACATAATGTTAGTCATTTGCAAACATGAAAAATGTGGGTTTTCTTTTTCTTGTTGTTGTTTATTTCAAAGACTTTGTGCACTGCAGAGTGAATGTATTTGGGTTAAACTGATTTGCAGCATAGTAAGACTTTAGCTGTTGACAGAAATTCCCTTTTATGTATGCATAAGCTTTTTTCCCTGCATTTCTATTCTTCTCCCTTCTTTCTACTTGCCTTCCTTCCTTCTCTTTTTTCTTTTTTCTTCTCTTATCTTCTTTCATTGTTATTTTTCTTTGTTCTCTTTCATTCTTTTCTTTATAGTTTGGGTAGTTTAACATGGAGGTTGTTACCTACTTCTCAAAAATCTATCTGTCAGTGGAACAGACTGGAATACCAACATTAACAGTCTGAAATAGCTATCTGAAAAATCAGTTTTTGAATTATAACCTCTGAGCCATAGTTTCCAAATAATTTTTGTAACTACTGGATGAAGACTTCCTTCCCATTTCTCATGACAAACTTTAAGATATAATTAACTTTGGTTTCCAAATAATGAAAAAATAAAAATCAAATATTACATTGCTTCTCACTACATGCAGGAAGAAAAAGGCTGTGGTCTGAGCCTATTAGGATAAAGCAGGTTTCAAATAACTTCAGAAAGTAGCAGTCACATTAGGAATGGTGGGAAATTGACAGACTATGAAGGACAAAAATGAAACAAAGAATTGAGTGGCTTCTTGCTATAGTGAAAGCCTTTTCCATTTGAAAAATCAAAATAGAGTGCTTCAGGGTCTGAGGTATTTCCCTAGCACGGTAGAACAAGTCAAAATCTACACCAGAAAATGCTATGTCCATCAGTCCCAAACACTGTAAACATTATATTAAATATATATATATATAAATCTGGCCATTATGGCAGACATCTAAGAGTTATAAATTTCTTAGAAATAACCAGCAAGGTAACAGTAGGAAAAAGGGACACAAGAAGTAAATTTAGTACATATCTCATTTTAAATACATGCCTTTATCCTGCTATGCCATCCACCAGATTTCATGCTTCTTTTTAGGTACATTGGCTATTATCATTCAAGTTATGCATCTTTGGCATTTATATCTCAGTAATACCATTAGGTACTCAAACAATATATAAAAGGGTATATATAAATGAGTAATGCCAGTTTGAAGAGCTATTAAAATGTTATATTTCTGTAAAAACCAAAATGAAGAGTAGGTCACGTCTTAAATATATTAGTCAGAAAATACTGGAGTTACTTTTCATTTAATTTTCTGTGTTTATGATAAAATGAATGATCAAACTAGTCTTTTAAATAAATTAATACTTTCCAGAAAGCAAAATTTGACAGTTGATCAGACAATTGGATCTCTGCTTCTTTGTCATACTACATCTGAAAGAGTGCAGTTTCCCACACTCTCATCTTAAAAGAAAAATAACATCCAGTTCTATCCATCTGATTAATACAATGTGGTTGCTGTACCATAGTGCAGCCATGGGAGAGATGGATTAATATGTCAGCTAAAATTGACAGTAGGATGACTAGTAACCTGCTTGATATAATTCCATGGGGTTTCAGGCTTTCTAGGTGAATGCTTTAGCCAGAAAACTTGTTTTTAAGTAGATATACGATTGCTGAAGTAGCTTTCATTCTGACACTGATACTAAAATTCAAGTAGTTGAGACAGAAAGAATGGAGCTTAGTAAAAAAAAAATTAAAAAATTGTTCCCTTAAACAATTGTTACAGCAGTTTTTATTATTTTAATCCAGGAAGAAACTGTTCCCTATTGCTTGCTTAGGAAACATATGTATGTTAGGAAACATACAATTTTTAGAATTAAAGGATAAAATATAAAATTTATTGATCATTTTGCATATAACAAGGCACTTAATTTTTAATCCCAGTTTATACATAGAAAAAAAAAACAGGGAAATAAAGTGTAGTGGAAACAGATACAAAACGTATATGTGAGTAGGTGCACAGTAGCATTTACCAAACATCAAAGTAGATTATATTGCAAATGCAAGAGCTGTTGATGGCAGATATGTCAGGTAAGGCTTATAAAATCTTAGTTTTCTTTCCAAATAAAGCTGAATTTTGGGATAGTGTCCCATGCAGCTAGACATTAAGCCATCTTGGGATGTAGCTGCAATCTAGCCTCTCAGGTGGTAAGTCTGGACAAAGGCACATCACATAAGAACCTTTTTTCTATAGGAGTGGTTTTCCATTTTTGTTTCACAGTCCAGATTAGGATTACCAGCTGGCTGTCTGAGAAAGAAAATAAAGTGCGAGGGGGAACCAGCTCAAATTCAAGCAGTATAAAAGCATCAGCAAGCAAAGACATTGAAGACACCGATTCTGGGTTTTCCCCATATAGAGATATGTTGTGGTTATTTCATTCTAGTGCTTGAGATAAAAATTGCTTCCTATCAATAATGTTTGCAGTATTTTTATTAAAAGAAGTTAGGCATAGTTGCTCCTATGACAAAAAAAAAAAGAAAATACAACAAAGCAAACTAACAACTTTGAGATAATTATGTAAAATATAGAAGTATGAAAAAGCTGTCTCACACACAGAAATCCAAATGCATTCCAAACATGCACTGCAAATAAACAAAAAATGTATTCTGATGACACAGCCTGACAGCACTAATTGACCTCAACTTTAATGTGTGAGATAAAAAGTCTATTCAAACTGAAACAATTGCTCTTTCTACAAGTTTAATTTCTTGAAAGGTACAGTTTTGCCACTTGTGGTTGTTCTGGCAGACTGACCATACAGGATCATAAGAAAAATGTTGTATAATTGTAGATAAATCTCAAATGAATTCAGCACCCACATCTACATAGACGTTTAGAGTCCGCTGCACCAGCCAATGGACAACTGCATCTCAGCCACCCAAGGAAAGGCACGATGTAGTCTGATGCAGACTTGCATCTGACAGATCTGGTATTCCTAACATGAAGAAAGGCAATTATGGGCACAAATGGCCCATGAGGATCTTGTGGACTCCTTGACCCAACAGCAGGCAGCACCTTCCTCCTAGCAAAGAACTGTCTGAGAACACTGAGGCCATACATCTTATCACCTTGACTTAAAGACTGCAATATGATAGAACAATAAAACGTTGAACACCTGCAAGCACAGGATATTACAAAGCCAGACAATGCTTTGTGCCCATTAATTACACTTGCCCTCATGTGATGTTTCAAGGCTCCCTACATAACTTACATAACTATGAAGACCAGAGTCTTGGTGTGTTTCCAGCCATGACTGCAAAGAAAAAAAATTTCCTTTCAATTGGTCATCAGTACAGAGAAATATGAATATATATCCATTCATATACAGAAAATAGATGTGTATAGCATTTCATTTTTGTCTTTGTTAAGACAAAATACCCTATCACACAACAGAACACTAGTAATTTGGAGTGTTTGAGCAAGGGGAAAATGCTGAATAGTGTAAAAAAAAACACAAATGTATAAGGTGTCCTTACATTTCTCAGGTACAAGTTCCTTTGGAACTTCAGCAAAACACTGCAAGTGATGAATGAAACCAATCATTTCCAAGGAAGATTATTATGCTTCTATAGAATGTACTTTTATTTTAAAGTATTTCACAATGAACTACTCCTTTTCCATATTTGTTAAAGAAGATATAATAATGTGCATTCCTTACTAAAATCCCATGGGTGGCTACAAAGCTGGCTGGAAAATGGGTTCTATTACACTGTTGTGTTTTCCCCATAGAATCCAACAGCAGTCATAGAGAATGTTAAGATATAGCAATTCTGGCAAAGACATCCATTGAAGAAATTTTTTTTTGATTTCACATACATACACAAGAAAATGGCAAAGCTGAGACTATATATCAGGAAGTAGTAAGCTATTAGACCTCTACCATATCCATTGGATAGAAAAATGCTTCACTGCTAAGAGTATGCTTAAATGTGTAATATGTTAATGTCGATTTTTTAAAGCATACAAATAACGTTGGCAAGTATGACTAAGCAGGGAAATTATTCCCTAAAAAAAAAAAATATAGGTCCTGATGGGAAGTCAATGGGTTAGTCCAATTACTTCAATGAGATTTTTTTTTGTTTCTAAAACTTTGTTCAAGTTCAACAAAAAACTGAATTTCCTTTGTACTAACATACTGTACAACAAATAACTGAACCAGTACCTAAAGAGCCATACATTGGAAAGGAATGAAAGCTCTCCAAAGACAGCTGTATAGATTTTGAGAATTACTACAAGGGTTTCCTAAATATGTTGGTTATGTCTTACTATCCACTGAATTATTCATACAGTTAGATCAAGGTAGACACTAAGGCAGCTTTACCTTTGCTTTAACAGACTCCCTACCTCTGCATCTGTCCCTGACTGATCCTTGCAGTCTGGTGACAACATTCATGCTGTGCTGACAGGTCCCACGCACTAGCCTCCACACTGGATGCAAATGCAATGGTGGGAGAGAGACATCAAGCTAGTAGGAACAGGAAGGACTGCAGCAAAGCGGAGGCTTGTTTACCAGCAGCTTGTTTACTGAGGCTCTAACACAAATGTCATAAAGATGCCACCGGCCTTGGAAGTCCTGTCTAGTATATGCTCATTTTGCTACTTGGACCTTTAAACACAATGCCACCATAATCTTGCCAGGTAAACTTTACTGTTGAATTTCAATTTTCCCCAGAGAAACAAAAACCTAGCATTGTCATAACAGAATATCCTGAAGCCCAGTGGTAGTACATGCCACTGAGTACCTAAGTATTCACAAAAAGCATTGATGTAACTGAGGTGGTGACCAGGATAAATGAAGAAATATTTAATGCAGAATGTTTTTTCTAACATATACTTTGTTTCACAGAAAACAAAGAAGTTTCATGTATGTGTTTTGTTCATTCCTCGGAATTGCTCCAATTCCCTAAACAGCACTAATACATCACTTAATTTCCTTTTAAAAGAGTAAAGCAACAGCATTTTCATCAGTTATCCACATTTTCCCTTTTTTGTTAGTGCTTATAAACTCTGAACACCTGGGATTGCTAAAAACTTCCTCTTGCTCCACTGAGGTGTTTATGAATGACTATCTTTTCTTCCTAATTATTGTTTTGGGGAAGAAAATGTGTACCTGAGGCCAAGATGGTGATTATTCATAGTACTCTCCAGTTAAATAGCTTCAGTGGTGCTGTTCCTGTGGGTAAAACTTTACGAGAGTGACTTTTAACTTTTCTCTTGAATAGTTTCCTTGTTTCCTCTAACTTTTTTGTCCACATTATTTCTCCCATTTATCAGCCACATTCTAATATAATAGTGTACCTTCATAATTATATCTTTTGTTGCATGTAATGAAGTATATGGTAAACAAGTAATAATAAGTGTGCAACTACACAGAAAATCAATTCCTTGTATATAAACTTTTTCTAGTTTAGGAAACATTTGTTGGGCTTAATATTGCTCTGGAAAGTTGTAATGGTATAAAATGCAAACCATATTCACAACAGATCTTTTTATTTATACAACTGCTCTAATTGACTCAAAGCACTAATTAATGAAAATCATTTCCATTGCAGTTTACAAGCAATTCCTTAAAAGCTGCACTATAACATACTTTAAAGAAATGCGTTTTTCATAGTTCAATTATTGTCACAGCAAATATCCAGACTAGTGAATAAAGACAATAAAATATCCTATAAGAAATTAGAGGCCCCTGAACACTTTTGTTATACTGTACACACTGGAATTAGTGAAAGAGTTTTCAGGTACTATAGCCTGGGAAAACATCTGGTTTGTTCTATTTTGAACAAAGAGGGACAGTTTTATATTCCTACTTTCTCCCTTATTGGAGGGGAGCACTTACACTGCTGTAGCTAAGATTGTGTCAGCACTTCCTTTATTAAACCTATTATGAGAACCAAAAGGGTGATTGGAGAGTTGTCAAATTTCTACAGGTGGTTGAGAGGCATGATAGGAGCAGTCCTGACCTTCTCACTGGTCCAGCTGTGCACATTAGCCCAGCTGAACTCCACAGACAACAACAATTTCATCAGCACATCCATAAATGGGACTCACCATTGCAATTAAAATATCCAGTTAACACTTGCTTCAGAGATCATTGAAGGAGCAGGATACATCAGTATCAACAGGTACTATGTACTATAAAGCCATGCTTTAGTGACTCCCTGAGCAAGATCACTTCCAAAGGAGAAATCAAGCACAGTCACTGAGGAGGGTTTGGGAATGAGAGAAGTAGCTGTCAGCAGAACATATACTTGGAGTCTTCCCTGTACCAATGCCTTATCTGGTGTCCTTTCTCCTGCACCATGGCTTGGCCACTACCAGGGCAGTACTTGGAACCCAACAGACCCTATCTCCCCCAGCTATATTTGCATTCTAACCTTCAGGCAGGGGACACTTAACTCCATTGCAAGTCTATGCTGTAGCCTGGCAAACACTGATACATGGTGCATGGCGCATGCCAATGCCATTTGAAACTCTAAAAAGAAACTTTCCAACCCTGTTATACAGGAAAAAAAAAATCAGAAAGCATCAAAACTATTTCATTTTGAAGTGGCAAAAATAAATTTGGAGAAGCACTGTTTCCTGTAGGCAGATCATACTGGTTAGCTGTAACTTTTTCTTTTTTACTGGTGAGCACCATTTGGAATAAACCCAGTACAGAAACAAGAAAGTGCATCAGGAGAGCTTAGCATAGAAGTATTGTAAGAATATTTTTGCCTAGTAGCAGCTTTCTCACACTATGCACATTCATACAAAAAAAAAAAAAAAAAAAAAAAAACAAAAAAAACCAACACTTTGTTTAATGCAATTTTCTGAAAAACTAGAGGAATCACAGGACAGAATAACACTACATGCATTGCACTCCGCATTTGCACCAGACTAGGAATTTGGATCTAGTATTTCTCAGAGCCTTGGGAGTGATATTACTCTTAAGGTTTTCTTTCAGTTTCAGTAAATAACTTCTTGTAACTAGAAAATCTATCTAGCAAAAGTTTCCCAGAAGCATAGTTTTGGTGCTATGAGAAGAGTTCTTGACCAAATCTTAGTTTTGCTGTAAAATATTTTTATATCTACGCTATTATTTTCTCCCTTTCTTCCCTCTACATATAGTTGTAGTATGCACTGAAATGTTGAGCATCACCACAGTTTTCTTCTTTGTGAAGAAGACTGAAAATTTCTGGCATACCAGGAAGTCCAGGAATCCTACCTTCAAACATTTAAGTATGTGATACAACAGCTCTACATTGCTTTTGCTCTATTTGAAGAATGCTTTGAAACACCATCAACTCTTTCTGGATTTGATTCTCTCTGCTCACAGAGAAGCAACAATGCTTTTGACAGGTTCCATAGAATGCACACAAAGTAAGTTGAACTCACCCAATTGATGAAGGTGCTCTACAGATATACAGGCCTCCTCAGGAAGCAGCTTCAGTCAAGAGAAACTCTCCTTCTAGCAGCTGGGCCTTATATATGAGTCCAGTGTGTGTCCATCCCTTCTGGTCTCATTGGGAACACAGGTGCAACCAATTTGCCTGTGCTCTGTGGGCCAGACACACCCCTTCCTCAGGTGCTCAACCACCAGTTCAAATTTTGAACTAACAGTTCCCTTACAGAGTCCTACTTCATAAGGCATAGTAAGTCACCCAAATAGGAGTTACTGATCACTGTGGTCACAAAGCTTTTGTGGTTTAATGAGATTATTTCACTGCATTCCAGAAATGTTCATGTGTCCATCCATAATTCAAAGATTTTCCATTTATCCAAGAGGTGGGAATATCATGGCAGGCCTTTGTCACTACATAGATCAGAGAGACAGCAAGTTTCTATTCAGTGTAAAGTGGTTTCCATGTGAATGATGAGCTTCTTTCCACCCATCAGTGTTATCCTGGAGGAATAAGTACATATTGTGATTTATATTTTTTGTATACTGGGTTTGTAGATATTCAGTATAATTTGATTCTACTAAAGGCACTGTAGTCCTGGGGAAGGTTTTGAGCTGATGAATCACTCCAAAATGTTATGATCTCTTTGTCTATGTTCTGGAAGAGAAGTCATTATGGACTGATCTTGGCTAAGTTCTGAATGATATGTCACCCACATTTATGAAATTGCTTGCAAATGATTAGTGGGTTAATCTCCACATTTCTGTAGATTGTAGGAAATCTATTTTCAGACAGTTATTTTATTGCATTTATTCATCTTGATTTCTCATGTGACTGAAGAATTCTTCCCAAAGCTGCTTTGCTTTTAATTGTAAGTAGGCAGGAAGTGGATGTGTTACTTTTGTAGCATTAGCTATTGCAAGAACAAGAGAACCATTGAAAAAGACTGGGTGTGCCCAGGATATTTCCAAAGCTTTATTCTCACAATTTTTATCTGTTTTTCACGCTGCAGTTTTGCTTTTGTGTTCTTTTCTTTTTTTCTTTTTTTTTTTTTAAGTATTCGTCTTAGTAGAGTGGTTGCTTTGCGATTTTCACAAATGGGAATTTTCTTTCCTAATTACGTTGTACTCCATTTACAGCTGTTCCACTAAAAATTAACTTCTAATGTTGTTTTTGAAGGCTTGACAATTCCCTCATCTTTCTGTTTCTCATGAAAAATGCAGAAATTCAGCTGCAGCTCTTTATAGTGTCCATTAAATTCTTTAAAAGATTCTTTTTTTTCTCTTTTTTTTCTTTTTTTCTTTTTTCTTTTTTTCTCTAAGACTAAAAGACTTAGAAAGATAGTTACTATTGAGATACGCTTGCCAAATCTTGGCTGAGTATTTAAAAAAGCAATGACCTATTCATTATAAAATCTAATTTAGAAAGACATGTCTTATTTATTAAGCTTATAACTCAATCAAAAAAGATCTTATTTAAACCTAGTATTGTGCTTGTAAATAGTTTATGAATGAGAATTACAGAGAAGGAAGAAGTTGTTTAGAAAAACTACAAAATTCACTATGCTTTCACATATAGTTTTGGTTTCACAATTAAAAAAAAAAAAGTGCAAAGTCATGCAATTCAGGAAGCTTCAACTAAGTAATTTATTTATGCAAATGGTTAATGCAGTAAGTTAATTAGAACAGCAATGGGTGTTTGCTAG
The DNA here is from genome assembly GCA_035772895.1 of Perdix hodgsoniae. Classification (NCBI taxonomy): domain Eukaryota; kingdom Metazoa; phylum Chordata; class Aves; order Galliformes; family Phasianidae; genus Perdix; species Perdix hodgsoniae. The sequence goes on from JAPSGF010000009.1 coordinate 1,594,804, forward strand.
AGATTTCAAGTTTGGCAGGCTAATCACTCTATTCCAGCATGCTGCATGCCATTTGTCCCTTAGGCTTCCCATAAAAATGAGTCAGAACTCCTCATAAAAATGACAGATTGCTTCAAAATCAGAAGCTATGTCCTGAATATATTCTAAATAGGATTTGGTGTTTTGGAGGGAATAGATTTGTAAGCAGATGCTGAGACTCAAGAGAGTGGACTAAAGCAGTTAGAAAGAGAAGATGAAATGAATATATGTGAAACATCCAAAGAGCATTTTTTGAGTAGGGAACAACTCAGGATTCATACCTCCCTATATATGCACGTAATATCAGACTCATACTTTTGATATGATACTGAATTTACTGACACCCTCACAAAAAGGCCAAGGTAAATGTTTAACTAACTAATTAAATAAAATACGATAAAAAAAGATTAAAAAAAGAATAAAAAAGATGACACTATACCTCCATATACTACTAACCTTGCATTTCATTGCTTCCCACTTGAGGAAGGAGATGATCCTAGATAAGGCTGATAAATAAATTAAATCTGTCTGGTACCTTCAACCATAGAAAACTAATACATGTCTAAATGTATTTGAGCTTTTAGCTTTAAGGACTTATTACCTACCCTATGGAAGATACAGTTTTAGTCCTATGTAAGGTACAATTTTAGTCCTTTTTTTTGACACGCAGTGAGAAATCAGTTACATTAGTAACTGAGCCTTAATTCAGTGTCAGTCTTTTTTTTTGGTTGCTGTTCTACAAATATCAGTTGTTCCTTATCATTATTATTTGTGCACTGTCTCACTTGAATTTTAAAGATGCACTTATATTAACTTATATTTATTTAAAGATGCATTATATATTAACTTATATTTTCATTTATATTGGTTTCTGTTACACTTGAAAGGATGAAAGAAATTCCATTTAATTGCTCTATTTTGGCATGCACTGTTGTGGACTGAGAACACACACTTCACACTATTCTCCCCATCACTGTGGCATCGCTATCTGAAATAGCAAAATCATGGGTCAGAGATTTGGGACTGCTCCACAATTCATACTGCACAGGAATTGGAAAGTCAGGTTACCTGTTATGCATCTGTGTGTGGTCAATTTAAAAATCATTAATTAATCCTGATGTCATGTGGCATAGGAGTGGCAAAGGCACAGAACAGCCAGAATACTCCCCGCACATGCTATAGTGAATTTACTGTTTTTACTTTGGAAAATCCTTACCTTTAAAGAAAATTGTACAAATTATTTATTTTCTAGAGTATAGTTAGTATTTGTAACTACTTGGAAATAACTTCACAGAAATATATATGTGCAAGTGCAGTGATGGCCTTTACATACTTACATTTTATTTATTTTTTTACTTTTAGAAGAACCCTCACAATTAGATCTTTACAACACCGGTAAACACTTCTGATAGTGAACGCTTCAGTTCTGATAAGATAATATTCAAATGTCTCTGTGAAGATAAAGGCTGATTCTTTTAAAGAGAGCTATTACACTTCTTCCTTCTGTTGAATTAGGCCTATTTCTTCACTATTTTCAGCCTTCAGGGTGAGCAATGCTTTCCTTCTTTCTGCAGCTTTTCAGACTCAATCCTTCTGTTAAATGAGAACAATATCAGCCATTGTTCTCCCTTCTTGCATTTTTTTCCATTAACACTGTTTTGTTTTAATGTCAGGAGATACTGAAGACTTTCTGTTTATTACTGGTGAAATGGCTAGTCATCTGTTCATCCCCAGGGGAAGAATCAGATCTCCAAGTGGAAGGAAAATATTACCCTTTAAAAGCAATTGATGATTGAAATTTTTGATGAAATGTCGTAACAAAAGTAAGGATAACACATTCAACAACTTTCCTGAGAAATTTTGAAACTCCGTAGAAATCTCCTAATCCCACCTACAGCTCTGCTTTTAGAACTGCTAACTGTTCTTAAGTCACCTTTCCCTTCAACATTGTGCTCTTGAGAAAACTGTATGATAGTTTAAAAAAAAATTAAAAGAAGAGAAATCCCTTACTAGCTTGCACTATGCTCTCTTAACTGACAGTGAATACCTGCACAGAGACTTTCTTCAGGAAGCATTCACTGCCGTGCAGCATCCCATTGGCAAACAACAGCAGAGCTGCAGTGCAGGTGATAGAAAAGGCAACTCGTAACTTTAAGGTTTGCTGATGAACAGAAGTTTAAGAGCTTTGGATCCATAGAAGTGGCTGTGGCCAATATCTGTTTTGTGATTTTCCTTTTTTTTTTTTTTTTTCATTATTTTTGACATTTCAGAGATGAACCATTGTTATAGAGCACAAGCCTATGGCAGTGGACTAGGTAGATAAGAATTCACTGCAATATGGAACACACAGACTAAGAAAATGTGTGAAAAAATGAAATGACAAGGGTAGGTTGATATCTTGTTGTTATTGAGCTATGGTACCTTGGTTAGGGAATTAGGTGGCTGGAGACAGAGTAACATAAAGTAGATGCTGATCATATCTGGAGAGAAAAAGCTGAAATCTCCCAAATCAGGGCTTGTAAGAGATAGATACACCAATTTGGCTCTAAAACAGAAGTGTTACAAATAAAGTATGATATTTAGTTGATGAAATACTATATTTAACATATTATATTGAGCTTGTATATAAATGTCAAAAGGAAGTCCACAAAAATACCAGATAAATATGACAATGCATAATCAAATATGATCATACCCTAGGAAACAGAGAGGAAACAAAACTAGAAAACTTATTATGAAATAGAAAATAAAGCTTCTTATTTACAAACTTTGATATTGACCTCATTTAATTGGATTCAATTTCTGCTAATGTTAAAGAATTTAATATGGATTATTCCCACTTACCCATTTCACATTGATCTTTTTTCCCCATCATCTGAAGAATTAAAAAGGTCATATCTTGGCAATTCTTTGGCAGCTCAAACAGAGTTTGTTACCTATCTGTTAAAATCTTGAATGAGAAGACTATGTTTAGACTAGTATAATTTTCCCTATCTCATAGAATCAGTCTGCTGTACAAGCCTCACTGGAAGAGGTGGTGACAGGGCCATCATTTCCCCTGCTTTTCCACCCTTTTCATCACACTCTAGATATTTGCAAAATCCCAGCTGTGCTCCAAAGCATTTATTTTCTTCTACAAGCACAATTAGAAATGACCCTGTAAAAAGGTTTCATCTGATGAGAAAAAAACAAGGCAAATTACAGTTCAAGTTATATCAATTGATTCTTAGGTATAATGAAATAAATTAAATCTAACTTCTATCAGGTTTCTCCAAAGCTTTGTTCTTCCCATCAGACTATCTGCAAGGAATACGTCACATCAAAATGCCACACTCTCTGAAACAGCCGTTTTCTAGATTGTCAGACTCTGCACTTGCATTTGCAAATTAACTTCATTGGATATTCAGTCATTATATAGTAATCGTATGAAATAAATGTAATCACAATGTGTTGTTGATAGATTGAGTTTCACTAGATTCTGTGATTTGAAATAGAATCTGATATTTTTTTTCTTAAATGCAGAGTATCACATGGTACAGAAACGTAAATATTTAGTTAAATAATCTTTTCACGTGGTGAAAGAATTGCGTTGATTTTCCTCCTGAAAGAAAAAAAAATAAAAATAAAAATTTAACACTGACTTTGGTAAGTATTTTAGAAAACAAGTTCAAGTCTCCTATGCCAGTGTTATCCCTGAAAAGTCAGTGAATTTGCTTTTCTGAAAAAAAAGTAATAGAGAAATTGTACTTAAACTGTAAGATGATGTGATTAATTTATCCTACAGTTTGATTAACATGTATCTAAAATAGAATAAGAATTGTTACAAGTCAGCAAGAAGTCAGCAAGAAGTCAGCAATAAGAATTGTTACAAGTCAGCAATCTGATTCTAAAAATCTCAGGTCTCATCTTACAGACATTATGTACTTATTAGTTACATAAATGTTGTTGCAGTTCCTTTTGCTGGTTACTTGAAAAACAGGTGCTCCGGAATGTCAGATGAGCATAAGACTTGTATCTATCAATTGAAAAATAAAATGATGAGGTTTCATATACTGAATTTTAGTTTGTCCATTCAAGAGAGCAATATCCCAATTAAAACAGGGACCAGCCCCTTCATACTAAACTGTGAAAGAAACAACAAACCAACCCCTACAGCTGTTTTCTGAAACTTCTAAAGTTAATAAAAATCTTTTGGAACTGAGATTCGGGTATTTTTTCTATGGTCTGTATGCTTTGGAAACATGAAATCCTTCAGCAAGGACTAAGTTAACCTAGCTTATGAGGGTGATCTGGATAAATGCAGCATGGCTAGCTTCCTATTCTACATGGGTGGTTGTATTTACATATGCAAATATTTCCTGGAAAGTGTCTCAACTTCTTATTTATTTACTGCTAATGTTTGTTGTATATGCCCCTTTCCAAAATGCCTCCCTAGCTTCCTGAATATTTGCTGCTATTGTATGGAGAAAAATTAAATAAATAAATAAATAAATAAATAAATAAATAAATAAATAAATAAA
>JAPSGF010000009.1:1608100-1618100 GCA_035772895.1 Perdix hodgsoniae
TAGATAGATAGATAGATAGATAGATAGATAGATAGATAGATAGATAGATAGATAGATAAATAAAATGGTACCTAAAGTGATTCTGAAATAAAGTCTACTGCTCTCATGTATCCTCAGGTACTGAAACAAAAAGCACAAAAACGTCAATTATTATCAAAACTGGCTCTTAAATGATGCTGTCACAAGTAAAAATTTCATTGGCTCCACAGTTCTATTGAAAATGTTAGATTTCCTATGATAGATTATTATGTTTCATAAAATTAATACAAGTGTATCAAATGTTTGGCATTCTTAACACATGAAAGCCTTCAGAACTTTTTTACTTTTAAAGTATACTTGACAATTAAATTAAGCAGCTGGAAAAAAAAGGTTTTTATTAATTCATCCTTACACCAAAAATTGTGAAGGGTACTGGTAACTGATACTGTGAGGAGGCAAGATCTTTACAAAAGCACAAAGCCTTCAATCTTTCCTTATTTTCAGTAGACTCAGTTCCATTTTTACTTAAATCACTAGTCACTCTCTCACTTCTCTGTTTCTCACTGACATTGTGGGTTATAGGTAGAGTGGAATGGTATTTTATAGTGCTTTTACTCATTCAAGATGAAGTTAGATTATTATTATTATTACATATTAAAATTGCTTATTTATTTATTTTTTTCTAAAATTATGCTTTGCCATTCTGCACAAAATACCTGCATTCATTGGAAGAATAGAGATGGTAGAATTTAAACTACTTTAATTTTTTGAAAAATTAATTGGTAACTCGGTCTATAACTATCCACTCTAAAATAAATATAAATTTAACTGCAGAACACAGAATAAAAACAAATTTTCTCTAATAGTTTTAAAAGCAATTTTAATACACAGAGACTGCTGTTCAATGTTCAAGAATCGTCTGTTTTCAGAAATGCAAGGCAATAGCACTGTATTAACTTGAATTACTTTGTGTAAAAAAACATAATTATGAGATGACAAAAACATTTGGTTTTGCCTTTGACAAAAGAATAAATTTGTCAGAAAAACCTTATACGTCCTCATTTTTTAAGCTTTGATATTTTAAATATTGGGACATATTTAAAACTAGTTCTGTAAAGCAGATCCTCAAAAAACTATTCCATTCACTGAAACACTGGATTTCCACTGTTGATAGAAAAATTTCTGCCAACCTTATTAAAAATGCAATCTGTACTTGGCTTATTGACTGAATGCTTGAAAATAAATCATCAGATATAGACTGGAGTGTTTGCTTTTGTAGAAGTTTCATACTTTGCATTTTGATAGTGTTTCATCTTCACACAGTTCCTAGTAGCAGCTGAAGTTAATATTTCTCACTTTACAGAACTGCTGGGAGTTTGAGAAATATTATTCCTATTATACAGATTAAAGCAGTGAAGATAAGAATTATAATTCACACAGTAGAATAACGTACTTTCATGCTGGCTGATGTTCAGGCCACCAACTGTTGACCATTTCTGTTCACCCACTATGATCAGGAATAGTTAAAGGTGGCCCAACGCTATCAGTCTCTGCACCCAACAACATCGGGAGAAACTAGTCTTTCTGAGGACTTAAATCCCACAGTTTTTCTTGGGGTACTACAGCTCTGAGCAGCCTCCCAAATAAGCTCCAAGTTAGTGGAAAATAATAGTTCTTAATGATCAGTGTGGGCACTAAGGAAGTCTCTAATTTAGGTGTCTATATTAGAAGTTAAGGCTTCCAAGGACAGCTGAGAGCAGTCCCAAACTTCCCATCAGCTGTAAAGAGTGCTCAGATTCTAGGTGTCTAAAGAGAGAAGGTTTAAGTATTTCTTTGTAGAATATATCTCTTAACCACAGAAGCACCCTGTGCTATTCTATTCAATATATTCAATCCACTCAGTTTTCAAACATCCATAAAAATATCTTCGATTTTATGAATGCATTTCTAGCTAGGTTCTTCTCCTTCACAATGTTACCCCTATAAATATGATAGGGCTCATATATATCTACTGTATCACTCAGTGCAGACATATCAATGATATGCTTGCAACTAATGGTGATGTTTATATATTTTTCTTGATAAGAATGTAGATTTTCTGTCCATGACCATGGCTATTATATCCAACTATTATTAAAGAACATATATATGTTTTAGTGAGCGCAGGAAGTTCATGTTCCTAAAGGAAACTAAATGTCCTCAGTTGGGGTTCACAGGCTATATTCTTGAAATTGAAGGAAAGTAGCCAGAAAGAATTCATTTATCAGAAACCTGCAGTCCACAAGCAAACTTCAGTTAGGTGAGTTGTGAAGAGGGAACTATATTCCCAATGCTAAATTTAAGTTTGAGTTACTTTATCCTGCTGCCTTACAGCCTTTCTATTGCTGTATCAATGCAATGATTCAGATTTTCATGTCATTTGCACTCCCTTAAATGAACTTACCTACAGGGCTGGCATATAAGGGACAGATCAAGGCTGTTTCCAGGAAGGTAACAATTTTATCACACCCATTTCATCAGTTAGGAATACAAAAAGCAGAGGTAGAGAATACTTAAAACTCTTCAGGGGAATCTCAGCTGGTATGCTGCTAGCTGCACTCATCAATCTTTCTGACAATACATATGTAGCACCTGGCACAAAAGTCATGTCACAGATGGAAATGAATCTCACTAAATGATGCTCTGTGTTTTGGTTCTCCTGGTGTATGGACTGCCCATTACTAAATATAGGCAATTAAATAAATTAGAGAGGCCAGAGATTCAGGGAAATACAAGTATCTTTGTAAACATCCCTTCTAGCTGCACACATGGAAATGAGTACCTGAGCCATTAGTTTATATCTAGATATACATTCCTTCCTTTTTCTGTCCTATGAGTCATGCAAATTTGATATCTCTGTGTAGAAAGCATTTTACTCAAACTTCCTTCTATTTCCAAACATGTTTGGAAAGCTGCTGGAAAGCATGCCAATTGAGTGGTGTGTGCTTGGAGGACAGAGTGGAGGAGAATCCCAATATGACGCTGCTGGGGCATGCACACAGACAGCTTGAGCTGGCCAGAGGGAAAGGCTGTAAATCATACTCAGAAGGAGATTGATGATGTTTGTGGAGCATTCTCTAAGGGTGCCAAAGAGGTGTTTGTTCCTGAGGCTTAAGAATTATTTTTGTGGAAGACTTTTATCATTAAAGTTGATGATGTGCCTACAACCAAGAAAATAAAAGAGCGATGCTTGCAACCACAGAGTGATTTGTATTCTTTTGCATGACAAAAACTTTCATCATCCATCCCTTTGACAGTTATGATTTGTTAAAGTTTTCTGCAGGGTGTTCGGAACAAAAATTTGAATTTATTGTTATGTGATTTGCATTTTTGTTTCCAGTATGTATGAGAATTCTCTAGCATTTACCAGATCTAGCTCACAGTTCGGGTCTAATTTACATACAGTGGAGACCTCTTAAACATGTGGCCTTTTTGTACAATGAATTCATTCACTGAAAGAGACTGATATGCTTTATGAGGTGTTAATTAAAGTTGCTCTCAGCATAAGATAACTGCCAAAAACTGATATGCGCTAGTTCCATTAATTAACAGCTTAATTTAGAGTTACTTACATATCACAGCATTACAATTTTATATTTGCTGGACAATTGTATTTGCTGGACAATTATATTTGCTGGACAATAACTCTTCACCTGGGAAGAGTACAGGGATGCCGTCCGGACTTGCAGACGTAGGATCAGGGAAGCCAAGGCGCAGGCAGAACTGAACTTGGCAAGGGATGTGAAAAACAATAAGAAAAACTTCTACAGGTACATTGGCCAGAAGAGACAGGCCAAAACGGGCGTACCTACTTTGGTAAATTTAAAAGGAGAAATGGCTTCAACAGATGAAGAGAAAGCTGAGGTGCTGAATGAGTTCTTCACCTCGGTCTTCACTGGTGGCCAGGATTCTAGTCTCTATCACGTCCCTAAGTCTTGCACCCCCATACCTCTATGTGGGGACCAAGGAGGTAAATCCCTCCCCACTGTAAGGGTAGAGCAAGTCCGAGAGTGCCTCCTTAGACTGAATGAGTATAAGTCTATGGGGCCAGACGGCGTGCATCCCAGGGTCCTGAAGGAGCTGGCTGAGGTGGTTGCTGAGCCGCTCTCCATCATATTTGAGAAGTCGTGGCTGTCAGGTGAGGTCCCGGATGATTGGAGGAAGGGTCACGTCACTCCCATTTACAAGAAGGGGAGCAGGGAGGACCCGGGTAACTACAGGCCGGTGAGTCTCACCTCCGTGCCTGGGAAGATTATGGAACAGATCCTCCTGGACAACATGCTTGATCACATAAAGAACGAGCACGTGATCCTAGACAGCCAGCATGGCTTCACCAGGGGAAGGTCATGCTTAACTAATCTTGTGGCCTTCTATGATGGAGTGACGGCGTTGGTGGACGAAGGGAAGGCGACCGATGTCATTTACCTGGACCTGAGCAAGGCCTTTGACATGGTCCCCCATCACATCCTCATCTCCAAATTGGAGGGAAGTGGATTTGATGGGTGGACAACTAGATGGATAAGCAATTGGTTGAAAGGCCGCAGACAGAGGGTGGTGGTCAATGGCTCTATGTCCAGGTGGAGGCCGGTAACGAGCGGTGTCCCTCAAGGGTCTGTCTTGGGACCGGTGCTCTTTAACATCTTTATTAATGACATCGATGAGGGAATGGAGTGCACCCTCAGCAAGTTTGCTGACGACACCAAGCTGAGTGGTGCAGTCGATACGGCGGAGGGAACAGATGCCATTCAGAGGGACCTTGACAGGCTGGAAAGCTGGGCTCGGGTGAACCTAATGAGGTTCAACACGGCAAAGTGCAAGGTTTTGCACTTGGGCCGGAAGAACCCCAGGCATCTGTACAGGCTGGGAGGAGTTGTCCTTGAGAGCAGCTCGGCAGAGAAAGATCTAGGGGTCCTGATAGATGAGAAACTTAACATGAGCCAGCAGTGCGGCAGCCTGGAAAGCAAATGGGATCCTGGGCTCCATCAGGAGAGGGGTGGTCAGCAGGGATAGGGAGGTGATTGTCCCTCTCTACTCTGCTCTTGTGAGGCCCCACCTGGAGTACTGTGTCCAGGTGTGGAGCCCTCAGCACAAAAAAGACATGGAGATTTTGGAAGATTCGTGGCCCCCAGAGGAGGGCCACAAAGATGATCAGGGGGCTGGAGCACCTCCCCTATGAGGACAGGCTGAGGGAGTTGGGTTTGTTCAGCCTGGAGAAGAGAAGGTTGCGGGGTGACCTCATTGCAGCCTTTCAATACCTGAAGGGAACTTACTCCCAGGAGGGGTGTAAACTCTTTGAAAGGGCTGATAATAGCAGGACTAGGGGAAATGGTTTTAAGTTAAAAGAGGGAAGATTTAGGTTGGATGTTAGGGGGAAGTTCTTTACTAGGAGAGTGGTTGGGTCCTGGAATAGGCTGCCCAGGGAGGTTGTGGATGCCCCGTCCTTGGAGGTGTTCAAGACCAGGTTGGACAGGGCTCTGTGCAACCTGATCTAGTAAAGGTGTATGTTTGGTGGCCCTGCTAGGCAGGGGGGTTGGAACTACATGATCCTTGAGGTCCCTTCCAACCCGGGTCATTCTGTGATTCTGTGATTCATTCTGTAATTGTTGGGAAATTATAAAACGTGAATAACCACATAAAATTAGACACCTGTGCATGATACATAGAAGTAAATGTTTTGTATTTACATATTGTTGATATCTCAACACTATATTTTTGAATAAATATGTATATATGAATATATTTTTGAATTATATCAAGAAAAAAGAACTAAATACCGCAGAGTTAATGCTTCTCAGCTGTTTTTACAGATTTCTGGTATCTATTTTTTAAAAATTTTGTTATGAGAATTACAGCAACATTAATATCTAGCTAAATAATGTCTTCTGAAATGGCCACTGGGGAAAGACAGCATTAGGGTGAAAGACTGCTTTGTTGTACCGATAGCCATCATGGTAGGTCATGATGCTGCTTACATTGTGTCACACTAATGTGTTTGCAGGTCTGATTAAAAGTATATAACAATAAAACACCATAAATATAACGTGTTTTTGTGTAAGCAATATCATTAGCGGTATTCATCCACATCCCAGTGTTTGTACACAATTGCATATTAATCATGTTGAATATGATATTTAATAACTTGAAATTGCAAATCTAAAATAATCAGGTAACTTATTTCATTACCACCATTTACTCAACTCAAAATGTGCAGATAACTCAACTATACTTTCCCAAACTGAGAACCTTCACAGAAACTGAATATTGAGTGAAATAGCTGAGCTAAAATTCATCAGGAATTCTACACTGACAAAGTTTAAGCAGGATTGTGGCCTATCATTTTGCCTGTGATTGTCTAGATTAATCTTACACTCCAAAATGTTCTAAATTCTGCAGCACTAAAAAGAAATCAAACTTTGCATAAATTTAGCTACAGATATGAAGCATACTTTTTCTCTTTACAAGTTATGCTTCTTATATGCAGATTTCCTTGAAGCTGAGTTTTCCAGTATGGCTAAATGAGTACAAGTAAGAAAGCAAATATGTTTTAATTAATCACAGTTTGAAAGATACCATTCATCATCTTATGCATAGTAACTGATCATGTGTCTACTTCTGGCAGCTGCAAGGCAAAGTAAAACAAGCTTACTCAAATCACACTGAGAGAAAAGGCAAATGCTACCTTTTTATAACCATTTAAAAAGAGCAAGATGACTTCCCTATGCATATCCAGATTCTTTTTCTTTAGTGTATATAACAATTCTTTATTGTTATGCCTGAAAACTGTCATTTAAAAGGTAGGATAAGTTATTAGATATATGTTAAAATAGTAAGCCTGGGTCAAATATAGGATTCTATCATATTCAACATTGTAAAAATATATAAAATATAGGATACTTTAAAAAATATTAAATGTTTACCAGGGCAAGCCTTTGACATAATCTCAAAAACCCAGTAAAGCTTCTATTCAGGGGACAGAAAGAGTCATTGAATATGCATTATGTTCGATTTCCTACACCACATAAGCACCATCAGCTGATTAAAAGGATTTCCAGGGAAACTTGAAAGTACATCCAAGAAGCACTTGCCTTTGTAAAATAGTTCAGATTGTCACAAGCACTTGGAAAAAATGAAATTCAACTAGTGAAAATACTTAAAGCTGCATTTCACTGTAAGCAAAATCTGGAACTAGAGCAAAGATAAATGTAAGCATATACTGATGTTCATAGTACTGTCTATTAGATTCAAGATGTACACAATTTTTTCACATGTTCATTTTCATTTTAAGTGCATTCAACAGCTGTTTAGATATTACTAAACCACTTCCAGACTTTGCATAGGAACTGCAATATTTAATGTTTAAAAAGTTATTTCCTATTCAAAAAATAAAGAAACAAGAATAAGAACAATAATAAAATAAGTTAAAGTTTCCTCTTTCAGGGACATAACAGCTGTCATTTCACTTCTGATTTTCTGTTCAAATTAAGTATTTTCCCGTTACAAGGAAGAAATAATCTCTGAATACTTAAAACGTTGAATAGTATATCTCAAATGTTAGTCTTATTTCAGTCATATAAAATCATTCTTGATAAGCCAAGTTTTTGTTATTGCTATTTGGTTTTGTTCGTATTATTACTTTTTTAAAAAAATACATGCGCAGAAAATACTTTATGAATATAAATTTATAAAGTATAAATATAACTTTATAAATGTTGATGGGTACAAAGATCACAGACAAAGCCTCCTAACCAGCATTTTTATAAACACTCAGCTTATAAACTCAGTTCCAGGTTTATAAGTTTCTGAATGGGAAGGAGACCACACAATGTCACCCCTTCAGCAACCTATGTTGTGAAAGAGAAGCATTTGGTGTGTTTCGCTGTTCCATCCTTATCTATTTATGTATCCTTTTCATTTCCCTTCCCTTCCCATATGTCTTCAGGCTAGCTTTTAAAAGTGTAAAAAACGTAACGGTAATATTTAACGTATTAAAACTATAATTACATAAAAAAATAGTTATCTGAAACTAGGTTTATGAAACTATTAAACGTATTTTCCCCACAGTGGGAAAAAATGTTTCAAGCATGTACACAGTCATCCTTGTTACATATTGTTTTCTGTTTCTCTGCTCATGAGCTTGTTGATTTAACAGCTAACTTGAAAAAAAGTGATTCATTGCTCAGAATTTCCACAATATTTTCTTTTTTTAAAAAATTTAAATTATATTTTCATTTATAAAAATAATAAAATATTTATAAAAATTATAAATTGGTAGGTGTCAAATTGTTAATAAAACTTTTGATCCAAAACTGTAGATTACTTGGACATCCCATAATGCTTTATTTCAAGCCACTATTTTAATATTTAACTTCTGCTCAGAAAATACTTACTAATAATTAATTTGTCTGGGGTGAAACTTTTCCCCAATTCATCTCGTCCATCTGCTTGCACATACTGTGAAATTATAATCAGCTGTAATTTGTGACAGAGACGTGCCAAACATTTCTAAAACAATTTGGAAAGTGGCAGACTAGAATTTTTGCCAACTTGCACTCCATGCAGATGCTACTTGTTCTCCTCACTTTCCACATCAAAGTTGAGTTTAAAAAAGAAATTGTGAAGTTCTGTTAAAGCAATATTTGTGGAAACCTATTCATACTATTTTGCTCTCCTCCTGAGCTGTAAGAATTTAGTGACTGAGTCCAAATGGGAATCAGTGGAAAAATTCCCATTGGCTTGGCTGGAATTAGCTCTGATGTTAGTTCATCCACAGCTTCCAGCTGAATCCATTAATTAAGGAAGAAAAATAGACAGTGTGTCTCCTCAGAGCGTCCTTATTTATTAATTTACTTCAGACTCACAAGGTTATAGATGGATTTACAAATATTAATGAATATTACTCTTAAGATAAATCATTACAATTACATTGGTAGTAAAATTAACATAAGGAATGTTTTCAACAGGGTAGCAAGCAATTACTTCCTATTCCAACTCCTAATTTCTCTTGAATTTCAAATCATAATATACATCTTCATTAAGGGATTATGAAAAGATTAAATAAGTGATTAAACAAGATCATCAAACAGCAGTGAGACTTGTGGATTATAGAAACTATGTTAAATGCCTCTCATGTGATCATAATTCTGAAGTTTACAGATTAGAAAAATGGATATCATTTGAGGTCATCAGTTTCAAATGGTTTTAAACAATGAAATTCCAAAAGGTGAATAACATCTATAGTTTATCAGCTTGTTTCAGAGCCCCAAGCTTGCAAACTAATTCATCTACACTGATTATTGTAAAACTAGAAGTCAGTTTTCCCAAGAGATCACTATAACAAACAATTCATATTTTTGAGATAGTTACTTCCTTTGGAGTACAATGTGTAAAACAGAGATATCAGTTTATGACAGATGTGAAAACAACAGAACTTGAGCCCTTAAAAATCAGTGCATATAATGAGTACCAAAAATTTTCTACAGGCAAAATTTCTGAAAAAATTTTATTTGGAAAGCCAGCCAGCTTGAAGAGTTCTACAGAAGAGTACTCCTGGTGCTAGAAGCAAGATCAGGGCATACCAGGGGTAGTTTTGGGGGGGAAACCCTCTAGCCAGTTGCATTGCTGCTGCCATCTAGGTTTTTGTTTGTTTATTTGTTTTTGCTGCAGCTAACAAGGCCAGTGTTGCAACTTCAGAGCACAGTATTTATCGAGTTTTGCCTCATCTACTGGGAAGGCTTATCTCAGCAGTTGTATTAAAAACAGTATTCAGTTTATCTCATTGCTATCCATAATTTCTGCTTGCTTTTAGGATAACAAATTGTGTGTTATTCAAGGCATTAATTGTAAGCAGAGCAAATTGTTTCCACTATACTGGGAGTCTTTTTTTCATTCAAAATATGCACTGTCTTCTCAAGGTAAAGCTCACATCCATAGAAAGAAGTTCTTAGTGTTAGATGCGTGTTTAAGGCCCTTCTAAAATGAGGAT